>CM070008.1:39143645-39453645 GCA_036247105.1 Cirrhinus mrigala | reverse complement strand
CCGCCGGGTCCACCGGCTCCTTCGGCTCCTCTATTACCGGTTCACTGCACACACAAACAAGACAGTTTGCATCTATAATGCAACAAAATTAGTCTAAAAAGTTCCTTGGAGTTGTGTCTTGGATGCATCAACATTAGATTGCTCAACTATCTTAAAAATAGCTTTTAAATCATCCAATAAATGTAGTTTTCGCTGTCCAGGCTGCTCAGGTTTGCTGGTTTTAAAGGGTTCCGCTGGTCAGGCTGGGAGACAAGCTAATCAACCATATAAATCAGGTGAAATACCCTAAAAAACAGCATTTAAATCATGGTTTGTGTGCTTTAGCTGGCCAAGTGGGTCTGGTTTGTTGGTTTTAACAGGGTTTTGGGCACTTATCAGCTGGTAAACATGCTGGTCGACCATCTAAATCAGGTGAAATATCCTAAAAACAGATTTTAAATAATCCAATAAATGTGGTTTGTGTGTTTTAGCTGGTCAAGCAAGTCTGGTTTGCTGTTTTTTTAGGTCAGCTGGTCGACAAGCTGGTTGACCATCTAAACCAGGTGAAATATACTAAAAAACAGCTTTTAAATCATCCAATAAAATAAGTTTGCTTACTTTAGCTGACAAAGCTGGTCTAGTTTGCCTTTTTTTTAAAGTGGTTTCGGCCACTTATCAACTGGTCAGGCTGGTAAACATGCTGGTTGACCATCTAAACCAGGTGAAATATACTAAAAAACAGCTTTTAAATCATCCAATAAATAAAGTTTTCTTATTTTAGCTGGCAAAGCTGGTCTAGCTTGCTGGTTTTAAAGTGGTTTTGGGCATGTATCAGCTGGTCACACTGAAAGGCAAGCTGGTCAACCATCTAAACCAAGTCAAATATCCTAAAATCAGCTTTTAAATCAACCAATAAATGTTTTGTGTGTTTTAGCTGGTCAAACAAGTCTGGTTTGCTGGTTATAAAATGTTTTGGCACTTATCTGCTGGTCAGGCTAAAAAGTAAACTGGTTAACCCTCTAAACCAAGTCAAATATCCTAACAACAGCTTTAAAATAATCCAGTAAATTTGGTTTGTGTGTTTTTGCTGGCCAAGCAGGTCTGGTTCACTAGTTTTAAAGGGGTTTTGGCCACTTATCAACTGGTCAGGATGGAAGACAAGCTGTCTTCCATCTAAACCAGGTCAAATTTCCTAAAAATGTCTCTTAAATCAGCCAATAATTGCGTTTCGTGCGTTTTAGCTTGCAAAGTTAGTCAGGTTTTCTGTTTTTAAAGTGGTTTTAGACACTTATCAACTGGTCAGTCTGGAAAACATTTTAGTTGACCATCTTAACCAATTCAAATATCCTAAAAACATATATTAAATCATCCAATAATTGTGTTTTGTGTGTTTTAGCAGGCAAAGTTAGTCAGTTTTTCTGTTTTTAAAATGGGTTTGCTGGTCAACCATCTTAACCAAGTCAAATAACCTAAAAAAAACAGCTTTTAAATCATCCAATATATGTGTTTTATCTGGCCAAGCTGATTTGTTAAGCTGGTTTAAAAAACAGCTTTAATATCATGCAGTAAATGAGGTTTAAGAATTTTAGGTGGCCAAGTTGGTCTGGTTTGCTGGCTTTAAAGTGACTTTGGGCACTTATCAGCTGGTCAGGCTGGAAGATAAGCTGGTTGACCATCTAAACCAAGTCCAATATCCTAAAAATATCTATTAAACCATCCAATAATTGTGGTCTGTGTGTTTTAGCTGGCCAAACAGATCTGGTTTGCTGGTTTTAAAGGGGTTTTGAGCACTTATCAGCTAGTTAGGCTGGTAGACAAGCTGACCATCTAAACCAAGTCAAATATCCTAAAAACAGCTTTAAAATAATCCAATAAATGTGTTTTGTGTGTTTTAGCTGGTCAAACAAGTCTGGATTGCTGGTTATACAATGGTTTTGGGCACTTATCAGCTGGTCAGGCTGAAAAGTAAACTGGTTAACCGTCTAAACCAAGTCAAATATCCTAACAAAAGCTTTAAAATAATCCAATAAATTTGGTTTGGGTGTTTTAGCTGGCCAAGCAGGTCTGGTTCACTAGTTTTAAAGAGGTTTTTACCACTTATCAACTGGTCAGGATGGAAGACAAGCTGGTTGACCATCTAAACCAGGTCAAATTTCCTAAAAATGTCTGTTAAATCAGCCAATAATTGTGGTTTGTGTGTTTTAGCTGGCCAAGCTGATCTGGTTCACTGGTTTTAAAGGGGTATGACATTAATCAATTGTTCAAGCTGAGGGACAATCTGTCTGACCTGTAACAATGGTCAATCAGCATTACCAATAAATTTTTCCTATATGTTGGTCCACTATCCCAGAGCTAACCAGCAGCAATTTCTACTCCATTCTGCACTAGTAGCTGGATGACTTGTCTCTTTATCACCAGTTTTGAAAACCCAAGTGTTGTTGAAGTATTTGTGGTACCTCTCAGGTTCAGGTACCGGTTCCTCCTCTTCGTAAGGAGGAGATGGAGGTGGACTCTCAATCTTTATTTCTTCTTCTGGAGGTTCTTCCATGTGAAAGTCGTCTTCTCGAAGTGGAGGTTCCTCCTCTATTGGCGGCTCTACCGTGGGCAGTTTCTCCTCTGTCGGGGTTGGAGGTTTAGGTTCTGGTGCAGGAGGTTGGGAGATGGTTATTGGGGCAGAAGTGGGAAGCTCGGGGGATTTGGTCGTAGGTGGAGGCACCTGTTGGGCGACAGGAGCAGGAGGTTGAGCCATCGGAGGCTGGGATTGTGTTGGGACGGGTTGAGGTGGAGGTTGGGATTGAGTTGTTGGTGCAGGAGGTGGCGGTGAAGGAGTAGATCCACCCAACCCAAACACGGCAGTCAATGGCTTAGCCATGGCAAAGAAGGACTGAACCGAAGGGATCGGGCCTGAGGACTGCTGTTGGGGTGGTGGTTGTTTTTGGGGGGCAGGAACTTGCTGGTTTGGCGGTTTGGCTGCAGGTTGGGGTTGCATCTGATTGGACGGTTGAACTGGAGGTTGGCTGGCGTTTTGAGTCTGTTGGTGAAACGAGGCCTGTTTCTCCAAAGGAGGTCTGGTGGTTGATGGGACGTCCACCGTTGGGGCGGTGCTGGTTGGAGTAGGGGTGAACGGAAGCTCTTGGTCCTCATCCAGTGGATACAAATCTTCCTCCTCATAGTTAAAGTCCTCCTCGCCCTCGTACATGTCCACCTCCTCTGGATACAGGTCTCCATCCTCTTCCTCATACAGAGCACCTTCTTCTCCTCCGTCTTTACTGTAAGCGCATTCGTCGCTGTACGCCCCCTGCGTCTCGTCCCAGTCGGGGGAGCCCTTGCTGTAGGACACGGACGAGTGGCAGGAGTGGTACGAGTCGTTCTCATCGTAAAGTTCTCGCTCGGCGTACTCTTCGCTCAGTTGAGAACTACAGTGACTGAGCTCGGCTGAGGATGCGTAGCTCCCGGTTGGGCTGGAGGAGGATGAAAAGTGAGTTGTATTTTGGGAAGACTGAAATTTAGAAAGTCTACACATTTTACACAAATAATTTTGTCAGTGTATACTCCACTCTAGTAAAAATGAATATTCTAAAATGTATTTAAAAAACATTTAATTCATGCTATAAGTATACTACAAATACATCTACATATTATCTAGTTAATAAAAATACCCTGTAATTGTACTTTTAGTATACCAAACTAGTATATTTAGAGTGTGCTAAATTGGAGTAATTTTAAAGTAATTTTATACTTAATGCACTTTAATTGTGCAGAAGTAGTGCTGAAGTCCAACTAAAATTATATTTAAGTATATTTGATTGTGCTGAAGTGGAACTATTGCAAGTGTACTTTAGGTACACTTTAAATATTTTGCATTTAAAGACCGATATTATTTAAAGATTGTACAATCCTCATCTAAGTGACATTAAAACACATTTTAGGCTTAATATTATGACTTGTGCATTATGCACAAGTAGTACTCCAAATAAGGTTTTCCAAATAAACTTTATAATATTTTTTTTCTTAAGCAATATGTCAGTAAATATGTTAATAGACTGTTAATAGTGCTATACTTAGTATAATGAATGCATTTTAAATATTTAAATATTACTTTTTTCACTACTGTACTGGCTGTTGTTTTATTTTATTTCAGATACTACACTGCAAAAAGTGATTTTCATTCTCAATATTTTTGTTTTTAAGGATAAATTTCTAAATATTCTTAAATCAAGACATATTTACTTCAAGACATTGTCTTATTTTCTAAAAATTAAGTGAATTTACGCCCTTTAAAAATTTGAAAAAAAAAAAAAAATTAATGGGGTTTTCTCTGAATTAATTTAAATTTTCTGACCCCGTTGACAGATTTCTTTTTCCCCCCATTTTAAGCAACTTTTTCCAAATATTTTTTCTAATTTCAAGCATCAATTCAATTCAATTCAATGCAACTCACTGAATTTTTGACGCATTTTATACTTATCTTAAGTCATTTTGCATTACAAGTAAATACATCGTGATTTAGGAACTTAACATTAACATTTAACTTAGCCATTTAAAGATTTAAACAAAATTATTTTCAATCTGAGTATTATTATTTTATATATATTTTAAAATAAAATAAACATTTTTCATACATTTTTAAATTATGCATATTATAGTATTTATATATAACATTACACATTAATACATTTTATTTGTTTTATATAAAATAAGAAATACATTAATGTGAATATATATATATATATATATATATATATATATATATATATATAATACTTTTTGTATATTTTTTAATATATTTTTTATTTATTTATTTTTGCCATATGGGCTCATATAGAAACATCTTAGAAACAGAAGCCAAAAAAAGCAAAGCTCAAATGAAAAAGATTAAACACACCAAAATATTGCATGCAACTATGATTATGGCACCTGTCCATTTTAAGCAACTTTTTCCAAATATTTTTTCTAATTTTAAGCATCAACTCAATTCAATTCAACGCAACTCACTGAATTTTTGACGCATTTTATAGTTATCTTAAGTCATTTTGCATTACAAGTAAATACATCATGATTTAGGAACTTAAACATCTTATTATTTACTTGAGATGCACAATGGTTCCCGGATGAGAACTTTAAGTCTTGTTTGTTTGAGAGAAATTAATTAAAATTAAGTGAGTACTACTCTATTGGCTGCTGTTTTATTTTATTTAAAATGATTTTCATCCTCAGAATTTTTTTCTTGTTTTCAAGTAGAAATATCAAGACATATTTACTTGATATGCACAATGACGTAGGATAAAAAGTCTTATTTTTTTAAAAACTCATCAAAATGAAGTGAATTTATGCTTATAAAAAAAAAAAAAGTGGGTTTTTCTCTGAATTTTTTTCTTCTGATCCCACTGACAGATATTTTTCCCCTCTTTTAAGCAACTTTTTCCGAATATTTTTTCTAATATTAAGCATAAACTAAATTGAACTCAATTCAGTTCAACTCAACTCACTGAATTGTGATAAATTTCTTGGAAACAAGGCTTATGTCATTTTGCATTACAAGTAAATACATCTTGATTTAGGAGCTTAATATCTTATTATTTACTCGAGCTGCACAATGGCATTAGATGAGAACCTTAAGTCTTGTTTTTTTTTTTTTTTTTTTTTTTGAGAGAAATTAATAAAAAAAAATTAAGTGAGTTTATGATCAAAATAAAAAATAAGTCCGCCAATAAGGGTCAGAAAAACAAACTTTTCTCCCCTTTCAATTAAGTTTTTCTGAACCATTTTAATCAATGTATCTAATTTTAAGCAAGTTTCAGTACAAATATATTCTCAAATCAAGGCTTATTATTTACTTGAGAGGCACAATGGCATTAGTTAAGAACTTGAAGTCTTGTTTTCTGAGAAACTGATCAAAATGACGTGTTTATGCTTAAAATCAGAAAAATATCTGCCAGTGTGGTCAGAAAAATAAACTTGTTTTACCTATGAATTAAGTTTTTTTTTTTCTGACCGATTTTTAATCAATCTAATTGTCTGGAAAACCAGACAACAATATCATAAGAAAAATACTTTTTTGCAGTGTACTTCTGTAGCATCTTGAAATTTGGCATTGAATAATAAGAGCTAGAAGAACAGAACAGAAGATACAAGAGTGGTTAGTACTACTACTGCTTTTCTTATCGCAAACAAGGCTGATCCGGGAACAAATCCATTGAGCCCTTAAGCAAGTCGTGCTGATGTCAAGTATTTTTATAAATCAATGAAAACTCGTCTCGTTGAATAATGGAAGCGAAACAAAGGAGACAGTAGAATTGAAAGGTCTTTGCGAGGTGAAAAAGAGTAGCAGAAAAAAAGAGAGAGATAAAAGACACGCCGATCAGACATGATGAATGAGTCCATTACAGAAAAACCGAAGAGAAAGAACGAGCACACCGACACTCACACCTGCTGAGAAACATCGACGCCGTATCGATTCATTGTGTCGTGATTGTTTCAGGGTTGTTTCATTAATAATGAACGAATCGGTTTAACCAAACAGAAAACCAAAACGTCTTACACTCAGAAAAAATTTCAGGCGTTTTCTAAAGATTTACGCAATTTAATTAATAGCAAAATTCCATCAAACTGAAGAATCCTTACATATTCTAATTAAATAATTGAATAAGGATTGTTCAGTTATTAAATAAAATACACAATACGTAATTAAAATCTATTTTGAATATATGCTAAATATGTTGGAAACAGAGCAGCCTAATGAAATAATTTTTTTTAATTGAAAATACGTTTTGTTTACTCCTTCAGATGGCAAAATACATTACAAAATGTACTTTAAGAGACAAAAAAAAATATATCCAAACTTAAAACACATTTTAAGTATATTCAAAATGTTTTTTTTTTTTTTTTTTTTTTTTAATTTATACTTTGGAAAATATAAATATATTTAGATTGACAATATGTATATATATATTATATATTATCTAAATATGCATATATTTTTCAAATGTATATATTTATATATATAAAATTACCCAAAATATATTTTAAGATTTTTTTATTAAGATTTTTTATTAAATTTTGTAAAATATTTTGCCATTTAAAGATTTAAACAAGATTATTTTCAATCTGAGTATTATTATTTTATATATATTTTAAAATAAAATAAAAAACATTTTTCATACATTTTTAAATTATGCATATTATAGTATTTATATATAACATTACACATTAATACATTTTATTCGTTTTTATATAAAATAAGAAATATATTTATGTGAATATATATATATATATATATATATATATATATATATATATATATATATATATATATATATATATATATATGTATGTATATATGTATATATATATATAATACTTTTTGTATATTTTTTAATATATTTTTTATTTATTTATTTTTGCCATATGGGCTCATATAGAAACATCTTAGAAACAGAAGCCAAAAAAAGCAAAGCTCAAATGAAAAAAAATAAACACATCAAAATACAGCATGCAGCTATGATTATGGCACCTGTCCTGTTTAAACTAGTAGCTCTACCACTGTTTACTCCTGTTTCTACTAAAATCTGCAGCCGTAATGGTCACATGGCTAGTAAATAAGGAAATGTAACTGAGTATTACCCCGCTTTCTTTCTCCTCACCTGACGCCTCTCGGGTGATCGTAGTCAAGGTCGCAGTTGTTGATGGAGCGTGAGTAGGGGGTGCGGGGACTGCGGTTCTGGTGGCTCATGGGATACTGGTGGACCGAGGCGTTGGGTTGAGATGTGCTGTAAAACGGCGGCGGGATACTGTTACTGGTCTCACTGCGGTAATCACTGTCTCGGTCATCCATCGCGCTGTCTGGATCATTATCTACACACATGCAAATCAAAGACATGTATTTACTATTAGAAAAACTGATAAAACACAACACACATCTGTCATGCTATTTACATTTCCCACCGTAAATATGTCAAAACTTAATTTTTCATTATTAATATGCATTGCTATGAACTTCATTTGGACAACTTTAAAGGTGATTTTCTCGCTATTTTGATTTTTTTGCACCTTCAGATTCCAGATTTTCAAATAGTTGTATTTCAGCCAAATATTGTCCTTTCCTAACAAATCATACATCAACCGAAAGCTTATTTTTTTTCAGCTTTTAGATGATGTATAAATCTTAATTTCGAGAAATTTACACTTATGACTGGTTTTGTGGTCCAGGGTCACATATCGGTCTTTAAATGCAAAATATTTAAAGTTTACCTAAAGTATACTTGCAACAATTCCACTTTAGCACAATCAAATATACATAGCATATCTTTAGTTGGACTTCAGCACTACTTCCGCACAAATAAAGTGCATTAAGTACAAAATTTGTCATTCCAATTTAGCAGACTTTAAATATACCAGTTTAGTATAGTAAAAGTACAATTGCAGGGTATTTTTATTAAGCACATAATATGTAAATGTTTTTGTAGTATAAGTAAGCATGAAACAGATCTATTTTAAATACATTTTAGTATATTTATTTTCTTTCAGAATAGTTGAAAGATACCCATTTAGATGTTCATTTTATTACACTTTGTCTATTAGCATCTGTATTTTATATCTTTAAAGATAAAAAAAAAATATTTTCAATTTCATCAGCACTTACATACACCAAACTTAAAAAGTTTTTATTCCTTTCTATATTCTCAAGGTTTATAGAGAAGGGTTTGTTCATATATCACTTGACTGATTTTATATTCCTAAAAACATTCTAGCTTTTTACAGTATTTTCTGACTTATGGAGCTATAAAAACAGTTTCAGCTTTTAGTATTTGAGTTTGTTGCATATCTGACACACTGAGAAATATAGCATATAAAAGAAGCAAAAATATCCAAAACATCTGAATGTGTGCTAAAATAAATATTTTAAATAACAAAAAATTTAGCAAAACTTTACCCCTTTCAAAGCATACAAATTCACTGCCTTCAGCAGTAAACGTTACGAGAATTACCGCTAAGATAGTTTTTTGCAACAAAAGGAAGATGATTAATTGCAATGTCTGTCCGTGTAAAAACTGTGTCAGCCTCCACTGCACATAAAACAAGAGTGTGTTTGTTTATCAAGCATGAAACGCTTGTTGAGTGAGTAAATCCACCCTTGTGATGTTAACTAGATGTTATGCTGATGGCAAAACCACAGGAAAACAGATGTCAGATTAATGAATTCATAATGACAGATGTATAAACTCACTCTGCTGGTCGCCCCACCAGTTACCTATGAGAGACAAAAGAAGACAGAGAATTACCCATAATGCAGTGCTAACATTTAACCTCAGCTTGCCCTGAAAAGTACACACTGTATCTCTACACTGAGAGTGTTTACAGAGTGGTTAAATGACAACAGTAAAGCATAAGGGTGAGCAATGGACAATATAGTGCTATTAGTGCTATACAACATTCAAAACTACCACTATTTTCAGTCTACTGCACTTCACCATGCAGATTTTTTAGATTGGATTTGTACTGTACATGCCCTGCCAGTTTTTTCGGATACAAATGTTCATATTTTTAAAATGCAATGTAATTGAGCTTATCATTAGTCACTTTGGCAAATTTAATAATAGCCAGTTTGACATCTTTAATTAAATCAGCAGATTTCAGTGTCTGACACACTGTTATAAAGCAACAGTGTATATATATATTTGCAAGGCATAAAAACAAATGTACAGGATTTTTGAGGTAAGCAACATTTTTTTAAAGACATTAATATTTTTATCCAGCAACACTCTGCACAGCAACAGAAAAAAAGGTACAGTTCTGTCGCTGGGGCGGTACCCTAAGGTACAAAAGTGAAAAGGTACATCTTTGTACCTTACCTACCCCTAAACAGTACATATTAGTACCTTAAAGGTACATTTTAGTAATTTGAAAGTACATATTGGTACCTTAAAGATACATATTGATACCATAAAGGTACATGTTAGTACTTTAAAAGTACATATTTGTACCTTTTGACTTTGTACCTTAGGGTACCGCCCCAGCGACAGAACTGTACCTTTTTTTCTGACAGTGAAGGATGCATTAAGCTGATCAAAAGTGAGCGCAAAGACATTTAGAATGATACATTTTAAAGTAAAATGTATCACGTTTCCACAAAAATATGTGTTAGCACAATTGTTTTCAACATTAATAATAATCTGAAATGTTTATTGAGCAGCAAATTAGCATTTTAGAAGGATTTCTGAAGGATCATGTGACTCTGAAGACTGGAGTAATGATGCTGAAAAATTCAGCTTTGATCACAGCTATAAATTACATTTTACTATATATTCACATAGAAAACTGCTGTTTGAAATTCTAATAATATTTCACAATTTTGCTGATTTTACTGTATTTTTAATCAATTAAATGCAGCTTTGGTAAGCAGAAGCGCACTGGGCTATCCCACTTTAGGCAATCTAATCTGTATGACAGCATTGTTCACTTCGTCACTGACTCCGTCTCTCTTCCTGCAACCGAGTAAAGTATGAGTTTGATGACTCAGTGTTCTGTGATTAAGGTGATGTGCTACTGGCCGTCATCCAGTGATGAGTCCCAGCTGTGTCCCTCAGCCAATTAGAAAGTCCCACAGTCTAGCCCCGCCCCCCCTGGGAGCTGTGTCAGCAGTGTGTGTGTGTGTGTGTGTGTGAAATAAGAGCATAAGTCACCGTAAGTCAGAGCTCCATTCATGCAGGCCGCTGCTCATTCAGCTTTTTGCGAGACTTCTGTTATTACCATCATTCATAAATCACATTAACGGTGACACACATACGGGAAGGACTGAACCGCTACAGCACTTAGTGGTTTAGATGCTCAGAATTCTGAAGATGATCCGATTTATATGTGAAATCTGAGTCTGATCTGATCTAATGCTCTCAAATGTGACCGTCAGACACAATGGATACTTATAAGTAGATCTACAAAAGCTTGAGACTTAAAATAAAACATTACTTTAATTATTTGCAAATCATTCATATAGCTTCAATTAAATGTACTTTCATTGTTTACAGCATTTACTGATATTTGCTTGAAAATATCTGAAGGTGAATAGCTGAATTATCTATTGACATGCTGTAGGTGGATTTCACAAGTGGAAGAAGGGTAAATTTAATATTTAGGCTAATTGCATGTTATTTATGCTTTAATTAATGCATGTAGAGCTTCAAACTCACAGCACTGTGTTCCCGGGACAGACAGCGGCCTCTCCTGAACCTCCTGATATGAGTACTGCAACACATCACACACATTAATCAATAGACTCATATGAAACCTGTTATATTAATGCAATACTGCCAGATTAGATTTCTAAACTAAACTCTTTATGAGAAAAATTGCCAGAGGAGAATATAATATTGAACAAGTATAGTTATAAGATAAACAAGTTTTCATTCCCCAGATATTTATTCTTTTTTTAATCATAAAAGCACTTTTTTATTAGAAAACAAGACTTCATGTTTATTTTGCAGCTCAAGCAAATATATCTTGATTTAAGGATGTTAAATATTTGTATTGGAAAAAAAACTAAATACAGATGAAGATATTTTCGCACTGCATGCAATATTTTGAGTCATGAGTTTACAAAGATTTTCTGCTCTTATTTAGGAACTTATTTAAGGTCTTAATTTGTGAAATTAAGACTTTTAAGACCTGCAGAAACCCTGAAATAAACCAGCTGCTTTTTCTATGTAATGTATGTTTTCTATGTTTCTTTGTTTTTCAAAGAACTCGCTTTGTTGTTGCAAATAACACAACGTTTTGTAATGTAAGAATTGTATTGTTACTGGTATGGTGGTACCTTTAAGTAAATATGATTCTAAACATTATATTGTTTTCATTTAGTAAAAAAAAGTAGTCACTATATTTAGATTAGTATTTTTTTTTTTTACTGTGCTGATTGTTTTTTTTTTCTGAGAGCAAGTGCAAAAATATTGAATATCGCCAATTTGGGGGGGAAAAATAGATTTTTCTTGATCTATATTGCCCAGTACTACTATGTATAATATGACAGTGTTTTAGTGCTAAGATAAACTAAGATTACAAGATTGAAGTCGCAATATTTCGAGAATAAAGTCGAAATTTTGAGAGTATATAACGTCGAAATATTACGAGAATAAAGAGAATAAAGTCGAAATATTATGGGAATAAAGTCAAAATTTTTAGTGAATAAAGTCGAAATATTACAAGAATAAAGTCGAAATTCTACGAGAATAAAGTCGAAATATTATGAAAATATAGTCGAAATATTTCAAGAATAAAGTTGAAATGTTTAGAGAATAAAGTCGAATATTTTCGAGAGTTTAAATCGCCGAAATTAAAGTTATAGTTTATATATAAGTAGTTTATATTGCGAATATAAGATACTTTGAGAATATAAGATATAATATTGAGAATATAAGCTACTTATATACAAGTAGTTTATATTCTCATAATTTCTATTTTATTCTTGAAATATTATAACTTTATTCTCGTAGTATTTTGACTTTATTCTCATATTATTTTGACTTTATTCTTGGAATATTTCGAATTTATTCTTGTAGTATTTCAACTTTATTCTCGTAATATTTTGACTTTATTCTCGTAATATTTTGACTTTATTCTCATAATAACTCGACTTTATTCTCATAGTATTTAAATTTTATTCTCGTAATATTTTAACTTTATTCTCATAGTATTATGACTTTATTCTCGATGTATTTCAGCTTTATTCTTGTAATTTTTCAACTTTACTCTCATAATATTTTGACTTTATTCTCTTCTAATTCGACTTTATTATCGTAATAGTTCAACTTTATTCTCAAAATATTATGACTTTAATATCGTAGTCTTAGATTTTTTTTTTTCAATGTGGCTAAAACGGCATCGTAGTATAACAATATTTTTATTTGCGATTGTGAATTCACCAGGTTACTTTACAGATGCTATAAAGTTTTGAAAAGTGAAATGCCACTGTGAATCTTCTATGTGACCCCACAAAACCAGTCATAAGGGTCAATTTTTTGAAACCGAGCTTTATACATCAACTGAAAACTGAATAAATAAAGCCTTCCACTGATGTATGGTTTGTTAGGATAGGACAATATTTGGAGATACAACTATTTGAATATGAGGAATCTAAGAGTGCAAAAAATACTGAGAAAACCACTTTTAAAGTTGTCCAAATTAAGTTCAAAGCAATGCATATTACTAATCAAAAATTAAGTTTTGATATATTTACGGTAGGAAATTCACAAAATATCTTCATGGAACATGATCTTTATTTAATGTCCTAATGATTTTTTGGCATAAAAGAAAAATCTATAATTTTGACCCATACAGTGCATTTTTGGCTATTGCTACAAATATACCCATGCTACTTAAGTTTTGTGGTCCAGGGTCACATATGTCAATTTGAAGTCTTAGATTTTTTGGTTGGTGCATGGAGAAACAACAGTACAGAGAGACGACAGACTCACATCCTGGTCTCGCATGGCATTGAGCTGCTCCAGTTTTTTTGCCCAGTATCGAGCCTCTTCTTCTGGAATGTCTATGGGAGAAACACACACACACACAGAAGAACAGTCTTAGCCTCAGATGTCATATCTATAGACTAAGAATTCAATATTTACTCAACAGTGTATTCCAGAGTTATGATCAGTTCCTAAACGCGAAGTAAAAAGCAAACAGTCGACAGTCGAAGTGGACAGTTCTTGGCCAGAACAAACTGCAAAAGTGGAAAGGACTTAGACAGATGTCGAATGTCTCCAGCAGAGTCTCTTTGGAGTGAAAGCAGGTCATTTATATTGACTGAGCGAGTGGGTTTCAGAGTGAAGGTGTATTTCTGCTGAACACAGTCTTTTTGAGAACAAGACCTCATTTGTTCAGAAAACAGGCCATGCAGGAAGGCTCATCTATGACTTCACAAGTGCATCTGTAGTCATTTTGTAAACATATTAACATTTTAAACACATTAGAATGGCTTCTAAAGGGTCATGTGACACTGAAGACTGGAGTAATAATGCTGAAAATCCAGCTGTGCATCAGACCAAGCAATTATATTCACATAGAAAACAGCTATTTTGAATTTTAATAATATTTCACTGTTTTACTCTATTTTTGATCAAATAAATACAGCCTTGGTGGGTGAAAGAGACTAAAGAGATATTAAAAAAAATCTTACTGACCCCAAAGTTTTAAACAGTGTTGTATATATGTACTAAATGTTTATTTTATGAGTCATTCCTGTGATTCGGTAATATTTCAGTCTCCCAGAGTTTCTAAAGCGGTGGTTCACCAAAATTAATTGCTCAAAGCTTTTCACAATACTTTGTACTGTTACGATTATAATAAATAAAATAAATTATTGCATTTTAATATTTTTTAGCATAAAATAATGTCTTACATCTATCTTAAACCAAGCACTTTGTCATGCCCCCTTAGAAAATTAACAAAATGTTCATAGTGTCTGTGATTTTTGGCAATATTGTAAGCATTTATTTGTATTCCTTTCTTGTAAAGAATATTTTTTGAATAAACCGCAAGATATTTTATAAAAAAAACAGACTTTAAAGTCCCACCGTCACACTAACCATAGTTCATTCATAAAAATGGATAAATATTACAACCAGATTAACTACTTAACCCTTTAACTGTTTACCTCACCATATTACAAATAAATCCTAATCTAATCATGACAAACTATACATCACTGGAAAGGTCTAAGACTCCTAAATAGATATTTTACCATATTTTTGTGTTACAAATTATGTAGGAAAAGTAATAGATTAATATATGTCAAGAGTGCAACTTAAAAAATCGACATCATAACATGAGTTCTGACCTTTGTCACAAAAGACTTTCTTCGTCACACTTTAGAAATCATAAGAAATGATATATCAGTTCAAAACTTCAAATCTTAAAATTTATCCTTTGAAAGGCATTTTAAAATCAGACATTGCATTACCACGGAAAATGTACATCAAAATCATATTACAAAATGTTTTCATTCATGAATTATAAAAATTTAAGTCTGGATTGTGCATTTTTATGTCTGTGTTCAAAAATGGGAGTGACAGTTAAAGGGTTAATTGTAGAAAAAAAATCTACAGAGAGTAAAGTACTGAAAAAAAGTACTGGCACTCCTGCCCAATCCATCAATTTGTGTTTTTTTTTTTTTTTTTTTTTTTGCTTCAGTCCCGTAAAAATGTGAAATATACGATAAATGCTACATTTGTTATTATTAAATTGTTATCAGGGATACATGAGCAGTAGGTAGATGTTTGTTTTATAACAAGTTCTGTGTAAAATCCTTTTCAAACCAATCCTATTTTGTCCAAAACAGGGCTGAGAAAAAAAAAAAGGTGTCTAAAAAAGCTGAAAATAATAAAGGGTCGTTAATGCTTGAGGTAGGAAAATATGATTTTTTGGAGGTTTGACATGTACTCAATTATGTGGGGTATTTAAAAAATTACTCATATGTAGTTGAAAAAAAATGTATATTCCAAGTTGAAATGTTACTGAATTCCAGGAATGACCCTTATGTTTTCACTATCATGTAGATGAGCCGAAAGCTAACGAACAGGCAGTAAAAGTCACACAACCTCAGTTTTTCTTTCAGGTGGTCTCTAGAGATGCTGTGTTTTAGTGGTTATAGCTGTGATAAGTATAATCTCACCCAGCGGCAGCTCGAAGCGCGTATCCAGAAGCAAACGGTGGAATGTTGGATCTTTGGTGCCACAGATTTCATTATCCGCCATTATGACCTGAGAATCTAGAGTCAGCCATTCGCCCGGTCCTTCCTGAAACACACACAAACAAATGAACTGTATTTACACAATCAACTTTAAAAATAATCACATTTGCAATGCTTAATTAGATTTTTCTCTAAGTCATGCAGACCTATTCTCTGGGATTTTTTCACCAGTTTTATGATCCCACAAGTGAAAACTGCATCTGATCACTTAGTAAAGTAAACCACAGAATGTAAGGAATCATGAAATAATGCCACTGCTTTGCATTTATATTTTATCCCAGATCCATTGAATGCTACTGCTTTCACTAACTAATCTAGCACAATTACAGAACAAATGCACAACTATTACAAACCTCTCCTAAACAGAGGAAGTTCTTCAGTCAAAACACAATAAATGCCTCAACGTCTTCAAATCACATAAATCAATAACCAGAACATCAGAGGCCGAAAGAAGAAAATACTCATTCATTATTGACATCAGATGATATATTATTCATGTTACGTTATGAAAGCATGAGGTAAAACTCAGGGTCATTTATAAAACGGGACATAAAAGCAGTAAATGGAAGGCTGCTCAATAAAACAGCTGCCTTTAAATAAAGCAAGCACTGGCTTACGTAACAGGACAGGAAGGGCATAGGCTCGCATGAGGAGGTCTGAGGTGCATTACTGCTGTAAATCCAACAGAGCATCCCACATCTGAACCCGATCGAATCAGAAACGTGACCTTCACTTTCCTTATCTGACATCACACCCACTGCCATCCTGTGTTAGATTTCGTTGAAAGTCTGATATTGCCACAGAGAACAACTGCGCTGGCCATATGCTGCTCTTTCTTAGCTTATAAAATCATAGAAATAAAAATTTGGCATCTTGGCATCACACTGCAAAATGTTATTTTCCAGTACAAATATCTAAACATTCTTAAATCAAGATAAATTTAATTAAAAAGCAAAATTACTTAAGATATTATGTTTTGTTTATATATATATAAAAAAAAAATGCATCAGAATTTTAAATGTATCACAAAATGTTTCAATTTATGCTTATAACTTGGGCTGAGCAATATGGCTACAATATTATAGATTTTTATATATTAACTCAGAATTGCGAGATTAAAAGTCGCAATTACCTTTTTTTTTATTCCGTAAAAAAACAGAATTGCAAGATGTAAACTCTGAATTCTGAGAAAAAAAGTCAGAATTGTGAAATAAAAATTTGTAATTACATTTTATATTTTTTTATTTTTCGTAAAAAACGTCTAAATTGCGAGATATAAATTCAGAATTGTGAGAAACTTTATTCTTTATTCCTTATTTATTAATCTTCTTTTCAATTTTCTTTATTTTTTTTAATACATGGCAGAAGCAAGCTTCCATAAAAGCCTGATATTCTTTTTAATAAATAAAAAAAAAAAATACAATGTTCTTTAAAAAAAAAAGTGAAAACTTATTTTTCAAGAATTGCACTTGGAAACATTCTTACAAACATCTTGGAATTTATCTTATATTAAGTCTTGTTTTATTAAAAATGCATCAAAAATTTAAATGTATCAAAAAAATGTAGCAGTTTATGGTTATAATTCAGGCTGGGCAATATGGCTAAAATATTATGACAATATTATTTTCATATCATACAATATTGATATTAATCACGATATTCATTTGGGATTAATGGGAAAGTAAACACTTATCACACGTTTGTTAAACCTTGAAATCAGAATTGCAAGATTAAAAGTCGCAATTACCTTTTATTTATCGCATAAAAAAAATTGCAAGATGTAAACTCAGAATTCTGAGAAAAAAAAGTCAGAATTGTGAAATAAAAATTAGCAATTACATTTTATATTTTTTATTCCATAAGAAAAATTTGAATTATGACATATAAATTTAGAATTGTGAGAAAAAAGTCACAATTACCTTTATTTTTTAAAACACAGCAGAAACAAGCTTCCATAAAAGCCTGATTTTCTTTTTAATAAAAAGAAAAAATACAATGTTCTTAAAAAAATTGAGAATTTCTTTTTCAAGAATTTCACTTAGAAACATTCTTACAAACATCCTGGAATTTATCTTATTTTAAGTCTTGTTTTATAAAAAAATCCATCAAAATTTTAAATGTTTAAAAAAATATATCAGTTTATGCTTATAATTCGGTCTAAAAATATTATGACAATGTTTTTTTTTCATATCATACAATATTGATATTTATCATGATTTTTATTTGGGATTAATGGGAAAGGAAACACTTATCACATGTTTGTTTAACCTTAAAATCAGTTTTATTTTCCCATAAATTTAATTTCTAATTGAATTCCTTTTTTCTCTGAATTTCTCAGAATTCTTTTCTCAGAAAAGTCAGAATTGTGAAATAAAAATTTGCAATTACATTTCATATTTTTTATTCCATAAAAAGCATCTGAATTATGAGACAAAAATTTAGAATTGTGAGGAAAAAAAGTCACAATTACCTTTATTTTTTTTTAATACATGCCAGAATCAAGCTTCCATAAAAGCCTGATTTTCTTTTTTAATAAAAAAAAAAATACAATGTTTTAAAAAGATTTAAGAAATTTTTTCAAGAAATGCACAGAAATTTCTTAAGAAGACTTTTATGAATCCAGCCCCAGGAGCCTCAAGCAAAAGCCTTAGTGCTGGTGTTAGATCCATAATTATACTATTTTTTTAATTAAAGGTTGATATTTAACTTTTTAATTCAACAGCATTTAATTTTCACTGTTATACTGAAACTGGTATTAAGAATGGTGTATCATATCAGCCGTTTTGTGCAAACCCAACAGTGCAGCACCGACCTCGTTCGACTGACGGATACTCCGCAGTGGGATCCAAACGTAGCCGACCATGGTGTCCCAGATCAGTCCTTTATTCCACACCTCCACCGTAAGGCCCAGATCCAAGCGATTTATCTCACTGGACAGAAAAAGAGAGAGAACGAGAAAACAGAGCAACCTTTAGATGAAGATAAATGCGGGTGCCGATGCACTGCAGAGTAAACCGCTGAATGAAACTATAAATAGGCAAAGAAAATGAACAAAGGATGAATGAAAAAGGACTTGTAATTTCATAAAGACAGCGAGATGTTCAGTGGAAGAAAGTTAAAAGCTTTTATAGTAATCAACATCAAGCCTGGCGTGAAGTGGAAAGCCGAGCGAGATCTGCGTGGGGGAAGAGCGCGATTCGATGCTTATCCAGAGACATTTGCATCTGATTGTTGGCACCACACTGAGAGGATTTTATAGAGTAAACAGCTTAACATAATTACATCATGGCTAAATGGAAACAAATAGGAAACAAAATACAGCCAGGAGAAATATAACATATCTAATTTACAAAACAGCAGGACACATTGTTAGAGAAAACCAAGAGAGGAGTAAAGACTGAAATACTAGAGTGGTTTCAAATATTTCCGATATTATTACTTATGTGGTCAAATGTGTACATAAGCAATAAAAATACAAATATTTTGGATATTTTTCATTTTAAATGCCACATTTTTCAAAAGTTTAAACAGAAACAATAATTTCTTCACCACATATGATATATATAATAATATTTAAAACTATATAATGCTTATATATCTAGTGCTGTCAATCCTGAGATCCTGGTCCACAAAACCAGTATCTGTAGCAATAGCCAAAAATACATTTTATAGGTCAAAATTATTGATTTTTCTTTTATGCCAAAAATCATTAGGAAATTAAGTAAAGATCATGTATCATGAAGATATTTTGTAAAATTCCTACAGTGAATATATCAAAACTTAATTTTTGATTAGTAATATGCATTGTTAAGAACTTCATTTGGACAACTTTAAAGGTGATTTTCTCAATATTTAGATTTTTTTGCACCCTCAGATTCCAGATTTCAAATAGTTGTATCTTGACCTTCTTTATGATCTTTATTCAGCTTTCAGATTATGTATAAATCTCAATTTTGAAATATTGACCCTTATGACTGGTTTTGTGGTCCAGGGTCACATATATGCATATCAATATATATATATATATATATATATATATATATATATATATATATATACATACTGCCAGTCAAAAGTTTGGGATCAGTAAGATTTTTAATGTATTTTAAATAAGTTTCTAATGCTCATTAAAGCTGCATTTATTTGATCAAAAATACAGAAAAAAATGGTATATTGTGAAATATTATAACAATGTAAAATAAAATAGCAAAAAAAAAATTATTTATTTCTGTGATCAAAGCTGAATTTTTCAGCATCATTAGTCCAGTCTTAAATGTCACATGATCCTTCAGAAATCTTTCTAATATACTGATTTATTATCAGTGCTGAAAACAGTCGTTTCATTTTTTTTTTGGAACCTGTTACACTTTTTTTCAGGATTGTTTTTTTAAATAAAAAGTTTAAAAGAACAGCATTTATTTAAAATAGAAATCTTTTCTAACAATATACACTACTGTTGAAAAGTTTGGGGTCAGTAAATTTTTATTCTTTCTTTTTTTGAAAGAAATTAATACTATTCACCAAGGATGTGATAAATTAATAAAAAGTGATAGCATAGGTTTACATTGTTAGAAAAGATTTTGAATACTTTGAATAAATGCTGTTTTTTTTAACTTGTTATTCATCAAAGAATCCTGAAAAAAAGAATCACAGGTTCCAAAAAAATATTTGGCAGCACAACTGTTTCCAACATTGATCAGTCTAATAATAAATCAGCATATTAGAATGATTTCTGAAGGATCATGTGACACTTAAGACTGGAGTAACAGTTGATTAAAAAATTCAGCTTTGCATCACAGGAATAAATTATATTTTAACGTATATTAAAATAAAAAACATTATTTTATATAGTAATCACATTTTGCAGTATAATTGTTTATTTTCTATTTTGATCAAATAAATGCCGTCTTGCAGTAGTGTGTATATATATATATATATATATATATATATATATATATATATATATATATATATATATATATAAATATATACACACATACAATTTTTCTGAAATTTTATATTTAAATATGCAAATGAGGTATTATCTAATTAAATATGCACTAATGTGCATACATTTCCAGAACAGAAATCTGAACACTGGATAAAGCCAGCTTCAAAATTCTTGCTTGGTTTTGTTGACATTTTAGTGTTAAAGGTTTTGGATATTTTGGATTTTTTATTTTATTTCATAAATAAGAAGACACTGTCAACGGCCAGAAAAAAATACATTTTCATCATGTTTTAGGAATAAAATGTTCTATAAATCAGACGAATGATATATAAACAAACCCCAGTAAAAGTTTTCAGAACATAGAAAGGAATAAAACTGTAAAGTTTGGTGTATATAAGGGCTGCTAAAGTAGAGAAAAACTCACCGCCTTTAAAGATATGCAAAATATATAAATCTACAGATGCAAATAAATAAAGTGAAATTAAATAAACACTTAAATATGTATTTCGTATGTTTTATATTCACTAGTCTGAAAGAAGATATGTTATGAAAGCAAATTAGCCTAAAATCATAAAACAAAATGTAGTCTCTTGCCTTAAAACTACTTTTTTGGAAGTAAGATTTAACACAACAGAGTAATTATAAATGCAGTGTACTCAACCTCTATTCCTAGTATGACAAATGGAAGCAATAATAAATTTTAATCTTTATTAAAAACACAAAACAGCCATAACGATTTGCTGCAGCTGTTGCATGCTATTGTTGCATGCTAATATTTTTCACTGCATACTGCTTTACATACTATTTTTTAACCCAGTAGGCAGTATATAGTGTGTGCAGTATGCAGTGCATTTTTCTCTTCTGAACACCGCCGCTATCAAAGGCACGTCACGTAGTGGAGAACAGAAGGAGATTCTCTGCAGAGCGGCGTTACGTAAGAACAGCCGTGCTGCACCAGCGCTCTTGTCAATGAACAACAGCGTGTGGAGAAAGATGCGTGAATGAACGCAGGAGCGAGCGTGCGGGTGACAGATGGAGATAAAGTGAAGATGACAGCGATAGAGCAGAGAGAAGGTGATCTGTGAGTAAATCACAACATGAGAGGAAGGTCAGGATGACTGAGAGAGAGAAAGGAGAAAAAGAAACAGATGAGAGCGCATGAAAGCATGATTCATGGAAAAATAAAAATGTATTTGCAACTTTTTATAGCTCTATAATGTAAAACTATTTTTATTTGTCTTAGGAGAAACATCTGAGACAAAGCTGATACTTTTAATGCAACATTTGAAAACTTCATTAAGTGTGCTGAGTCACGAGAGAGAAACTTCTGAGCAAATGAGATTCTCCTGTCCAGCCGAACTCAGCGGGAATATCGAATGAGAGCACGAACTCTGTTACATAACACGAAAAGCACGAGGATAATCAGAGTAAATGTGTTTCGATTAAGACTAATAAAACACTGGGCATAATTAGTGGAGGAGAGAATTAAACGAAGACAGAAAAGGGACATGAAAAAACAGCAGGATGAGAAGGATACAGAGATGAAGAGAAAATTAGAAAATATGAAGGACTCACAACATGAAGTCTTGCTCCCAGCTCGGCTGGCTGCCTCGTACGGCGATGGTCGTACTTTTTACATTCTGAACCTTCAAAGTCACATATGTGTTGAATTTCTCTGCAGGAGAGAAAAAGAAAAAAGAGATATCAATCATAGCATTCATATACAGCAACCCCAAAACGTATTTTTTTTAAATTAAAATAAACTAGATTGTTAAATTCTAAAAAAAATAAAAAAAAAAAAATTATTGTTAGTTATACAGTAATATCAAAAAGAATTGTACTGAACAATTTATTCATAAGTGCATCAATTATTTGATATACATATGCATTTTGATTTATTTGTTTTTATTTTATATAATTTTTTAAAATGAGCATTAAAGTAGATTACTAAATTAAGTGAAAAAAGAAATTTTTTTTCATTGTTAGTTAAAAAGTAAAACCAAAAATTATTGTAATGAACAATTTATAAATACAATTTCAATTATTCTATACATTTATTTTAATTCAGTTTTTTTATTATTTTAAACAATTTATATAAATTAACATTAAACTAGATCACTAAATGATGAGAAAAAAAGAAAAGAGTTTTTCATTGTTAGTTATACAGTAAAATCAAAAATTATTGTACTGAACAATTTATAAATATATTTATAAATTATTCTATATATTTATTTTTATTTAGTTTTTTTATTTTAAATAATTTATATAAATTAACATTAAACTAGATTACTAAATGATGTAAAACAAACTGTTTTTTATTGTTTTTGTTATAAAATAAAACCAAAAAGTATTGTACTGAACAATTTATTAATATTTCTAAATTATTCTATACATTTATTTTTATTTTGTTTTTTATTTTAAATAATATATCTAAATTAACAATAAACTAGATTACTAAATAATGTAAAAAGAAAACGGCTTTTAATTGTTAGTTATAAAATGAAGCCAATAAGTATTGTACTGAACAATTTATAAATATTTATAAATTATTCGATACATTTATTTTTATTTTTTATTTTTTATTTTAAATAATTCATATAAATATGAAAAAAATACATATATATATTTATTTTTATTTAGTTTTTTTATTTTAAATAATTTATATAAATTAACATTAAAGTAGATTATTAAATAATATAAAAAGAAATCCATAGTAAATCCAAAAAAATATTGTACTGAACAATTTATAGAAATGTATAAATGATTCTTTACAATATACATTTACTTTTATTTATTTTTATTGTAAATTATTTCTATAAATTATTAAAAAATATAGTTAGTTTATGGCACTCAATGCATTATGTATTATGAGCTATGCACTAATAAACCTGGCATTATACTCTATGAATATAATTAGCTTTGTGACAAATTGCTTGCAATGTTTCTCATTTGCAAGTTTTCTTGGATAAAAGCATCTGCTAAAAGCATAAATGTAAATGTAAATTAACTTATGTTAACAAATGGAACCTTATGCAGTTTACCAATACCTGTTTTGAAATATTTGGGGGAAATTTAAATTATGAAAATTAAATTTGCATTTAAATTTATGACCAATTTAATACAAATATGAAGTAAATGGGTCATTTTTTTTACCACTGAGATACATGGCAAAAAGTGCAATTTAACTGAAAGCATCATGTTTTATCTATATTACATATATCATCATTTTTTATTTAAATGTATATATACTTACCCTGGGGTCCATCATATTTGGCCTTCTTCACTGTAAAATACAAACACAGAAGAATAAGAGTTAGTATCAGAAATAAAGAGCCAGTAAAATAAGCTGAAACAAACACAATGAAGCTAGATTTTGGTGTTTGTCTGTGCAAAACTCTTTTAACTTTTTAGACTTAAAAGTCTTTTGGTGTTTTATATACATATGGTGCATATGGTGTTTTATATTTATATATATAGTGTATACTCAGAAACAGAAGAACTCATGCATTATAGATGAGCAGAAGTCTCTTCATACAGGAATGAGGGGATTTCTTAAAGTTTTCCATCTCTCTGCACTGTGATGACGTGTGTTCCCATGCATTATTGATGCCTACTGTAGCACATGCCATACAGTGCAGAGAAGCATTAATATGCAAACCCGCTCCGAACCCCATCCAACCCCACCCAAACGCTCATCTTCTCTCCTGTACCTCAGAACGGCCATTAAAACAGGAAGTGAGTGTGTTTTAAAGCCTTGAGTCAGCTGGACTCTATACACACAGGCATAAACACTCACTGCTGGTCCTCTATAAGCACCTCATGTGGTTTTCATCCTCACTCTTATCTAAAGTGAGTTGATTTCTGGGTAATCATTACTGTAGTGCTGTTGCGGTATCTGTGCTGCAGTAATTCCGATGCGTTCGCATTCGTTCCGGCACCTCTGCTGACTGGAATTCTGGCCAGTAAAACCATTTGAAAAGATGAGAGCTGAGAGGAAAGTGCCAGCGTTAGTTTAATTTCACTGGAGGTACTCAAGAGAACATCTACAGACTTGAGAGTCCACGCCAGCACCTCAGGATATCACATCAGAGAAGAATGAAAATCAAGCAGATATTCCAGGTCAATTTGACCAGCAACACATTTTTGAGTTGCCAGAAATACTGATTAATATGAAAAAATAAATGTAATTGCTTTGTTTTCAGAACTGAGAGATGTAAATTCAGGATTCTGTCTTTTTTTTATATATCTCTAAATTCTGAGTTTATTTCTAGCAATTCTGACTGTTTTTTTTTTTTGAATGCACATCTCACAATACTGTTTTTTGTTTCTGCCACGGAATAAAAAAAAGTTATATCTGACTTCTTATCTTGCAATTGGGACTTTATACTTTACAATTTAAATGTTTCTTTTCAGAATTACCGATGTTTTTCATTGTGTGACTATTTCCCATTAATAGGGCTTCATGAAATGTCTTTTATGTTTTCCAAAATTCAATTTTATTTTTTTCCAAATTCCATTTTTTTTTTATTTTATTTTTTTTTTCATTTCAATTTTTCAGGATTCCCTTTTTTCCATTTTAATTTTCAGGATTCCTTTTTTTTCCATTTTAATTTTTCTAGACTCTGTTTTAATAGTTGACTTGAAATATTATATTAAATATAATATTAATCAAAAAGCATATCAAATTAATTTAAATCATGAAACTTAGACAATTGAACAGCAGTTTATTAAAAGTTATAAAATTAAGGCCCTATGAAATATGTTTTTTTTTTTGGATTTTATTCATTTTAAAGATTTTATTCAATTTTAATATTCAAAACCATCTCTAATTAATAGATTTAATTAAAAAAAATATTATTATTTTCCTTCTTTCTTTCTTTTTTTTTTTTTTACATTTTTCTAGTAAATATTCCTTAAAATGTTTAATAATTATTTTATTAGTAGTAGTAGCATTGTTCCATTAAGTAATATATTTCTGTTACAGTTTCTTCAAGTTAAACCAAACTTTTTTCTTGACGGGTTGCTGTGAAGACCTTTAAGTTTCTGTTTGAATATGATATGACGATAGTTTTTTGTTGGGAATTAAAAGCATGATCTTGGCGTTGTTATGTAATAACAAAAAAATGTAAATTTACATGTAAAAAATTAAACACCATTTATAAAAAGCATCATTAAAACAGTCCATAAGCTGATATATAATATTCAAGTCTTCTGAAACCATTCGAGAGCTTTGTGTAAAGAACAGAAGCCCTGGAACACCAGAAACCATCATCCAAACACAATAAATGGAGGTCTTTCTAGCAGGAAACCCTACAGTTTAGAAATAAAGACTTCAGTTCAATTTCACCCAATGGCCTCTTAATTCTGTTTTCAGTACGTCAGCAAATTCCTCAGTGGAAAACAGTCGGTCGGCGTCGGTTTCTGGGGTTCTGACTCATTGTGTCTCTCTGCAGTCTGATCAAGTCCACTGCGTTTTTCTCCCCAGGGCTTCCGGTGTCACTAATGAATCCTGAACGTTTCTTTCTGCCCTATCAGACCAACAGCAGATAACATCATTCATCAGACTCATCTCACACTAGACATTAATGGCTCCCTGAATTCACCTTTGTTTCCTTTAATTTCATTCCTCATAAATAAACAAAGAGTTTACAAAGATAAAAGATACACACATTCATTTATACGGCATACTATAAAAGCGAGAGAGCATGAGTCATATATCATTTTGTGAGTTCACACTTACATGTAATAATAAATAGAGTAAGGGTTATGCGTATTGGGCATGCTGTCTGAGGAGAGGGCTCTGAGCTCGCAATTTTGGCCCGAACCCAAAGATGGATGGATGGACAGACAAAATGATGGACAGATGGACGGACGGGTAGACAGTCAAAACGACAGACAAAATGATGGACGGACGGAAGGGTAGACAGTCAAAACGACAGACAAAATGATGGACAGATGGATGGACAGACAAAACGATAGACAAAATGATGGACAGATGGATGGACAGACAAAATGACGGACAAAATGATGGACGGATGGGTAGACAGTCAAAATGACAAACAAAATGACAGACAGACGGATGGGTAGACAGTCAAAACGACAGACAAAATGATGGACAGATGGATGGACGAATGGATGGATGGACAGTCAAAACGACAGACAAAATGATGGACGGACGGAAGGGTAGACAGTCAAAACGACAGACAAAATGATGGATAGATGGATGGACAGACAAAACGATAGACAAAATGATGGACAGATGGATGGACAGACAAAACGACAGACAAAATGATGGACGGATGGGTAGACAGTCAAAACGATAGACAAAATGATGGACAGATGGATGGATGGATGGACAGACAAAATGACAGACAAAATGATGGACAGATGGATGGATGAATGGATGGATGGACAGTCAAAACGACAGACAAAATGACGGACGGATGGGTAGACAGTCAAAATGATAAACAAAATGATGGACGGATGGATGGACGGATGGACAGACAAAACGACAGATAAAATGATGGATGGATGGATGAATGGATGGATGGATGGACAGACAAAATGATGGACAGATGGATGGATGGATGGACAGACAAAACGACAGACAAAATGATGGACAGATGGATGGATGGGTAGACAGTCAAAACGATAGACAAAATGATGGACAGATGGATGCATGGATGGATGGATGGAGAGACAAAACGACAGACAAAATGATGGACAGATGGATGGATGGATGGTCAGACAAAATGACGGACAGACAGATGGATGGATGGATGGATGGATGGACAGACAGACAAAATGATGGATGGATGGATGGAAGGACGGACGGATGGACAGACAAAATGATGGATGGACGAACAGACAGACGGATGGATGGATGGATGGATGGGTAGACAGCCAAACTGACAGACAAAATGATGGACAGATGGATGCAAGGATAGAAAATGACAGACAAAACAATAAATTAAATGATGAATGGATGGATGGATGGATGGTAGACAAAATGATAAACAGATAGAATGATGAATGGATGGTTGATAGAGAAAACAATAGATGGATGGATGGACAGAAAAACAATGGACAGACAAAATGATGGAAAGAAGAAAATTTGGAAGTAAAAAAAAAAAAATAAAAAATCATCTGTACTCTGCCCTGCTTTTATCATGCTTGTGCCAGTTTGCAGGTGAGCTTGGTTAAATGTGTCCCCAGATGCACATAAAAATAGATCCTCTGGTCTGATACAGCTTCTTTATATCTGCATAGTCGACAGAAATATGACGACCGGCCGCAGGAAGAGCGCAGGAAGAGCGGCCACTGTGCATCTGTGCTTAAAGACCCAATCTATTTTAAGCCACTGAGTTCTTTCCATTTCAAGCAAATAAACACTGAAGAACGGGGACAAACTGGAAGCGCTCTTCGCCATTCAGCTCTATCTAAGATTGAATTATAGAGGGGGGGGTAGCTCTATCATGTGCTGTTTCATTGAGTGCAGTTAGAACAGACCACTGTAATATATCAATACCCAGACCAGATCAATGAGGAGGACGCTGGATCGCACAACCCAGGAAACTAGCGCTTAATAATAGCTCAGAATCATAAATCACTGCCAATATAAATAATTCAGAGCTGGATCTGCTGCCCACAAACAACACATCGTAATCAATGACTCCCAGGTCCCATTTATTCGCCACAGCCGAGAGGAAAACAACCAGCTGACTGTGAAAGGAAACCAAGAAGGCCTCAAGAATGGGTTTTACTGACATGCCCAGAGGAATATGTTATTGCTCAGATGTTGCTCCTTGATAATTCAGAGCTCCATTACGTCTCCTGAGACGCTTCATTTAAGTTAAGGTTGTCTCAGATGTTTCTTCTAAAATAGTCAATACTTGCATAGAGTTCATATTGAAATTTCTGACTTTTGGATGCAGACAAATCTGATGGATCCTCTGCAGTGAATGGGTGCCGTCAGATTGAGATTCCAAACAGCTGATAAAAACATCACAATAATCCACAAGTATAGGATTTGGACATAAATTACGAGAAACAAAACTCCTCATAAACATCAAAATACATCACTAACTGTGAAGACTTTGCTTTTCCCTGTGATGTTTGGCTGGAAACAGGAGGTGGGATGTCATCCACCCATGCTGACTGCTAAAGCGTTTTCAATATTACATAAGTGCGAAAACCTTCCTACATTCAGCATATGACAACAGTACCGAACATCATAAGAGTTATTCAACACAACAGAGGCCTTATGTAATGTAATCATCTTTAGAATTCATTACACAACCTGTTAAGGGTTATATATGCAAACTGACTAGTGGAGTGTCTGAGAATATACTGCCAAACACACATCTTTGTGATATCTTAAGTAAAGAGCTTAATTCAGTCATGACCCTTTACACTACACAGTCTCTCTGTAATGAACATTGATCCAACACACCTGCCATGACAAACAGCACATCAAGAATAAGAGCTTTTGTCGTCTCACTGAGCAATCAACCCATAACCCTTTTCCTGAACAGTCGCTGTGCCTTTATTCAGGGAATATCCTGTAAATCACAGCACTCCTGATTTACTACGAAGGGAACGAGAGAGTGCATTGAGACAGAATTCCCAGATGAGGGTCTTGATTTCTCATGGTAGCTGCTGTGTTTGATTGTAAATTTCATCATTTCCAGGTCATATTTTATCCCATAAAATGGGACGGCTAAAATTATTTGTACTGTGATATGTTCCATTACAAAACAGTCACATCATCTCTTTAAGATTCTTATTACTGTATTTAATTCCAACAATGAGATTCTTCCTGTCTGAACACAATGGTTTGGTTTATTTAAATCAGCAAAAATTAAAATCAATAAAACAAATACTGGCATGGTAAATAATAGACAATGTAAACTATTATTACACTTTTGGCATTATGGTATTAAATTGTTTTATGATTTATTATTTTATGACTATTTTATTATCTTGTGGGTGTGTGTATATATATATATATATATATATATATATGAAGAGTTCAGATGCAAAAGCCTCTAAATCCATCTAACGTCTTTCTTTAAATAATGCATTTTTATCAGGCTCCGATGTATAGGTTTCTATGTAAGTACCGGTACTTCTGATTGGGCTGAGGCTGGATTTTAGCGAGTTTGAAGTAAAAGTTTTTGATGGACATATAAAATGTGTCGAAAGCATTCACTCAGTATCATTATCTCATTTTTGACCGAGATGGCTTTTAGGGGGTTTTGCATCTGAACTCTTCATATATTTAAATATATACATACATATTTGTATTGTATTTTATTTATTTATTTATTTATTTATTGCATTACACTAATAGGAATTGGAAAATGAGCTTTTTTGCCTTTTACTTATCTTTTTGCATTATGGTAATTAAAATATTTATTTATTTAGGATTACACTAAAGACAATAAAGAAATTTGCTTTTTTGCTTTTTCCACTTAATATAGTTTTACAAAATATCTAACTACTCATAAAATAAGCCTAATTTTTTCTTGATAATAAGCTTAATAATTTTCAATCTTTTGCATAATGGTAATAAAAATGTTTTTGTTTTTTTGTTTTTTTCTTTTGCATTACACTAACGGGAACTGGTAAATTAGCTTTTTTGCTTTTTCCACTAAATACAGAATCACAAAATATTTAACTACTACTAAAATAAGCTTAATATTAATATAAATTTCTATCTTTTTGCATTATGGCAATGAAAATATTTATTTATTTAGGATTACACTGAAAGAGAATTGGGTAATAAGCTTTTTTGCTTTTTTCCACTAAATACAGAATCACAAAACATCTAACTACTACTAAAATAGGCTTTATATTTCTATACATATCATCTGTTCAATTTTGCATTATGGTAATGAAAATCTTTATTTATTTATTTATTTAGGACTACATTGAAGAGAAAATTAGTTGCTGTTTTTTCCTTTTTCTAATAAATATAGCTTCACAAAATAACTACTCATAAAATAAGCATAATTTTTCTTGATGATAAGCTTAATCGTTTTCAATCTTTTGCATAATAATATTTTTTTTTTCTTTTGCAATACACTAAAGGGAACTGGGAAATTTGCTTTTTGCTTTTTCCACTAAATATAGCATCACAAAATATCTAACTACTACTAAAATAAGTTTAATATTAATATATATATATCATCAATATTTTTTTTGCATTATGGTAATGAAAATATGTATGTATGTATTTATTTATTTATTTATTTTATTACAGTGAATAGAATTGGGAAATTAGCTTTTTTTTTTTGCATTTTGTAACTAAATATAATTTCACAAAATATCTAACTCATAAAATAAGCTTAATTTTTCCTTGATAATAAGCTTAATCAATTTCAAGCTGTTGGTAATAAAAATGTTGTTGTTGGTTTTTTTTTTTTGCATTACACTAAAGAGAATTAGGAAATTGCAGAACAATGAAAATCTTTTTTTTTTTTTGATAATTATATGTGTAAATTAAAATCCATTATTTTGTATTTATTTATGTAATTTAGCATTATTTATATATAGTATTACAGTTATTTATAGATAACATTTTTTTTATTTATTTTTAATTTTATGATAAAATGCATGAATCTTGGCAGGCTTAGTAAGATTCACCCTTGAACAACTGCGCTCATAATGATGACCAGCACTACTAGTGAGAGAGCAGCTAGTGTTTTATAGTCTGGTGCGGCACAGAATAAGAATGAGCCAGCCACGTGTCATTGCATCAGAGCAAAAGCAGCCCGATAGCTGGATTACGATCATCCAGCTATCGATAGTTTGTTTTTTTGAAGTGCACTGGATGCACAAGTGTCTCTGTGACTATTATGCAGTACAGATGTTACAGAGCAGATGTTGCTTTCAGAGCAGGCACACACAGCGCTATCGCTGTGAATCGTTTCGAGGCATCTGAGACACTCATAACCAAATCAATCATAGCTGACATGTCAATCAATCATTATTTTATCTACAAAGCTAATGCATGTGAACCTGAAGAAACGTACCACCTTGGAAGATTTGCACCGTGAAGACCGTGACTAGAATGATCTTCGTGAGAAATGTCATTTCATTAAGCTACACACCCACACGCACAGGATTCCCTCACGAGCACATTTCCCACGCTGCGCTAGAGATTCCCACACTGAACTGAACAATATGAGCAAAACCCTTTGTAATAACACATTTCTACAAATCCGATCCACAAAATAATAATGTCCTGCAATGTCCTAATAGCATCTGCATTAAATTCTAAAATTGCTTGATTTGCTGATTAACAGGTTGATGAATGAATCTTATAAGGGAAAAAAACACTAACACCTTCATAAAACAGAAACACATCTGAAAATCTATGACAAGCATTAGCTTGCAAACATGTTTTTTTTAAACGTACTATGATAAAACATGACGACAACACTGCCTTTTTTGGACATGAACCATGGAATATATATATATATATATATTTATATATATATATTTTTTTTTTTTTTTTGGGGTAATTACACTAAAGAGAATTGGAAAATTCGCTTTTTTCCCACTAAATATAGTGTCACAAAATATATATCTAACTACTCCTAATGTAAGCTTAATCATTTTCTATATTTTTCCATAATGGTAATAAAACATATACAATTTTTTTTTACACTACAGGGAATTAGGAAATTTGCTAATTTTCTTTTGAATAGTGCAAAACAATGAAAAAATAATACTTTTTTCAATAATTATATGTGTGTGTGTGTGTGCAAATTCCATTATTTTTATATTTATATACGTCATTATTATTAGCAGATCAACATTCCCTTTTACCACATTTTTTGGACACACACAACGGAATATAAGGGATATTCCTTGGTGCATGTCCAAAAAATTAGGTAATACCATGTAAATACAATAATAAGTTCATTTCATGGTTGATATTAAAGTCCCATGGTACTGCAACAGTGCCTTTTTTGCGAATGATACAATTAAATTCAGATTTATATCATAGTATCATGGTATTTAACATGGTACACGTCAAGAAAGATCACCAGCAAAAAGTACCATGCAAATACCACGGCATTTTGTGAAGTACCATGGTAAATGAGTGTGATAATGACCCAGTCTTCTCATATGGTACTTTTTGTAAGTGATTCTGTGGGATGACAGGATTATCAAGGCAAATACAATTCTGTCCCAACAAAGGGCAAATGTAAGACTGTTACTCACCCCCGACGCACAACAGAGACATCGCGCCGCGTCGCGTCGACCTCCGGCAGCCGCGCTCCGCCGGAACGGGACAGTCCGTTTACGTGCTGTGATTGAATTCAGCTGCCCTCACTCAACACAGAGCCATAACTACAGCTTCTGAACAATAAACGCGTGAATTAACAGACGAACTGGCAGAAAATGTTCACATAAAGCACTTTCTCGTAGTCCCCTCAGTTTATCGGCGGTTTTTTCGCGCCTCTAGCGCACTGCCATCTTGCTTCAGCACCAGCGGCGCGCGGACAGCTCGCAGTGTGACGTCACGCTGATGAGAAGCAGACGGAGCATCACACCACGCGCTGGAGTTTCTCTCTGCACCCGGGACTCCCGCACATCCGCATGCAGAACTGCGCCTACGTGCTGGAATTATATAACAGCAGATCGAAGTATCCGTTTTATTATAGAATAAATCTGACTTGGATAGAAAACGTCTGAACATTTCAGATAAATGGGAGATGCTACATTAATTAGAATCAGAATTTGGAAAATATGTGTAAAATATAACGAAAAAAAATAAAAATAAAAATTGAAATATCACCAACATCCCCTTTCCAAAAAATAAAAATAAGTTAATAAAATAAATAAATAATATAAATAAATAAAATTATGTATATAATAGACTAATAAGAATTTCCATAAATTGTAAGCAACTAGAAAATATGTGTAAGATATAAATAAAAAATAAAAATAAAAAATTGAAATATCACTGACATCCCCTTTTAAAAAATACAAATAAATAAATAAATATAAATAAAATTAGAAATCAGAAAACGGCTAAACATTTCAGATAAATGGGAGACCTTTAAATTAATTAGAATGAGAATTTAGAAAAAAAATAAATAAAAATCACCAACATCCCCATAAATAAATAAAAAATAGATATAAATAAAATCTGAAGAAAAAAAGAAGAAAAATATGAAGTTTCACTGACATCCCCTTTCAAAAAAAGAATAAATAAATACATCTAAACAAAATTAGAAAGTAGAAAACAGCTCAACATTTCGGTTAAATGGGATAAATTTATAAAATATTTGTAAAATATAAAGAAAAAAATAAATACAAATTTTGAAACATCACTGACATCACCTTTTAAAAAGATAAAAATAAGTAAATAAATAAAAATTTTAAAAAAAATTATATAATATGTATATATAATATAAAAACAAATATTTAAATATAAATCTCTCTCTCTCTCTCTCTCTCTCTCTCTCTCTCTCTCTCTCTATATATATATATAAAATCGACTAATGGAATTTTCCATAAACTGTAAGAAACCAGAAAATGTGTAAGATATAAAGAAAAAAAAAATTGAAATATCACTGATTCCTCTTTTAAAAACATAAAAATGTAATATATATATATATATATATATATATATATATATATATATATGTAAACGTAATTTGCCATAAACTGAAAAATCCATTTAGAATTCTTGACGAGGGAAATATCTCACTATTTCAGTACGTAACCTAAAAGTCATTCTATGTAAGTGCTGAATGCAGAAATGTAAAAGTGAGATGCAGAAAAAACACTTTGGATTGATACATTTGGGTCCATTCCTATTCTAACTGCATTTCCAGTGTCTCAACATCGTTATAATTTCATGACAGGGCTTTTTTACGCAGATACTGCATTTGCTGCGGCTTTTGTGTGTGTGACGTCATCGCAGCGCTTCCCCTCTCATCCAGATGGGGGCATCATGACATTTAAGTATTATTAATCTGACATCGTGTTAGGTTAAATATCCTGTCTAATAAATAAATGTCTTTTGTCATTTGCATGCATACGTGGACATAATAGTACGTGAGCAACCAGGTAAACCAGGTAAAGATCAAGTGTATATAGAGACAACAGATAATTTATTCCTGAACTTTTTTTTGAATGCATTACTAATGTTTGTGAGGATGATTACAGGATTGAGACAAAAGAAATCCTTGCTTTCTACATTTCTAAAAATCATGATGGCTATATTCTACATACAATGATAGAATATTAAAAAAATAGTTATAGTAGTTACAAAAATGTTATATATAAATATATTCCTTTAATAAAAATATATTTACATGCTATAGTTTATTTCTATATTATATTGTATACAAATTTACAAATTATATATGTATACACATGATATAAAAATATATAAATATACAAATTAAACAATTTATTAAAATAAAAAATATGTATTAAATATATTATGTTTTTTTATTTTCATGACATATACAAAATTAAAAAAATATATAAGTATACAAATTAAAATCATTTATGATATATAACAAATAAAACATTGAAAGAATATTTTAGGCAATTTGATTTTTTTTTCATGAAATGCATTAAAACAGGGTATTGACATTTCCTTCTGATCACTGAATAACTGATATATTTTATATATTTTAAATGACTTTCATTATATAGATATTGCAAGAACAATTTTTAGTCTGTTTCACTAGTATCAGAGTTAATAGAAAAAAAATAATAGAAAAGTTACTAGAAAAATTTATATATATATTAATAATATATATATATATATATATATATATATATATATATATATATATATATATTATGACATAAAAAATATCTAAATATACAAATTAAAATAATTTAATTAATAGTTTTAAAAATATTTTATATTTTTATTTTGACAATATAGAAAAATATATATAAATATACAAATTAAAATAATTGACAATATATAAATATTGTTAATAGAAAAAAAAATTATATATATATATATATATATATATTATGACATAAAAAAAAATCTAAATATACAAATTAAAATAATTTACAATATATAAGATATATAACAAAATAAAATATTGAAAGAATATTTTTGGGCAGTTTGATTTTTTTCTAATTTTATTTTATTTTATTTTATATAAATTTAAAGGACTTTCATTTTATAGATATTGCGAAAATAATTTCTAGTTTACTAGTATCAGAATTAATAGGAAAAAATAATAGAAAATTTAATAGAAAAATAATTTAGAATAAAATTTTCAAGTAGTTTTAAAAATAATGACAATTAAGAAATACATGTAACTCCACACTTGTACACTTGGGACCGGATGTTGTGCGCGTGCGATGACAGGATACTGACAGTGTTCGCGATTTGTTTACTCATTCCGCGGGTGCGCGCCTCAGTCCAAGATGGCTACTGGAGACAATAGCGGTCGGGTTCCGTGTTTAAATTTCTCCGGACCCGGACCTTTGGGTAACAGCCAACCGAGCAACAGTCCTTACGCCTTGGCTGCGAGTCACGGAGGATCCGTTGGAGGCGGCGGGGGCTCTCAGGGGGTAACGAGACGCTCAAATCCTCAACCGGGGCCTGCGGCCTTGGAAAACCCCGGTGTTGTCTCGGGACCTCCGCCGAACCTGATGAACTCTCTCCCGGCTGCCGCGGCGGTGGTGGGGCCGCTGGGCGGGGCGATGGCTCCGGCCGCCTCGAATATGACAGGAAACCCGTCTAACGCAGCGATGACACCAGCGGCCGCCACCCACTCGTCTGTGTCCGCCGCCCCGGCCGCAGCAGCCGTGCTCGTGTACCGAGAGCCCGTTTATAACTGGCAAGCGACGAAGAGTACAGTGAAAGAGAGATTTGCGTTCTTGTTCAACAATGAAGTACTGAGTGATGTTCACTTTCTAGTGGGTAAAGGAATGGGGGTCCAGCGGATACCTGCGCACAGGTGATTCACTAAACACACTTTTGACATTATGGCAGTAAATTATTAAAATGACTCTTCTGTCATTAATTACTCACCACGATGTCGTCTTAAAACCTGTATGACTTGTTTTATCCGTGGAACGCAACAGGAGATGTTTCGTGGGATGTTCATGCGCCCGTTTCAGTATAATGGAACCGGATGGGGACTGGAGCTGTCAAGTTCCAAAATTGACAAAAAGCGTCATAACAGTAGTCTGTATATCTAATGCGCGATTTTAACAAGTATTCCGAAGTTATACGATAACTTTGGGTAAGAATCAGACTGAAATAAAGACATTATTCGTTTAAAAAAACCCTGAAGCTCTTAATTCGCGGCACGTGTATGGGCGACTGGTCACGAGACACAGGAGAGCCAATAACATTAACGTTTTTATGATTAAAAAGGAATAGTAAAATATTTTTGCATTGTAACAGTTCATTAGTGTGTTTGTATTTGAAATTCACAGGGGATGAAAAAAAGATATTTGTGTATTTATATTTCAACTTTTTATCTCAGACATGTCATTTTTAATTAATTCTGAGAAAAAAAAATCAATAATTTAGTTGTTTTTTTGCTGCAGAATAAAAAAAAAGGGGGGGGGGGGCGGTAATTATGTGGTTTTTTTTAGCATACTTTTTTAGTAATTAAGATAAAAGTAAATTGCAAGATATAATCTCAGAATTAAGTTTTTTTTTTTTTTTTTACATCTATCTATTTTTAGTTTATTTCTGGGCTTTAAAATAAAAATATTCACATATATGCCATGGATTAAAAAAATGGATTTATGGATTTAATTTTTTTAAAGAATACTTTTTTAGTAATTGAGGAGAAAGCAAACTGCAAGATATAAACAGATTTTTTTTTTCCTTTTTTTTTTTTTTTTTTAGTTTATTTCTGCCAATTTCTGGGCTTTAAATAAAAATGTAATTGCAATTGAGAAAAAAAACTTCAGTATTCAGACTTTTTTCTCGCAATTTTTTCCATCTTGCGACTCAGTTGTTTTTTTTTGTTTTGTTTTTGTTTTCGCCATGGAATAAAAAAATGTTTAAAAAAAAAAGGTAATTGTAATTTTTTTTAGCATACTTTTTTAGTAATTGAGGAAAAAGCTAATTATGAACAGATATAAACAATTTATTTCTGCTAATATCTAGGCTTTAAATAAAAATGTAATTGCGACTTTTTATCTCACGATTCCAACTTTTTCTTGCAATTGTTAACGTCTTAAAATTGGAATATTTTGCAATTTCGACTTTTTTTCAGAATTGAAAGGAAAAAAACATGTATCAACTTTATTCTTAAATAAATATATTCATAATATGAATCAGTTTTGATTACCATAAAATGTCCAAAGGCAAAGCTATAACAAATACTACCATGCTGTAAACATATTTTGATTTTGGCGGGTATGTGCTTAATTGTTATAAAAATTATATTTTAATTAGAACAATATATATATATATATATAATTTTATAAGTGCATTATTGTTTATAACAATAATTATTATGATAATTATTTGTAATATTAATATTACCATTGCAGGTTTGTTCTGGCCGTAGGCAGTGCAGTATTCGATGCCATGTTTAATGGAGGCATGGCCACCACATCCACAGAGATCGAGCTTCCTGATGTAGAACCTGCTGCCTTCCTCGCATTGCTCAAGTATGAGCGTTTTTTCGCAATTTGCATGTGTATATACATTCCAGAATGTGTATATAATGACCTTTTCTCCAGGTTCCTGTATTCTGATGAGGTTCAAATCGGACCTGAGACGGTGATGACGACTCTCTACACCGCTAAGAAATACGCCGTTCCGGCTCTGGAGGCCCATTGTGTGGAGTTTCTAAAGAAGAATCTGCGCGCAGACAACGCGTTCATGCTGCTCACACAGGTAGAGCTCATTCACACTGTAATGTTAGCACAGACTCCTGTGGATCTGACAGGCTGATGTGTTTTGTTTGAAGGCGAGACTCTTCGATGAGCCGCAGCTGGCCAGCCTGTGCCTGGAGAACATCGACAAAAACACAGGAGATGCTCTGGCTGCTGAGGGATTCACAGATATTGATCTGGGTACTGTATCACGGAAACACATCCACGGTATAATGCATTACAGGCCTGCTGCTCAAACTCTGACAGCACTGAATCAGAAGGGATAGCTCACCCAAAAATGAGAATTGTCAACATTTATAAACCCTTAATTTGTTCCAAACCTGTATGAGTTCCTTTATTCTGTTGATATTTTGTGTTTATATAAAATGATTTTTTTTTTAACAAAAATTATGAATTATAAAAGTATATAATTCAGCTTTTAATTTTATTATTATTATTATTATTACTTATATATTTAAATAGTTGATCATTCTTAGGTGTTTCAAACACCGAATTGTCTATTAATGTCTATTAATATCAGTGAATGTTTCTGGAAATAGCAGGAATGTTTGAGTGTATGAAAACCCGGAGTAATTTACTATGAAAAAGTTACCCCTGGTTTCACAGACAAGGCTTAAGCCTAGTCCCAGACTAAAATGTAAGTTTGAAATTGTAATAATATTTCATTTTACTGTATTTTTGATCAAATAAATGCAGCTTTGGTGAGAAGAAGAGACTTCGTTCAGTAACATTAAAAATCATACTGACCTCAATCGTTTGAATATTAGTAAATATAACTGGAAATGCAAATCTATTGATTATATAATTAATAACTAATTACTATAAACTGTGTTTCAAGCATTTTCTTTGTTGAAACCAGCCTTGTTTCAACTTCCAGACCAAAGCAACCAGATTTTGGGGGGAAATTTCCTAGTAATGATATTAATTATAGTGATAAAAAATATAATTATAAATGTGTTTATATAAAATTATAAAAATGTTTAGAATAATAAAAAAAGTTACACAAAAATTATAAAAAATTACGAATTATAAAAATATATAATTATATAATTCAGCATTTTGTTTTTATTTTTATTGTTATTATTATTATTATTATTATTATTATTTATATAATAAATAATTTAGCATTCTTAGATGTTTAAAAAACTTTTCTATTAATGTCTATTAATATTAGTGAATGTTTCTGGAAATAACAGGAATGTGTTGAGTGTATGAAAACCCTGAGTTATTTACTATGAAAAAGTTACCCCCCGGTTTCACAGACAAGACTAGTCCCAGACAAAAATGTAAGTTTGAATATGTTGAATAAAGTTTACTGTTTATTATGTAGTTTTGTTCCCATGCAAACCCTAGTTGGTCCTCACGTCCTCACAGTCATCTGTCTCTCTCTTGTCTCTGTCAGACACGCTGGTTGCGGTGTTGGAGAGAGATACTCTAGGTGTGCGCGAGGTGCATTTGTTCGGAGCGGCGGTTCGCTGGGCAGAAGCCGAAGCTCATCGACAGCAGCTCCAACCAACGCCAGAAAACAAGAGACGTGTGCTGGGAAAAGCCCTCAATCTCATCCGCTTCCCTCTCATGACCATAGAGGAGTTCGCCGCAGGTCTCTTTCCATTGGCATATTCTATGGCATATAAAGTAGTCAGGAAAATCTCATTTTTTGAATTGGAACAGTTTGAAAAAAACATTAGACAAAATATAGTATTGATACAAATGCTTTCATGAATCAAGTAGATTGACAAAAACAAGTTTAACAGCAGAGTTTTATCATGTTTGATCAAAAAGGATACAGTAGCTTTACGATCATCTGAGCACACGTGCTGTGTGTTTCACTCAGGTCCTGCTCAGTCGGCCATTCTGACAGACAGAGAGGTGGTGAGTCTGTTCTTGCACTTCACAGTGAATCCTAAACCACGTGTGGAGTTCATCGACCGGCCGCGCTGCTGTCTGCGAGGGAAAGAGTGCAGCATCACACGTTTCGGGCAAGTGGAGAGCCGCTGGGGTTACAGCGGGACCAGCGACCGCATCCGGTGAGAAAGACGCCCCTGTGTTTCGTTCACGCCTCTATCGCCCATGAAAAGCGAAATGCTGAATGACTATGCTCTCTGCAGGTTCTCTGTGAATCGCAGGATATTTATTGTGGGGTTTGGGCTTTATGGATCCATTCACGGACCTACAGACTATCAGGTCAACATACAGGTACGACTGTCCAACACAACATGATGTTTAAGCAATGCAAGTTTATTTTAAGGAACAAACTTGTTGATTCCCTGATATAAGCTTATATACTTACAGTTGAGGTCAAAAGTTTACATCCCCTTTTCAGAATCTGCAAAATTATTTTACCAAAATAAGAGAGATCATACAAAATGCATGTTATTTTTTATTTAGTACTGACCTGAATAAGATATTTCACATAAAAGATGTTTACATGTAGTTTACATATAGTTGATTCTTAATACTGTGTTGTTACCTGAATGATCCACAGCTGTGTTTTTTTGTTTAGTGATAGTTGTTCATGAGTCCCTTGTTTGTCCTGAACAGTTAAACTGCCCGCTGTTCTTCAACAAAATCCTTCAGGTCCATAAATTCTTTGGGTTTTCAGCATTTTTGTGTATTTGATCCCTTTCCAACAATGACTGTATGACTTTGAGATCCATCTTTTCACACTGAGGGACTCATATGCAACTATTACAGAAGGTTCAAACATTCACTGATGCTCCAGAAGGAAACACGATGCATTAAGAGCCGGGGGGTGAAAACTTTTGAACAGAATGTGGATGTGTACATTTTTCTTATTTGGCATAAATATCATATTTTTTCTATTTAGTACTTCCCTTCATAAGCTACAGAAGATAGTTCTACAGAAGACAAAATAAGTTACATTTATCCTGATCTTCAAATTCCAAAAGTTTTCACCCCCGGCTCTTAATGTATTGTGTTTCCTTCTAAAGCATCAGTGAGTGTTTGAACCGTCTGTAATAGTTGCATACGAGTCCCTCAGTCTGAAAAGATGCATCTCAAAATCATACAGTCATTGCTGGAAAGGGTTCAAATACACAAAAATGCTGAAAAACCAAAGAATTTGTGGGACCTGAAGGATTTTTCTGAAGAACAGTGTTCGGGACAAACAAGGGACTCATGAACAGCTATCACTAAACAAACAAACACAGCTGTGGATCATTCAGGTAACAACGCAGTATTAAGAATCAAGTGTATGTAAACTTTTGAACAGGGTCATTTTTATAAGCTCAACCATTATTTTCTCTTGTGGACTATATGTAAACATCTTTTATGTGAAATATCTTATTCAGGTCAGTACTAAATAAAAAATAACATGCATTTTGTATGATCCCTCTTATTTTGGTAAAATAAATTAAGATTTGCAGATTCTAAAAGGAGGATGTAAACTTTTGACCTCAACTGTACTTAGTTTATTATATGACTCTAGTATTTGAACACCCCAAAAATGACACACTTAATTATTTCTAAAACAATGGTGCTCACATATTCTGACTCTGGGTCTCTTTCAGATCATTCACACAGACAGTAACACAGTTCTGGGTCAAAACGACACCGGCTTCAGCTGTGACGGATCGGCCAGCACGTTCAGAGTCATGTTTAAGGAACCGGTGGAAGTTCTGCCCAACGTCAATTACACGGCCTGTGCTACATTAAAGGTGACGTCATTTGTTATTCTGTTTCTTTTTGTCATCAGAACGACTCTTAGAATGTTTAAATTTTTATTGCCATTTAAAAGTTTTGAATAATTAGGATTTGTTCTGAATTTGAAGAAATGATAGAAATTAAAACTTTTATTTAGCAAGGATGCTTTAAATTGATCAAAAGTGATGATAAAGACATTTATAATGTTACAAAAGATTTCTATTTCAGATACATGCTGTTCTTCTGAACTTTATATTCATCAAAGAAACCTAAAAAAAATTATACTCTGCTGTTTTTAACATAAAAATAATAATAATAATAATAATAAATGTTTTTGAGCAGCAAATCAGAATATTAGAATGATTTCTGAAGAATCATGTGACACTGAAGACTGGAGTAATGATGCTAAAAATTCAGCTTTGAAATCACAGGAATAAAATACATTATAAAATAGATTTAAATAGAAAACAGTTATTTTGTACTTTTGTCCAATTAATTAATTGATTCCAAATTAATTATTATTAAAAAAAATAAATGCATGCTTTGTGAGCAGAGATGTAAAAAAAAAAAATCTTACTGTTCAAAAACTTCTGACTGGTGTAGATTAATTTTTTGTATGAAGGTTATTTTTTTAATATATATATTTATTGATTGATTTATTTGTATGTTTATTTATTATTATTTTAGTAATTGCCATGAAAATAGCATGTGGTGCACAATCTACTACTGCATTGAATTGATTGCAAAAATTACATGCATCAATTTGATTTTTACAAACCACATTCCTATTGGCTTTGAAGTCTGATTAAAGACAAAATGTTCAGTTTTCATCTTCTCATTGCACACTTTACACAGCTGCTCTTTTAGCATTGTGTTGATGCTGTGTTGAAGTCACCACTACAGGACTTCAGATTTCATCAAAACGAGTCCTAAAGGTCAGATTTTATAACATCTCTCTCTCTCTGTCCCGTCTCAGGGTCCAGACTCGCACTACGGCACTAAAGGGATGAGAAAAGTCACGCACGAGTCGTCCGGCTCCGGCACCAAAACCTGCTTCACCTTCTGCTACGCCGCGGGAAACAACAACGGCACGTCGGTCGAGGACGGTCAGATCCCAGAGGTCATCTTCTACACGTAGTCACGGCCGGCGTCTCGGGTTTCCATCGGCACACGATATTGCACTTGACCGTAACGCTGTAAAGAATTCAGAGAACTGACGGTAAAGACGGAAGCGTGAAGCTCTCGCCGCTGTTGCAGGACGAACGGACGACTGTCTTCAGGGTTTTCTGTCATTAATAACCCATAGTAATGATTGCGATTAGACTTTGAGGGCTCATATATTTACACTGACTGTTAACAGCGAGTGAATTACTCACCCACGACTGACTGACATGTCACATGCAAATGTATCTTTATTTTTGTGTATCTGATTTGCATCAGTCGATCAGGGTTGCAATTAAAACTCTTGCCAAACCTGCACCTCACAGTGTTTAAGAGCTTTACATTTAAAGGAACGGATCATCGCAAATCAACATTTGCTGAAAATGTACTCATCCAAGATTAGGATAAGTAGATTAGGAATGGGTGCCGTCAAAATTTTATCGCAGCTTGTCTTCTCAAGATGTTAAGTGAGAAGTCGGAGTCGTGTGAGTTACTTGTGATGTTTTTATCAGCTGTTTGGACTCTCATTCTGACGGCACCCATTCACATCCATTGGTGAGCAACTGATGCAATGACTCGTGTCTCCAAATCTGATGAAGAAACGCTCATTCTAATCTTTGATGGCCTGATTTTTAGCAAATGTTCATTTTTGAGTGAACTATTCCTTTAATTCTATATAAATAAAGCAAATTTTGATGTGTATGCAACTAACGATTTGCGCATATGCTGCCGTACAAAAGCAAGAAGCAGTAATTACATATTCTGCCAGTGAGTTTAGACTAAAATTTTGTTTTAGATTGATATATATATATAAAAAAAGAAGATATGAAATCAATTAAGTCACATAGTTTTCATGTTGGTGTAGTTACTGCGTTGAGCTTTTGTACAGCGGTGTGATGTAGAACAGAGGAAGCCGGTCTGGGAACGTGGTCTGTTTTTTTTTCTCTTCTGTGCCAAGGTTTCCTTCGATGTTCCTCATACATTGAGCACTTAATTTAACTAGAGGGTGAGAATCATTCAGGAACACAGTATTTATTTACAGGATGAACCTCAGCACTCGTGCATGACTGTTCAGATCAAACACGCTCGTGTTTCTGGATTGTAGATGGTCGGTTATGTTGGGTCTTTGTATGACTACTCATGTACAATAAAAGTTGAATCATTCTTTACATATAATTGCTTTGTTTTTGGGATGTCAGACTGAATTTAATGCTCACATATAACACCTAAGGTAACACTTTACAATAAGGTTCCGTTAATGTATTAACTAACATAAATGAACGAACAATACATTTATTACAGTATTTATAAAAATCTTGATTTTCTGTAGTGTCTTTAAATGTTACTTCTCAAAGCACTTTAAATAAATAAACATCAAAATGCACCATATAAAAATTATAAAATAGGCAGAAAAGAAAGGAAACATGCATTCAAAACATGATATTAAAATATGAAAATTAAACATTTCTAAAAATGTATTAATCTTTGTTAATGTTAACGAAAATACAGTAATTCATTGTTCATGTTATTAACTAATGTTAACAAGCACAACTTTTGATTTTAAAACTACATTAGATGTAGAAATTAACATGAATTAACATTAATAAATGCTGTAGAAGTATTGTTCGTTCTTAGATCATGTTAACTAATGAATCTTACTGTAAAGTGTTACCACTGAAATGTTAGTAATTTTTGGTTTGTCATTATTTTTAAATATATAAAAAACATTTAATTTGATTTAGTATTTAGTAAAAGTCTAAAAATGTTTTAACAATTTTAGTTAATTATAAATAACCCTGTTTGAATGCCATTTTAACTTTCTTAACCTGCATTATTAAGTGAAAAAGGATATTCAATGAGCAATAAATAAATTAAATAAAATATAAAATGAAGTTTCAGAGCTGCACTAAGTTACTACCGTTTAATAAAATAAAGATAAAATTAGTAATTTGTCATGATAATGTATTAAAAGTGCATATTAATGTATTGTTTGTGGTTTGATCATGTTATATATATATATGAAGAGTTCAGATGCAAAAGCCCCTAAATCCATCTGACGCATTTCTTTCTGACTAATTTGTATAGGTAAGTACCGGTACTTCTGATTTGGCTGAGGCTGGAATTTAGCAAGTTTGAAGTAAAAGTATTTGATGGATGTATACTATATGCCAGGAGCGTTCACTCAGTATCATCTCATTTTTGACCAAGATGGCTTTTATCTGGTTTTGCATCTGAACTCTTCATATATACACTGTATATATATATATAGGAAACTACAGTAAATAAAATTAAATGGTCATAATTTCCCATTACCATGAAAATCAGTGACAAGGAGAAAGTCAGTCATCATGAAAAAGGACAAGGAAATAAAAATAGTCTTAATAATAAAAATGCAAATAATAAACTGATAATTTTTCACAATTTTTAAAATTTGCATGATTTTTAGTCATTGCGAAAAAAAAAAACAACACTAATAAACTTACATTTAATGCTACATTTAATGCATATTCGTGAATTTTCTAAAAACAATAGTTGATGTATTTTGAGGTTAATTTTTTATTTTATTTTTTTTTAAAAAGTATTACGAGCCATTTTGACAAAACTTCTGTAATTATGAGCAAAATTACTGAGCTCAAAAACTACGTGAAATGTTTAGATTTAAAAGTTACACCACTGGACCATTTAAAAAGGGTAATATAGGGAAAAAAAAACAAACAAAAAAAAAAAAAAAACACTATAGGCAATTTTATAGACATACATAGTGTGTATATATATATACATATATATATATATATATATATATATATATATATATATATATATATACACACACACTATAAAAAGCTGTCAATCAAATAATTGCATCCAAAATAAGTTTGTGTCTATATATGTGTACCATGTATACATTTTATATTATATATAATATATATATATATATATAAAGAAAGAAAAAAAACCAAATATACCCAACATGCATATGCAAAACTTATTTCGGATGAGATCAATTGCCAATAATCTTTTGACAGCACTTAAATAAGTGTGCATGTCTGTGTCCGTCCATTGGATACATTCAGAATCAACATTTGCACTGAGCAATGAAACAACACGCACAAGCACTTGAGTAATTTTCCATTTTTATTTTCTTTATTAGATTTACATAATCCACTTGAATTTCCTGTCTGAATGTAATAAACATGGTGTTTGTGCCCTGTACAGTCCAGTCCCTCTGCTGAACTCTGAGGGAAGGAAGCGAGTGCAGGAGGGAAGGAATGAGAAACAGGAATGAGTGTAAAGAGTCGAGGTCAGGCTACAGAGGAGAGACGTGTCATTGGGCCGTTTATAACTTGTCGAGGAAGTTGTCAAGTGCTGGGATGCCCTCCTTCAGACCCTTGCGTTTACGCGTCTCGGCCACGACCTGGAAGGGTTTGGATGTGCCGTCTTTGGGGTCGCCCTGCAGGATCTGCCAGTGGTCGAACACGCACTGAGGGAAGGCCTGACCGCCGGTGTTGGAGCGCAGGTCAGCTGTGAAACCTAAAAGAAACAAATGAGAGATATTGAGAGATGTAATGCAAACATGAGTGCATTTAATAGAGACTAGAACACTGGTTAGGAATGAGAACTGCTACAAACGCAAAACTGCTTCCTTAAACCCTGGAACTGAATACTAACAATACTGAATAACTACTACTACAAAAAGTTACAATGCAACATAAAATGTATAATACCACTATTCATTAAAATAAGTCATACTACTACAAGGTTAACAAATTAAAATTATACTAGTACAAAACGCTAGATTTTAAGTGAATTTAAAAAAAAAAAAAAAACCCACACAAACTACTATAAAAGTATACTACCAGTATTAAAATGACACTACTAATAAAAAACTGCCAATATTAAAAAACAATATTATGATAATATACAAAGAAACTACTTCCAAAGTTAAAATATGTAGCAAGGATTACAAAAAAAAAAAAAAAAAAAAAACTAATCTGTTAATTATATTACCATTACTACTAATAAAATTATACTACCATTAAAATTACACTACTAATATAAAAAAAAATATTAAAACGCATTAAGATATATAACATACAAAAATACTACCAGTTAAAATGTAGCAATTACTACAAGTAAAAAAAAAAAAAAAAACTAATATAAATTATAATTAGGATATACATGCAAAGAAAATACTACCAAAGTTCTATAAATTATTATAAAAATAAGTTACTAATATTAAAAAAAAAAAAAAAAAAAAAAAAGCAACCACACACCAATATTACAATTCACTGATATTAAAGATGCATATACCAAAAAAAAAAAAAATTATACTACCATTATACCATTTAAAAGGGAAGAAACAAACTACTATATACTATTTAAATCTGGAAGAAAAATTGGACTGATTTAATCCAAAAACTGAGTTTGAAACTGATTTGAACAGTTCATTTTAACTATGTACTTAAAGATCAAGTTTCAAAAAAAAGTTTCTTTAACTTCATGTGTCTTATGACCCACCAGCCAGTAATTTACACTGATTCAGTGAGTCAAGAATCACTTTAATTGATTCATACAATGAACTGATTTGGATCTTTTGACAGATAAACTTTAAAAGTTGCTCACGAATCATTTCTACACTGCTTACGCTGTACTTTTGGTTTTCCACCGTGAGAATGCCACAATAGAAAGACATGCTAGCGGTTTTATCTTTTGTATGTAGTTTCATTCAGTCTTTCAGTCCCGTTTTCTCAGCACTTTCAATTCAGACTGCAAACTCAGCCTGAATCAGTCGGAGTCATTCTCGACTTCAACGTGCAACTACTGGCTGTCTAACCACAAAAGTCGTTAAACAGTTTGTTTGGTTTAAAAAAAATTAATATTCAGAAATATACTTTGATTTGATGGCACTGACACAATTGGCCGAGAAAAAAAATAAATAAATAAAAAACAGTAATGAACTGAATCGGTCACATTATAATTGAAATGATTCTGAATAACGCAGTATATAAATAAATCTGACTTGAGTTGACAGATGAGTCATTAAAGAATAGTTTTGTCTTAAGAAAAATGGCCTTTCAGAACAATTTTAAGCTACAATGAACTTTTAGCACAAAGTGGTTTTGTTTGACAAGTGTCATTAAGTGTAATGAAAACGGATTGGTTACTCACCGAAAGACTCGTTGACGGGCAGATAGGCCTTAACGACGAACATGGGCGTTCCCATGACCTGAGACTCCTCAAAGACATGGCCTCGTTTCCTGTTCAACACGCCGTAGATGCCGCCGACCACCTGCTCTGGGCACTGAAAGCAGAAGAGATGCGAATGAGAAACGCTTGTATGTAAAAGATGATCACTTAAACTGTAAAGCTGATGTGAATGCAACGTCTCACCTGAATCTCCACCAGGTAGACGGGCTCCATGAGCCTGGGCTCGGCTGTGAGCTGACAGGCGTACAGAACTCTGCGGGCCGTGGGAATGATCTGGCCACCGCCACGGTGGATGGCGTCCGTGTGGAGGGTCACGTCGTGGATGTCGAAACGGACGGCGCGCATGTTCTCCTCGCACAACACTCCCTGAACAAAGAAATCAAACCATAAGTCCAATTTATTCTCAATTGCAAGACCTCAATATTCATTTAATAAAAAATAAAAAAAATAAAAATTAGCACTTGTCATTTTTATTGAATTTTAATAAATAGGCAAAAAAGCCTTTAAAAAGCCTTTGTTTTCTTTTGCAAGTTAAAAAAAAAAAAAAAGGAAGAAAATAAATAATAAAGCAAAAACAAAGTTACAAGTATGTTATTTTATACTAAAAATAAAATTGTATACATGTAAAATGCTAATCAGCAAAAATGTTCATAAAAATACAGTAAAATGTATTAGTACTAAATTGGTTTTGTATTGCATTTTATTTTTTATAAAAGAAAGGCAAAAACTAAAAATAGATAAAATAGTTACTAGTATTATTGGAGTAATTTTAATAGAAATTGAGTAATAAAATAGTAAAGCTTAGTGCATAAAACTATTAATATTAAAACTAACCATTATTGGTTTGTATTTTTATTGGATTTTTAATGAAAATAAATAAAAACCAAACTTAAAATCCAAAATTTTGAAATTTAATTTTTTTTTTTAAATACAAAAAAACAAACAAACAAAAAAAAAGTCTGCATAATAAAAATAGAATTAAAAAAAAGTGTATATACACATTAACACTACATTGTGGTTTCTATTTTATCATTTCATTATTTGTTAATGAATAAAAAGCAAAAAAAAAAAAAAAAAAATTATGCTCAAAAACTCAGTGTATTAAAACTACTTAATTGCTCTGTGTTGTATTTTTGTGGTATAGAATTTTTTGAAAAAGATGAATAAAAGCATTATTGAATTTGTATTATTGCAGTTATTTTATTAAAAATTCTAAGTATTAAAATTGTAAAACTTAAATGCATAATTCATTAATATTAATAAAAACTAATCATTATTGGTTGTTGTTGCATTTAATTTTTAATTAAAAAGAAATGGCTTTATATAATTCAAAATGAATGTCCAGGACTAATTGTCCTTTAAAACAATATCGTAGATCTGAACTTGTTGATGTCTGCGGAGGCCTCAGATACCAGTGGTAAGGGTTCTCAATCACTTCTTCAGAGTGGTGCATGATTTCTCCTCATCGACCAGCCAGGACATCAACAGGACGGCTAGTTAACCAAACCTGAATTAATTCCGAAAATCTCACCTCTTTAGTCGCCCACTGGAACCCAGCCACAACGCTGTCCTTGATCTCGTTCAGGTACTGCACTCCCTTGGTGACGTCCACCAGGACGTTGGGTCCGGTTCCGTCGGGTCCGAAGCACCAGATCTTACGGGCCTCTGTGACCTCCCACTCGTATTTGTCAGCCAGATAACGGGCGCGGGCCTTGAGCTCCTGACGGGACGACACCTCGCCTTTGTCGATGTCCTCGGCGAGACCGTCTGGGAAGGGCCTGGCCTTCATGTACAGACGGTTGTGCTTGTTGGGGGACTTGGACAAACACATCTGGTCTGATTCTGCGCTGACCGTCTCCCTGTAGGACACAACGGGGTCCGATTTCTGTTGAAGCAGCAGACACACGGGTCACATCGTGAAACGTTTTATAAAAATTTCTTTGAATTTTTAAGTATATTCAACTACATTTTGTACACTGACATATACATTTTCAATTTCCAGGAATTTGGAATTTAACAAAATAAAATTCTTAAAAAGAGCTAAAACAAAAAAAACCAAGAGTGAACAAATAAAAACAAGCTTGAACAAGTTAAAATGAGTAAGCAAACACTTTAAAAAAAAAAAAAAAAAAAAAAATAAGCAAAACAAAAGTGAATGAGCAAAAATACAAAAACAAACGAGTGATCAAGTGGATCACAATGAGCAATCAAAAACAAAAAAAAACAAATTAAAGTAAAAACGAACAAGTGTATGAAAACGAGTGAGCAAACAAAACTGAGCAAATGAACATTAAAATGAGAACGCAAACATTAAAACGAGCAGATTTAAAAAAAAAAAAAAATAGCTCAAACAAATTAAAATAAAAGCAAGCTAACAACAAAGCAAACAAACGATCAAATGGATCACAAGCAAGGGAAAAAAACGAGTGAGGAACAAATTAAAAGCAGCAAACAAAATGAATTAAAACAAGCGAACAAATTAAAACGAGTGGATAAAAATGAGCGAACAAACAAGCTAGAACTAATTAAAATTAGCACAAACAATTTAAAAAAAAAAAAAAAATCAGCAAACAAATTAAAATGAGCAAGCAAACAAAATTAAAACAAGTGAGTGGATAAAAATGAGCCTACAAAAAAAAAAAAAAAAATAAAAAAAAAAAAAAAAAGACGGAATAAAGACCAGCTCAAATTAAATTGAGCAAGCAAAAAAAAAAAAGCAACTGGATAACAGCAAGCGAAAGAAATGAGGCTCGAGCAAATGAACTAAAACGAGCAAGTAAACCAAGTTAAAAGTGGATATAAAAAAGCAAAAAAAATAAAAATGAGTGAACAAATTAAAACGAACAAGTGCATAAAAAAAATAACGCATTTTTGTATGTAAATAGATCTAACGCAATAAGTCTAATTTTTTATTTTTTTTCAATGCAATATTGTAGAACTGAAATTGATGTCTGTGAAGGTCTCAGATATCAGTGGTAAGGGTTCTCGATCACTTCTTCAGAGTGGTGCATGATTTCTCCTCATCGACCAGCCAGGACATCAACAGGACAGCTAGTTAACCAAACATGATTTAATAAGAATCAAGCGCTAATGACGTACGAACCTTCAGTGGAATGCAGGCATGGTCCTCCTCCAGATCTTTAAGGCAGATTTCCAGGTGAAGTTCTCCAGCGCCGGCGATGATGTGCTCTCCAGACTCCTCGATGATGCACTGCACCATAGGGTCGGACTTGGCCAGACGTTTGAGTCCCTCCACCAGTTTGGGCAGGTCAGCGGGGTTCTTGGCCTCAACGGCAACTCTGACAACAGGGCTGACGCTGAACTTCATCACACGCATGTTGTGGGCCTGCTCGAAAGTTGTGATGGTCCCTGTCTTCACCAAAAACTGGTCCACACCAACCAGACCCACGATGTTACCGCATGGCACGTCTTCGATGGGCTCGACGTAACGACCCATCATCAAAATGGTCCTGGAATAAAAAAGCGTTATTAGTTAGAAAAGTGGTTTAGAGTTTCGTTACCCAGTTTAAATTGTTAACTGGCGACGCACTGAACTACTATTTGATTTTTGGCTAAATTAAAACGAAATTCAATGCATCACTCAGGGCTCTACACTTTTCTTTTTAACAGCACTTAAATTTACAAGCAGAGTCAAAATTTCAGGAGCACCTTCTAATCTATCAAAAAAACCTGATCAAAAATTGATCAGCCATCCCATATTTGACTTTTTACCTTTGTAATGACATTTTTCTAACTTAAGTCAGTCATCTTTTGTCAACATTAAAAATAAGCCTTTTACAATTTCTAATTAAAAACCGTTAAAAATCAGTAAAAGCTGTAGTGTGCAAACCTCTGAATTGGTTTCAGGTAAAGATCCTCCTTCTTCCCGGGGGTGAAGTTTGGTCCCATGATTCGCACTTTCAGCCCAGTGGACACAACACCAGAGAACACACGGCCGAAAGCGTAGAAACGACCCTTATCAGTGGTCGGCACCATTTTTGAGATGTACATCATGAGAGGAGCCTTAGGGTCGCAGTTCTTAATACCTGTGCATAAGACAAGCTAAATCAGACAGTTCAAATGCAACAAACAGCAAAGTAAAAAGTGCAAAAATGACGGTCGTACCCATAGCAGCTTCATCGTCTCCAGGTCCTTCGTAAAGCAGCTCGCAACGGTATTTCTGGGCCGTGACGGGAGAGGGCAGGTGGATGGTGATCATCTGAAGCAGAGCCTCTCCGGCGGGCAGCCAGCGACGCATCACGGCCTTCAGCAGCGGCTTGCCTTCCTTATCCTTGTCTTCAATGTCAAGCTTGATGTCCAGCTTGTCGATCAGCTTGGCGGTTTCCTCCTTCCTGAAGTTCATGATGGCATCGAACACCTGGGGATCGAGAAAGTGAGATATGAGCACCGGTGGATCAAAAGGAGATCTGCGTTAGTGTGAGGCGAACAGGTTCATACCTTGAAGATGGGGTCCAGGATGAGCTGGGCGAAGGTGCGGGGAAGTTTCTTTCCATCAGGGCCGCTGGCAGACTTGCTGAATTTACCGGTGGCTGGGTCAAAATACCTGGAAGAGCGGCAGAGAATGAGTAACGTGAAATACAGCTTATATTTCATGTATAATTTACAATACCACTGAAACATTTTGGGTCACTGAAGCTATAAACTAATAATACCTACACTTTATTATGCTTTAGGATAACATTTTGAAAAACTCAATTCAGCAAGGATGCATGATAAAAAGTAACAGTAAAAACATTTATAAAGGTATGACATTTCATTTCAAATAAATGCTGTTCTTTTGCACTTTCTAGAAAGAATAAAAAAAAAAAAAAAAAAAAAAAAAAAAAAATGTATCAGCTTCCACAATATTAGGCAGCACAATGGTTTTCAACATTTGTAATCAGAAATCTTTCTTGAGCAGCAAATCTGCATGTTAGAATTAGGGCTGCACAATTATGACAAAGATCATAATTGTTGATTACTCCCTTGAAACTGTAATTGCAATTATTACAGTTATCACAACTGACATTTAATGATGTTTAAATAGGTTTAGACCATAGTTTAAAACACTGCATGCCAAGTTTCTTTAAATATATACACATCAAAAAAAAAAAAAAAAAACCTTAAGATAACCTGCAGGAAAAACACTCACCCTCACATGGGTGAGTGTGCTTATTAAGCAGAACTTAAGTGGATTTTTACTTTTTTTTTTTTTGGTAATTGTGCCTTTGAACGATTACATAATTGTGGCATCTGTAATTGTAATTACGATTATAAATATGATTAATTGTGCAGCCCTAATTACAATGATTTCTGAAGGATCATGGGACACCAAAGGTATACAAGTAATGTTGCTAAAAATTCAGCTTCCTGCCACACAAATAAATTAACAAATATTGACAAAACAGCTATTTAAAGTGTAATATTTCAGAATTTTTACTGTATTTTTGTATTAAATCAATGCAATCTTGTAAGCGTGAGAGACTTTAAACACATTTTAGAAGTCTTTTGAATGGCAATGTTCACATTTAAGTATTTCAGCAGATGTTTAATTAAAATTACTAAGATGCTACACAAAACTGAGCTCATTTTATGGTCTAAAAATGTTAGCACAGACATTTTATCAGCGTGAATCTTACCTGTCACCCCAGAGTTTCTTCATCATGTCCTCCACTTTCTTACAGCGTTCAGCTGGGCTCAGCTGACCTTCACCTTTAGCAGCAAACTTGGCCACGTACATCTCAGCAAACTGCTTCAGAGTGAAGGCCCAGCCGTGAAGACCGGATCCAAAACCCACAGTACCAACCACTGGATCGATCTGAGAAAAAACAAAGACATGTTGAGCACAAATAGTTCAGCTGAAGAAATGGATCTCATGAGACTACAGGCTCTGAAACTCAGTTATTGTGGTTGGCTTCTCAGCAGTCCATCAGAGTGGTGCACGATTCTTCCTCACAAACCACGTAGCATTTTATCACTTCATTAACTTCTATAAATGAACAGGAGTGTGTTCTCACCATGATGTTGCCCATGGGTCCACCCTCGTCCTCTCCGTAGGTGGAGATGATGACGTTGACGTTCTCCACGATGCGCTGGAAGGTTTGGTAGAGCTCCTCAGGGTCAAGCTGCAGCTCCAGCAGGGCCCGGTCCATCTTGTTCATCATCAGCACGGGCTTAATGCGCTCGGCGATGGCCTGTCTCAGCACCGTCTCTGTCTGCACGCACACACCTGAGCAAAAAACACAGACATTTAACAAATACAGTTTAAATCATATTGGGTTTTTATGGAGATAAATAAGAACTTTCAAAGCTTTGTCTTGCTTTGCTTTCCAGTGCAAACATCTAGAGATTCTTTAGTCAAGAAGCATCTCCTTAAAACAAAACCTCAAATTTTGTGAAAAACTAATTAAAATGAATAGAGTTTAATTGATTTACCAGAGACACAGTCCACCACAACCAGAGCTCCATCGGTGACACGCAGAGCAGCCGTGACCTCAGAGGAGAAATCCACGTGGCCAGGAGAGTCGATCAGGTTGATGAGGAAACCGGATCCATCCTTACACTGCTTAATGAAGGCCAAGTCATTATCGGACAGCTCGTAGTACATGGAGATGGCACTGTGAAGGAGGCATGACAGAAGGAAATCAACAATCAACTCTTTGCATGTCAGTACTACACACGATCGCCTTGGCTTTTGTCTTGTTCTAGTGAGCGTGTCACAGATGATTGGCTGTTTGGGGCAACTATGAACTCAGAGTTTGGGTTATGTTAATTAAAACTAAACTTCACAGGATTTGATTGAGCAACATATGCACAAGAATATACATAGTAAATGATTGCTAAACATTACTTGCACTTTGTCCCTCACTACCTATATCTAAAGTTCTAAACGGCATGTCTAATTGAACAATGAATTTTAGTTTTCTTTTATTAATTATAGTAAACATGGAAGCTCAAATTTGCCCTTCTGGGTTTACCACATGCGATTTAAATTAGATTAAACTTAAGTACTCATATTACTGTTTACAAAACAGTTGCATTTTTGCATTGTAATATGACAACCCTAACAAAAAGGAATAATGACTCAATGCCATAAAACACTGAAAAAGCAGTTAAACAGCCTTTGCCTTCATGCACATCACAAACACTCCCTTCTGAACACCATTTATAGTAATGCATAATCTTTTTTTATCTTCTATACGATAGCATTTCATTTAGACTTGCAATTTTAAAATTCTCTGATACTCCCAAGTTTAGTTATCCATGATAATGGTTAGATAACCCTAGTAATTAGTGATTTTTTTTAAAAAATTGCAGGTCTGTAAAAATGCAATTAAATAGATGTAAATATTATGCATAAAGTCAACCTGATATTTTCATCCATTTAATTGCATTTTATTTATAGATCTGAAAAGGTTTACATCTATTTAATTCCAATTTTGAAGGTTTGCATTTTTTAAAAACCTTGATATTTCCAGGTTTAGTTACACATAATTTTTACACATTTAACTGCATTTTTACAGCCCTGCAAATGCAACATACCCATATATTATCAGGTTTAGTTATGTATGATAATGTTCACTTATATTTAAGTGCATTTCATTTACAGGCTTGCAAGTTTAATGCTCCTAGACATTTGCTGGCATCTTACGTGGATTTGATGGTGATGCAGCGCTCTTGCTCGTCTTTGCGTGTGTCAGTGAAGCGGGTCTCTCCGGCGCGGGCGGAAGCGATGATTCCAGCCTTGGACACCAGAGAGTCGGTCAGCGTAGATTTTCCGTGGTCCACGTGCGCAATCACGGACATGTTACGGATGTTGGACTTTTTGTCCATGATGGCACGGATCTGGTCGACTGTGAAGTTCACCTGGAGGAGACAAATTTGACATTCATCACCAAAAGTCCATTTACACTCATTACAAACGACGTGCTCCTGACAAACAACTTGATCAGCAATAACTTGGATTAAATTAAGATTTCCAGCAGAGATTATAATGGTCCTTCACATAAGGCAGAGCATCAGCACTTCCATAAATTATTTATGCTTCAGTCTGGCCATATACGTGACCCTGGACTACAAAACCAGTCTTAAGTCGCTGAGGTATATTAGTGGCAATAGCCAAGAAAAACATTATACGGGTCAAAAAAAAATAAATAAATAATGCCAAAATCATTAAGAAATACTAGATACTTAGTAAAATTCATACGGTAAATATATCAAAACTTAATTTTTGATTAGTAATATGCATTATTAGGAATTTAATTGGGACAACTTTAAAGGCAATTTTCTCAATATTTTGATTTTTTGCACCCTCTGGATTCCATATATTCAAATAATTTATCTCGGTCAAATTTTATCCGATCCTAACAAACCACATATCAGTGTAAAGCTTATTTACTCAGCTTTCAGATGATGTATAAATCTCAGTTTCGAAAAATTGACCCTTATGACTGGTTTTGTGGACCAGGGTCACATATAAGAGTGCAAATAGTGATATTTAGACATATCATATGTATAACGTTTAATGTTAATGTAACACGTGTTTATTGAGATTGGCTGTAATGCGGTAGCGACTTCTTGCATTATTCCGCCTTGAAGGCCCGAATAAACGCACCTCCTTTAATATTCATCGCTTGCACAGTTTTCACGGCCTACCGGAAGCAATTGCGCAAACAATAGACGGCCATGTGCGTGATGTGGCCACGCTGATAAACCGCACATGCGGGACAGACAGCGACACGTGACTGCTATGTGCCGGTGCGGCCGGTCCGAACACACCCGACACCTGCCGTTAAACGAACCGGCAAAGTGACTAAACCCGCACACAGTCAATCACAAACACACGGAAAACACAACAGATAGTACTGAAATTAAAATAGTAGGATATGGAGTTAGAAAATAGCTAACGGGGAGCTGTATATTAGATTTTCCTTCACCACGCGATTCTTTCCACAATACGTGGCACAGTTAGCTAACATGCTAACAAGGCCCTGCCTGACAAGAGCCGGAAAAACAATCCGAACGACTCAAAATTAGCCATTAAGGTTTTGGTTTGAGTTACACTCCCTGATTATTTCATAAACTAGTTACAATCTAGTCAGAATTGGCGATAAATAATTTGTAAGGCATTTTAAAAACGAGTCATGCCGCAAAACAGCCGCTGCCATTTTGTTTTGTGTGAAACCGCTAGCCGGCCTTTTCCAGCACGCATTTTGCCGAAAAAACCGTTAAACGCACAAATACTGTATCAGAAATTACAACCTGCTTGGTAAACGACTGTATCGAATCAAATCATACATTTGATACGTACCATTTTGACAGATGGTTCAAGATTCACTCAGCACTGATATTAGAACAGAGCGCGCTGCCTTCCGCTGGTGGGGACAGGCAGGGGGAGAAGGACGCGTCACGCAGCAGCGCGGTTTTATATTCAGGCGAGGCTTTCAGCTGAGCGTCATGACGCACAAACGCGACGCTGTTTTTTTTCTTGGGTTGAAAAATACAGCTCCACCTGGCGTCACACATCAGCAAAAGATGCAGTAACAGATGAAATACAGCAATCACACGTCATGTGGGTATGACTGAAATATAGAGGAAAAACTACAGTAAATTAAAAAAAGAATAAATGAATGAATGAATTAATAAATTAATAGATAAATACACATATAAATACTTAAATAGGATATTGGTTATATAAATAATACATAAATAAATATTCACATTCACACACAGATAAATGCTTAAATAGGATACTAGTTAAATAAATAATTATTCACATTCATACACATATAAATGCTTAAACTGGGCATTAATTGTAAAATATTTAAATGAATGAATAAATAGTCACATTCAGGCTCATATAAATGTTTAAATTGGGAATAAATTGTAAAATATTTAAATAAATAAATAAATAGTCACATCAAAATCTCATATAAATGCTTAAACTGGGCATTAATTGTACAATATTTAAATAAATAAATATGTAAATAAATAAATAGTCACGTCAATGCTTGTATAGAGTAATTAACAGATGAAAGAAAGAAAGAAAGAAAGAAAGAAAGAAATAGTAACATCCATGCACATATAAATGCTTAAGTGGGACATTACATAATATTTAAGTAAATAACAGAATAAAAAAATAAGTAAGTTAAAATAAATAAATAGTCTCATCCAGGCTCAAATTAATGCTTAAATTGGGAATTGGGAATTAATTGTAAAATAAATAAATAAATACATAAATAGTCACATCAAAGCTTATATAAATGCTTAAATTGGGTATTAATTGTACAATATTTAAATTATAAATAAATAAATAGTCTCAGCAATGCTCATATAGAGTAAATAACAGAAGGAAGAAAGAAAGAAAGAAAGAAATAGTAAAATCCATGCATTTATAAATGCATTACCTAATATTTAAGTAAATAACAGAATAAAAAATAGGTAAGTAAGTAAAAATAAATAAATAAATAAATACAAATAAATAAATAAATAATTATCACATCCATGCACATATAAATGCTTAAATAGTATATTAGTTATTAAACTGCAATAAATAAATACAAACATAAATAAATGAAATATGGTATTTCTTCAACATTTTTGAGTTTTGCTCTAATTTTATTAATATACATTATTTGCTTAACAATTACATAATGCAATATTATGAAGACTATTTGTGGCCAAAAACCTCTTTGTGGTCAAAAAGCCCTTTCAACCCATTTAGATAAGATTTTGTTATGTAAATTTATTTCGAAATCGGAGAGTGTACATTAATCAACATTCAGATCAATGTACCCAAGTTAGACTGGAAATTCGGGTAAATTGCATATATCGCTTTAATAATATGAAAAAAAAAATGTTTTGTCTGTCTGCATCCAATGCGTATATGAAGCGGAACCTATTTCTCTCGCGAATCTCACCCGAGCAGCATTAAAGAAAACGCAACGCAACGCATTGCCGCAATTCACGAAGCGGTTGCGTCAGTTAAATTCCGTTGCGTTCAGTCGCTGTTCTACGCTTACGCTTTTAGCGTACAGCCCTCTGTTCTCCCGGGAGCCTTTTATCATAGGGGTCCAGGCTGGGTGTTGGTGAGTTTCAGGATTATTATCAGGTTTGTTTTAAACCGGTTTGTTTTGCTTTGGGTTCGAGTGAATGTTACGTTCAGGTAGTATAACGTACAGTGAGTGACTTACGGTAATAAATAATGTTTTTGTGTTGGTGTATTGTGTCGGTACCATGATGCACTCAGGGATGTTGTCAGATGGTAATACCAGGGTACCGTGATGGTATTGAATGAGTACCAAATGTGCTATGCTATTTCCACATTTCTGTTGTGAATACAGGGGTATTACCATGGTACACGTCTAAAAACACGGCAACACAATTTTGCTTTTTGTTAGTGTAACCTACTTTAGTTTCATGTTCTAAACTGATAAACAAAAACAGCCCTCATGAACAGCTTCCTTTTGAATGCACTGGTTGTCATGCTATAAAATCCAAACAAAAGCACTGAAGCTGAAGCTGAAGCTCTGTTGTGATTTTTATTTTTTTTACAGCAGATTTTTTTTACAGCAGTCATGGCCAAACGCAGGATAACACAGGAGACCTTTGATGCAGTGGTCAGAGAAAACATCGAGGAGTTTGACATGGAGGAAAGTGAAGCTTTGAAGGAGGCCATTGAGCAGTTTGAATCTCAAGGTGAGTTATTAAAAAAAAACACTGTTTTACTGGAACTGACATGTTTTGATGAGAACATTTTAATGCAAAATAATTTAGTTTACTTATCTGCTTACTTATTTTGATTATTTTGTGCACCCTGAGTGAATATATGTATGTGGGTCAAGACAGACAAGGGATTAACTATAAAACAATAAGTGTTTTTAAATTGTTGTTGTTTAAAAAAAAAAAATAATAATTAAAATGTTTTCTGTTTAATTTAATTGAAAAAAAAAAATTGAGCAAAAAATAAATATCATACATTTTTTTCCCTAATTTACAGAAGACACCCACTAAAATGTCATTCAGTGTAACAATCTTGTCAGGCATATTTACAACAAAAATCTATTTATGACAAATTACTTTCATCCCAAATACTAATTATTTGTAATTCTATTTTTTTTTTTTTTTAATTTGCCACTATCCTAGGTTTTGCCCATTTGTCAGTAAGAATTTTTTAGTCATTTAAAATACAATACAATTTAACATTTTCCCTTATTCTTTTATATATTTTAATAGTCAGAATAAGTCAGAATAAGCATGTTGTTTGAATTTTTACACAAATATTGTGTTACACTGAAAGACAATGTAACATTATTTCAACCACATTTTGACATTTTACTCTCCAAAAACTTATTTGAAACCTTAAAAGAAGACATTTTACTTACATTTAATGTGCTTTCTATGGACATAAAATCACTTTTGTAAATTTCTTTTGATGTGGACATCTTCATATCTTTGACCCATGTTTGTATGTATATAATATAATAGAAGAAGAAGAAGAAGATTTTTTTTTGTTTTGATTTTTAAAAATTTTTTTTTTTTTTTTTTACAATTTTTTTTTTTTTTTATCAATTAGATACAGAATGAATGAATAAATAAATAAATAAATAAATAAAAAAGTTATATCAATGCTCATATAAATGTTTAAATAGGACATTAATTGTCTAATAATAATAATAAAAACTTTTTTTTTTTTACTATTTTTATCATTTAGATGCAGCCTTAGTGAGCATAACACTTCTATTAAACGTTTAAAAATATGAACTAAATATGAGTTATTCTAAACCTTTGAGCAGTAAAAAATAAATAAATAGTCATATTCATGCACATCTGCTTAAATATTATAAAACTAATGTCATATTTAAGTAAGTAAATAAATAAATAATTATATCAATGCTCATATAGATGCTTAAATGGGACATTAATTGTATGATATTTAAGTAAATAACAAAAAAAATGAAGAAAGAAAAAAATAATGACATCCATGCACGTATAATTTTTTTTTCCATATTTTTAAAATAATATTATAACTTTTTTTTAGAGTATTACTGTTGTTACTATATTTTTGATCAAATAAATGCAGCTTTAGAGACTTATTTTAATAAATCTCTACTAAACTTTTGACCTTTCTGACTGCAGTGCAGTATGTTGAACTCAAAAATAAAAACCTAGTTATTTTATAATTATTATCCACTTCAAAAGCAAGCAACAGTTTGACTATTTACCTAATTTGATTATGCAGAGTTCAGTAATGTATATTAAAAAAACTTTATATTACATCTATTTCATGAGCTCATATAAAATGTGTTTTTTTTACTCTACACATCAGAACTTTTTGAGTAAATTACAAAAAGATTAAAGATCATGTAAAATGGTAATATGTTCAACAAATAGGGACATTTACATTTATAATAAATGTGTGCATTAGTATCATTTATACAATATTGATTTGTAGATGTAGATGCACATGATGATATGATAATAAAGTGATATGGTTTTCCTCACAGGTGTGGATCTCAGCAACATTGTTAAAGCAGTGCCCAAAGTTTCTTCTGAGGAAAACACAGAGGATCAAACCCATGAGGTTCTTCAGGTATATCTTCACACAAGATGTTTTGTTGCAGATTTAACCTTACTTCCACAGAGACTTTCATGTTTACTATTTACTGTTTAACTATGTTATCTGTGACATATTTCCAGGCTTTAGAGTCTCTCAAAACCGCAGTGGCGTCTTCATCCGCATCTGTTCTGGAGGATCTGAGTGTTTTCACCCAACAATGCTCTCTCGGCTTCGCACAGCGATACCTGGCGGCTCAGAAGGAGGCGTATCCCACGATCCTCGCCTGCTGCCAGAGAGCCGCTGAAGAGAAGGAGGCCCTTTCCGTCGCTCTCGCCGCCCTCTCTGCACTAACAGACGGCCAGCCGGATCTCCTAGACGTGGACGGGCGAGAGTTTTTGATCAGTGCTTTAACCGCACACCAGGCGGACGCCGCTCTCACCTGCCTGTGTATCCGCGTCGTGCGACACTGCTGTCTGAAACACGAGAACAACCGGCAGGATTTGGTGAAGGCAGGCATGCTTCCCCTGCTCACCGCCAGCATCACACGCCACATCGAACACCCCGAGGTCGTTAGGGAGGCCTGTGTCGCGCTGAGGGTCATGACCTTTGACGACGACGTGCGTGTGCCCTTTGGACACGCACATGAACACGCCAAGATGATCGTGTTAGAGCAAAACGGACTGAAAGTCATTGTTGAAGCTGCTAAAGGTGAGCCGAGTTTCTATTAGGCATGCAACTATTTTAATATAATAATTTCATATAAAATATTATAATTTCTGCATGTTACACAGCCATGCATGTTGAAAAAAAACCCCTGATATTATCCAAAATTACCTAATATTATCTAAGGCCTAATATTGTCTAAGACGAAGCTTAAAAAAAATAAGAACCTAAGATGAGTTAAAAATGCAATAATAATAGAATATCAATTTTTTTGCAAAATAAGAGTGTTTTTTTTTTTTTTTCAAATTTGTTTGCTTAAACGCACTTATCAAAATAACAAAAAGCCTCAAATGTCAAAAGATTAAATATTGTATTTTTTTTTTAAAAATAATATTATTTCATGATAGTACTGTTTTTTACTATATTTTGAATAAAATAAATGCAGCCTTGGTCAGCATAAAAAACGTTTTAAAAAAATCTTAATTGTTCCAAACTGTGACCAGTAAAAAAAAATATTACATAAATTATACATATAAAGAAATTTGGAAAAATACAACTATTTTTAAAGATGATTTAAAACTGTAATATTAAATTAAGAGTTAATGTAAATATTAGAATATATTTTACACGATTACACTGTTTTGTAGAATTAATAGTAAATGGTGATATGATAATAAAGTGAATTTTTTTTTTTTTTTGTTGTTTTTTTTTTCTTTGCATATGCTACTCAGCCATGCATGTTGAAAAAAAAAACATAATCTGAGGCTTAACATTATCTAAGATGAAGCTAAAAAATATGAAACTAAGATGAGATAAAAATATCAATACAAAATTTCCACGGTTTTTTGTTAATTTTTTTTTTTTTTTTTTCAAATTTGTATGCATAAATGCACTTATTAAAATAACAAAGCCTCAAATATCAAAAGATTTTTAATAATAATATTTCATGATAGTACTGCTTTTACTATATTTTGGATTAAATAAATGCAGCATAAAAAACATTTAATTAACATCTTAATTATTCCAAACTGTGACCAGTAAAAAAAAAAAATAAATAAATAAATAAATAAATAATAAAGGAGTAAAAATAAAAAAACCTAGAAAACTTCAAATATATTTAAAGATGATTTAAAATAGTAATATTACATTCAGAATTAATGTAAACATTTGAATATATTTTACACTATTATGTTGTTCTGTAGATTTATTTGTATATGGTGATATGATAATAAAATTGTTTTTTTTGTTTTTTTTGTTTTTTTTTTCTATTGCCTAATTTGATGCTGTGTTCAAAAATATCGATAAATGAATTATATCATTAACTTGCGATCGGCAAAGGAGTGGAAAATATGTTCAAATGCTGCATTTAATGCACTGGCCATAATTCTAACCTTGAAATTAGGATTAGGCATAAAGTAATGTCATGCATGTGAAAATGGGCTGAGAATTGATCAAATAGTTATATTCTGGCTCATATTCAGACAGAAACCATGTGTTTGTGGTGTTTTTCTGACGATTTAAGGTAGAATATGAGACTTTTTCACCACACGAATGGCTGCAAAAGCAAAAATGCAGCAAAATGCATCATATCTTGTGAGAAAGTGTGACATGCTCCAGCAAAACAGACACTATTTTTGGAATTAGCGGCACAAAATTAGTAAAAAAAAAAAAAATGTTCTGGATTTCAGTCAGTAGATATGATGCAGTGCTGAGAGATAATACATACATATTAGTTTATAAATAAGCAGAGATGTTGAATATGTGTTGTTTTCAGCTCATCCAGAGAACACGTCAGTGCTCAGTGAACTCTGTGCCACTCTGTCCCGTCTGGCTGTGAGAAACGAGTTTTGTCAGGACATCGTAGACCTCGGGGGACTGAAGTTCATTATCACACTCCTGGCTGACAGTCTGGATTGTCAGGTGAGCTGCTGGACCAATGAGAGTTTCGGCATTGTTTCCTATGAACACAAACAAATGTCTCGTTTTTGTGATTCATCTGTCCTGCAGGAGCTTGTGAAGCAGGTGCTCAGCGCTTTGAAGGCCATCGCAGGAAACGATGACGTGAAAGATGCCATTGTGAATGCTGGAGGGGCGGAGCTTGTCGTCATGGCGATGAACCGTCACATGGCCAATGCACAGGTGTGTCCAGAAGTGCAATAGAATGACAATTATCATCTAATTACTTTCCAGAAGTTGTACATTTAGAAAGTTAAAGTGTATTTTTGAATAATACAGTTTATAATATGTGACGCTGGACCACAAAACCAGTCTTAAGTATCATGGATATATTTGTAGCAATAGCCAAAAATACATTGTATGGGTCAAAATTATCGATTTTTCTTTTATGCTAAAAATCATTAGGATATTGAGTAAAGATCATTTTGTAAATTTCCTACTGTAAATATATCAAAACGGAATTTTTGATTAGTAATATGCATTGCTAAGAATTTCATTTGGACAACTTTAAACTTTTCTCAATATTTAGAATTTGTTTGTTTTTTTTCGTTTTGCACGCTTAGATTCCAGATATTAAATTAGTTGTATCTTGGCTAAATATTGTCCTATTCTAACAAACTAAACATCAGTGGAAAGATTATATAATGATAATACAATGATAATGCTTAAAATTATGCTTATATATATATATATATATATATATATATATATATATATATATATATATATATATATATATATATATAAAGTAAATTACTCATAAATGGGTTTTCATACACTCATCTCACCGTTTCCAGAAGCATTCACAATGTTTTAATTAATAAACATTTTAAATAAACATATATATATATATATATAAATATATATATATATATATATATATATATATATATATATATATAAATATATCATTTTTCTTTAAATAATATACATTTTTATGATTTTATATAAACATTTTAATAATTATATTTTTTTAATTAAATTAAATGAATTATATTTTTATAATTGTATTTTTATATAAATATATTTCACTACTGGGAAACTTCCCCATAATCTGGTTGCTTTGGTCTGGAAGTTAAAACAAGGCTAGTTTCAACAAAGAAAATGTTTGAACATGGTTTGTAGTAATTAGCTAATAATTATATAATCAATAGATTTGCATTTTCAGTTATATACAGTAAAACTAATATTCAAAAGTTTGAATTGAGTTTTAATGTTTTCACAAGAAGTCTCTTGCGTTCACCAAGGCTGCATTTATTTGACTAAAAGTACAGTAAAATTGTGAAATATTATTACAATTTAAAATAACTGTTTTCTATGTGAATGTATTATAAAATATAATTTATTTCTGTGAACAAATCTGAATTTTCAGGATCATTACTCCAGTCTTCAGATTTGCTGCTCAAGAGACATTTCTGGTTATCAGTGTTGAAAACAGTTGCGCTGCCCAATATTTTTGTGGAAACCATCATACATTTTATTTTTCAGGTTTCACAGAAAGTTGAAAAGAACAGTGTTTAATAGAAATAGAAATATTTTGTAACATTATAAATATTTTAACTGCCTCTTTTGTGGACCATTATGTGCTGCTGTATTGCTAAATTAAGGTCTGTTTTCTTGGCTGTGTTTGTTTTGAACTTTCAGCTCAAAATCACTCCAGTTCTTAATTGCTGAATCTCCTCAAACACAGCCGGTTTCTCATTGTCTTTCCGCTGTGGGTTTAGGTGTGTGAGCAGGGATGTGCTGCACTCTGTGTTCTCGCTCTACGCAAACCCAACAACTGTAAAGTCATCATGGAGTGTGGCGGAGCGCTGGCGGCCCTGCAGGCCATGAAGACTCATCCGGCTGAAGTTAATGTGCAGGTAAAGCCGCCTGTGTGCTGACTCATGATTTTATCCAAAGTGACTGACACTGCATCATGACTGCTCTACTGTCTGTTTGAGCCACAGGAACAGGACTTTTTTTCTGACAAAGTAACAGTTGCAGAATACTTTATACCTTCGAAAACTAGGTGAAAAAATACAAATAAATTATAGTTAAATAATTTAAATAAACTAAAATGCACTTTAGAATAAGGTTAGCATTAGTTAACTGCTTTAGTTAACATGAACTAAGAATGAGCAATACTTCTACAGCATTTATTAATCTAATGCATTAATAAAATCACAAGTTGTGTTTATTAATGAACATGAACAAACAATGAAACGACTATTTTTATTAACTAACATTAATTAAGATGCATAAATAATGTATTGTTTATTAGTTAATACATTAACTAATGTTAACAAAACCACTAAAACCATAAAAAATTGTTACTTTAACTGAATTAAAATTAAATTAAAAAATAACTAAAAAGTGCTTTGTGTAAAGATGCTCTTTGTTTTTTGAATTTTTATTTGATTTATTTTGTCTTAGTGAATAGTTTGTAACAGGGTTATTATAGTGAAATTAAATAAATTATAGTTAAACAATTTATATAAACTAAAATGGTAACACTTTACAATAAGGTTCATTAGTTAACTAAGAATGAGCAATACTTCTACAGCATTTATTAATCTAATGCATTAATAAAATCCCAAGTTGTGTTTATTAATGAACATGAACAAACAATGAAATGACTATTTTTATTAACTAACATTAATTAAGTGTAATAAATGTATTGTTCACTAGTTAATACATTAACTAATGTTAAACCACTAAAATCATAAAAAAAATACTTTAACTGAATTAAAATTAAAATTAAATTGAAAATAACAGAAAAGAAAAATTTAAAAATCAATAAATATCTTTTTATTTCTGCTAGTTGCCAATACAAGATTTCTCAGTTTCATTTAGTGTAACTTTATGTACTGAAAAACTAAAACTAGGGCCGTCAAATGATTAATCGCAATTAATCGCATACAAAATAAAAGTTTGAGTTTGCCTAATAAATGAGTGTGTAATTATCATGTGAATATAAAAACACAAACTAATGTATATATTTAAGAGAAATGTTATTTATGTACAAAATGTTTTTATTTATATATAATATAAATTATAGAAAAATTATAATAAATGCATATACTTGTAAATATTTCTTAAATATATACATGAACGTGTTTGTATTTATATATATATATATATATATATATATATATATATATACATGATAATTACACACAGTACACACACATATATTAGGCAAACTCAAACTTTTATTTTCTATGTGATTAATCGCGATTAATCATTTGACAGCCATATTTTTTTTAGGAATGTTAAATAAATAAATACTTATTTTATTTCTGCTAGTTGCCAATGCAAGATTTCTTATTTTCATTTAATTAATCTTTACGTACTAAAACGAATGAATACTTTTAATAAAAACTATATAGACATATTTATTTAAACATCATAATAATAATAATAATAATAATAACAAAAACACAACAAAATTACTTTAAAAAAAAAACTATAAAATTTAAATGAAAATAAAATATAAAATTAAATGCTAATTCCAAATATTAATAAAAACTATATCTCAGTGATACTAAAATAACACTGGATCATAGTGATTGTAATTAAAACCCTTTTTTTTTTTTTTTCAATCAAAAAATTTCCTTTATTTTAAGGTTGCTGTTTTAATGGTCAGTCTATTTCATTTTATTACAATTATTAGTATTGTTGTTTTTATAGATTCTTGAGAAATACTTAAGTCTTTTTCTAGCACTGTTAGCCTGTTTAATTTTCTCAATACTTCTGTTCCCTTTGCTTTCTAAAAAAAAAAAAAAAAAAATCTGCTATACAAAATGTTCTTTATATGATGTCTTTCCTGTTGTTTCTGGAACCCAAACAAAGCATCTATTTGTATTGAAATTCCATTAGTGGCTACAGTGTCCTGTTTCCCGCTGTTTCAGAAACAGTCCTGCATGCTGTTGAGGAACCTTGTGGCCCGCACACGTGACTTCAGCCAGTCTATCCTGGAAATGGGAGCCGAGGCGCTGATCTCGCAGGCTCTGACGGCTCACAGGGACTGCGGCGACGTGGGTCGAGCCGCTCTCAGAGACCTCGGCTGCCAGGTGGAACTACGGGAACTCTGGACGGGCAAGAAAGGAAGCCTGAGTCACTGATGAACTGTTGCAGTCAATTCAATCATATAACAGCATGTCCTAACTGTGGAGCTCATACTAAATGTATGTGATCAAACATCTTCCGGTAGAATCAGTGAGAGGTGCATCTGACGTCCACATGCATAGGATGCATTACAGGTTACAGTGTAGATATGTTATTTTTGTTAGTTTACACATTTTATTCCCGCTATTTATAGTTCAGACAAGGTTTTTTACCCACGAATGACCACTGTGCTTGGTCTGGATTCATTGCGAGAATCAAGTGTACTTAATTCAGAAGTGCACTGCTGGATTGTCACACTGTGGCCGTTTTACCCTCAATATGTTTAATCTAAAGACCATCATCCTGCCTGTTATATGTGCATTCAGTGCAGTGCATTTCTTGCATATTTTTTACATTCCGAAATGTTTTTAATTATGCCGACCGCCCTTTCATGCACAAGGTGAGCCAAAATGAGTCACAAGTGTTTCTCAATCGTATGTGTTGCAATATTAGCTGAAGCTCTGATTAAACCTGCTCTGTACTGGAACTGATAGCGTTTGTGATTAAATCAAACAGCTCTAGACTCACATTGACATGTTTATATTTCTGTACAACAATGCACTATGGTAAATGTACTTTAAATACTGTAGTTATTACACTTATAGTTGCAACTGTAAAATTAGAACAAATTATTATTCCAAATCCAATAGTGTGGGAAAAAAAAAAAAAAAAAAATTCTTTCAATTAAATTTTTTTTTTTTTTTTTTTTTCTGAAAACAAAGTTTTATTTTATTTTGCTTTTTGGGGAATACTTTATAACATTATTATACTCAAAGTATAATTAAAATTTAACAAATAAAATAAAAAAAAAATCTTAAACCTATTTCAGCTAGATGCTAAAACGATTACTAATTTTCATTTAGTTTAACCTGATTTACTAAACTGACTAAAACTAAAAGTGATATAGATATATTTAACAAAAATATATATTTAATTGATTTAATTTATTTCATTATATTATACATTTTATTGTAGTAAGAATAATTATAGTAACATATTTTAGCAGAAAATATTATTGCTTTGATAAATTTTCCAAAAAGTTCCACAAAGGTACTTATTGTTACTTTTAAAGAAACAATTTTATTTTTAAAAACGTATAGGCATTTTTCCAAAAAAAAAATAAATAAATAAAAATGACAAACTGCTAAGAAAATTACTAAAACATACTGTAAAAACAATATAAAACCCGTTGTACTTGTTGATATAAAAAAAAATAGTAGAAATTTATGTAGTCTTAAAAATTTGTGAAAAAAAAAAAATTATATATATATATATATATATATATATATATATATATATATATATATATATATATAATGGATTTAATTTATTTCATTATATTATACATTTAATTGTAGTAACAATAATTATAGTGACATTTTGTCAGAAAATATTTCTTTGATAACTTTTTATAAATGTTATCAGAAATAAAATAAAAGTATAGACATTTTTCTTGTAAATAAATGAATAAATAAATAAAAATGACAAAAACTGCTAACAAAATTAATAAAACATACTGTAAAAACAATATAAAGTAAATATATAATGTAAAGTTTTTTTTGTTTAGTTTTTTAGTTTTATAGTTTATTTTATGTATTTTCATTTAGTTTAACTTGATGTAATAACTAAAACTAAAAAAATGTATAGACATTTTTCTAAAAATGAATAAATAAACAAAAATGACAAAAACTGAAAACAAAGTTACTAAAACATACAGTAAAACAGTAAAAAAAATAATTTAAAAAGTAATAAAATGATGCAACACTTAGAAACATGACAATATCATGAAACCCTATGGTCATTTAGATACATAGGCCTAAATGCTACATGGTACTACTGTTGTTGTTGTTGTTGTTGTTTTTTAAATATTGTAAAACAATGATATTTTATGTCCTATGTTTACAATACAGTACCTATACTGTATATCAAAGTTCAGTGTCAGAAGTGTTTTAAGTTGTTTTGAACAGAAGTTTCCGCAAACGAAAAGTGTTTCAACAGTGTTTTAAATAAAAAAATATCATCATTATTATGATCTGAATACCAAATACCACAGTATTATATGACACACCCTTGTTATTACCATCGCGTCACGTCCAAAGCCGTAATACTCGTGTCGATACAATAATACTTTGCACGTGAACATAAAATACGCGACTTTCTCGCTATTTCTGGCTTATTCTCGCTAAAACTCCAAACCCCACCCTTTCTACTGTTCACTCCCTTCGCCGCCCCTTGAACGAGCCTATCCACGTCAAGCGCGATCCAGCTCCGTACTGCAACTCCCACAATGCACCGGGACTCGCCCTTCAACGCTCGCGTGCTAGTCTGACAGCCCAGCAGGCGCGTGAAGTGTGCAAGTAAAGCAGCTCAAAGTCAAAGCAGCAGCCGTGAAAGTGAATTAAAATGTGTTCAGCCGGCTTTCCTGCAAAACGGACGTCTGCAGCCCCGCGTGTAGTTTGACACGAGCGGGTTTTTCTGCGTTAGATGGTGACTGGTTGCCTGCTATTTATCTAAGTGGATGGTGACTGGAGTTTATCACTTCATCATATGTTTGTTTATGAGGTTAGCAATCGAACAGCATGGGAATGTGTAAGCAGATCGTCATCAGATTCCGGTGAAGACGGTGTTTTTCTCGTGATTTTGCACGGAGAGCTACAACAGGTGCTGTCAGACAGTCAGGTAAGCGAGAGCTCCATTGAAATGTCATGATAACAGTTGTTTTGCTAACAGGCTAAAAGGCTAAAGCACTTTGATACTGATATTGACAAATGTGTCATGAGTTCAGCTCTGTGTCTGAGTAAATATTTAATAACGGACGATTTCGTTTGACGTCATTTTGATAAACAAAACAATGTAAACAATCATGTGTTTCAGAAAAAAACATGTATGATATGTTGGTGTTTTATATTTGATAGATTTACGTCGTCAGTCATCCTTGGTTGTAAATGAATCTGGTGTCTTTCATAAATAAGATTTAATGTTCTTTTGACAGGTGCTTTGTATTTGCTGCTTTTTTTGGTGACACTATAATGATTATAACGTTTCATTTTATTTTTGATATCTTTGCTTGGATAAATACAATGCTGTTTTGATTTTGCAACGTGAAAAAATAGGTGATGTATAGTATAATATAATATAATATAATATAAACAGAATACATCAAATATACATTATATCAAAATTATATAGCTATATAATTAAACAAGAAAAACTGGGGTCTTGGGGTTTGTAGAAAAGTTTAGAGAAAAACTGTAATAAATAAGAATAAAAGTAATATTAAGTTAAATATATTATTTATTAATTATGAAAATATGTATATTAATGATAGAAATATTTTTAATAACATAAATATTAAATAATAACATATATAATACTTATAAGACAGCAGAAAAGGTAAAGTAAAAAATAATTTTCAACTAAGTAGATATTAATCTTTTATAAATAATATGTAATAAGGATACATATGTAAAATAATTGTAAGGAATTAAACTGGGGTTTAGGGGTCTGTGGAAAAGTTAAAGTAAAAAATATTAAACTAAGTAGATATTAATAATTTATAAATAATATGTATTAATAATATGATATGAATAATGAATAAAAATGTATTAAAATAATGAAACAAAATCTATTACAAAAATAGACAAATAATGCATCTACCAGTACAGTGCTATAATAAGTAAAATAAAAATATGAATAAACTAAGTAATAAACCAAGTAAATATTAGTAATTTATTTATTAATATTATGTAAATATTATATTCTATATAAGCATTTTATTTTTTTATTAAATGAATGAATGAATTAATAAAAATTGATTAAAATAATACAAAATATATAATAAAAATAGACAAAACATAATGCACCTACCAGTACAGTACTATATTAAGTCAAAACAAAACAATAATATGTAATAGAAATGAAATATTGTTTACATAATGTTTTACACATTTATATATAATTTTGCACAGTATAAATTGGGTCTTTATGCATGGAAATATACAGTAGCTGTCTTTTAAATTTTAGGATTTGCAGAAGGATGCTTATATTTCAGGGTTGCATCTAAATAATTGAAAGCTCCTGCTCTCTGTCACATTTATAGCCTGTCTTAGCATGTAAACATGAGTTTTCTATGCTATTTGTTATGCATGCAGTTCCACATAAGCTCTTGCTTGTGTTAATACTTTCACCGTTTGTTTGCTGTTGTTATTTTGTTGGTCGTTTGGTATTTCCTCTCTTTGCAAATCACAAAAGGCTTTCAGTGGATCTGTCATCGGATCCACAGGGAACATAAAAGAATGAGAAAGAGCGAGGCAGACAGGGCAGGAGGAGTGATTTGGAAATCGTCCCATGTTTCAACCCAATGGGGAACAAAACCTGCTCTCAGTCGCCTTGGTGATTTAATCATTAAAAACACCTTTTCACACTTGAATCCGTTTAAATCTGTGTCATTTTTAACCCTGGGTTATCTAGTTGTAGGTTTCACATTGGCGATATTTTATGCAGAATAAAGTACAAAGTTGTAAATAAAACTAAAACTTTCTGTATTTCTTGACATTTCTGCATATGAACATTGTGAAACACTGATTAGAGTCAAAGATTAGTTTCCTGAAGATGAAAATGCAGCTTTTGTTAACAGCTTCATGCATTAAAACCACAGTTGTGAAATGTTGCTTAACTTGGGGCACAAAAGCTGTTAAAAGCCTAATCGTGAATTACTAAATGAAGGTTAGCAAGTCATTCTGGATCTCTCAGCACTAAAGTCTCGGGATTACCGTCACATGCGACATGCCGTGCAACGTTTTAAGGTTGCGCGTCTGCAGGGGTCTGACGCCTCTGAAGTGTTCGTATGCGCTGAATGTGTGTCACTGTGAAGGACCTTTCACCCACACTGCCTCTTGTTCCACTTCACCTCCACCGCTGAGAATAGAGCTCAGGTTTGACTGACCTCCTGCTAGTTCAGGGTAGTTTGAGAAGTTGAGATTTTAAAGAGACAGTTCACACAAAAATTAAAATTCTGTCATCGTTTACTCACCTACTTGTTGTTCCAAACCTGTGTGAGGTTTTTCCTCCCGTTGAACACAAAAGATGATGTTGGTAACCAAAGATTTGACCTCTGTAGTTTTAACTGTTATTGAACATTTTATTTTTGTATTTTTCATTTTCAGTTTAATTTTAGATAAAGTTGTAGTAGTTTTTTTAAAAATATATCTCCATAGTTATTATTTTATTTCAGTTTTAGTTTTAATTTAGTACTTCAAGTTTAACTAAAACTTTACAACAAGGTCTTGTTTGTTGACATGTAGTTAATGAATGAACTATTATGAGCTCACAATAAATGAATACACTACCAGTCAAAAGTTTTGTTTTTAATGTTTTTTTTTCTCTTTTGTTCACCAAGTCTGCATTGTTTTGATCCAAAGTATAGCTAAACCAGTAAAATTTTGAAATATTTTTACTATTTAAAATAACTGTTTTCTATTTGAATATATTTTAAAATGTAATTTATTCTTGTGATCAAAGCTGAATTTTTAGCATCACTTCAGAAATCATTCTAATTTGCTGATTTGCTGCTCAAGAAACATTTCTGATTATTAGCATGTTGAAAACAGCCCAATATTTTTGTGGAAACTGTGACACATTTTATTTTTCAGGATTTATAGATGAATTGAAAGTTCGAAAAACAGCACTTCTTTGAAACGGAAATATTTTGTAACATGTTTTTGTAATGTTTTTACTGTCATGTGATCCTTTAGGAATCATTCTAAAATGCTGATTTGCTGTTTAAGAAACATTTTCTATTATCATTATTATCAATATTTAAAACAGTTGAGTACTTTTTGTTTTTGGGATTCTGTGATGAATAGAAAGATCCAAAGATCTAAATATTTTGGAAAGAAATTAAAGAAATTAAAAAATTGATCAGTGCTTTAAATTGATCAAAAGTGATGATGAAGACATTTCTAATGTTACAAAAAGATTTCTATTTCAGGTAAATGCTGTTCCTCTGAACTTTCTATTCATCAAAGAAACCTAAAAAAATTCTACTCAGCAGTTTTCAACATAATAATAATAAATGTTTTTGAGCAGCAAATCAGAATGTTAGAGTGATTTCTGAAGGCTGGAGTAATGATGCTAAAAAATCAGCTTTGAAATCACAGGAATAAAATACATTTTAAAATATAATCAAATAAAAAATGGTTATTTTAAATAGTAAAAATATTTTACAATTTTAGTGGTTTTTGCTATACTTTGGATCAAATAAGTGCAGGCTTGGTGAGCAGAACATTACAAATCTTACTGTTCAAAAACTTTTGATTGATATTTTTACAACGTTTATTAACCTTTGTTAATGTTGCCTAATAGAAAGTTTTATATTCATGTTAGTTTACAGTGCATTAACCAAAGTTAATACAACTCTAACCTTAAAAATGTATTAGTAAAGGTTGAGAAAATAATAAATGTTCTAGAAGTAGTGTTCATTCATGTTAACTAATGTATTTAACGAATGTTAACAAATTAAACCGTAAATATAAGGTTTTACCGTAAATATTAATATTTTGAATTTGCTTTTATTTTTAAATTTTCAGAGTTCATTTAAATTTTAATTAGTTTTTTTGTTTTGTGTTTTTGTAATTTTTTAAATTCATATTACATTTTTTAGAGTTTTAGTTATCAGTAACAGCATTGTATTACATATGTTATCCGAAGTGCTGTTTAATTATGACTTTAATTCAATTTATACAGAATTGCAAAGAGAAACCCTTGAGGTCCAGACTTGTTGTCATTGTAAATACCCCATTGATTTTTTTCACTTCTTTTATGACTGTCCTGCTACGGAGTGTCACCGAATCATTAGCGGTTCTAAATCATGTTTAGATTATATTTAGAAAACTAAATAAAGTTGTATGCTATATTGAGCAGCGTTGCTCAGGCAGGCCTTGTTCATATCACAGGCCGTCAAGACCTTGAATAATTCAGCATTTGTGCTATTATTAGAGGTGCATCTGTGTGACCCTTTCAGATGTTATTTGATCCGGCCGTGGATTCACAGATCAGCTCCTCTGACCTGCTTCTGCAAGTCAACTAGATTTTATGCACGGGTGATTTTCATTTCATCACAACTGTTAGATTAATTTCCCATTTGCCATATATGATTAATATGACAAATAATCATCCAGACAGGACTACTACTACTAAAATGAAACAAACATTATTTTTTAGAGTATAATCACACAACATTTCTTCCATGTTTTAATTTTAATAATAAATTCCCTTTGTTTGGCAAAAAATAAAGCACAACACAGAATTTCTGAGTGGAAAAAAACATTTCATAAGGCTATTTTAATAAATTTGATTAAATTAAGTGTGCATTCAAATAATTAGACGTGTTAAAACAGAATTTGATAACAATAAAACATATGGTGAGAAAAAATAAAACATTTCATAGGGCCCTAAACTTGTCATTTTTGTTAAACTTTTAATAAATAGATGTGAAATTGTGTAAGTTTCATGATTTTACTAATTAGACATGCTTATTTTTTATTAATTAGATATGCTTTTTGATTAATAAAATTTAATTTAACTATTAAAAAAGAGATGAGAAAAATTAAAACGGGAAAAAACAAAATCCACAAAAATTTAAATAGAAAAAACGGAATTTTGAAAAAAATAAAATGGGATTTTGGGGAAAAATAAAACCGATTTACTTAAATTAATGTTAATTTAATTGTTATAAGGCATAATTTAAAATTAAAAGTTGTTTTTGTTTACTTTATTTAATGCTCTGTAAGCTAAAATGAATAAACACTGAACTGTATTTTTTATTAACTATTATTTACAAGGATTAATAAATTATATAAAAATATATTGTTGACAACAAGTAAGACTTATTTTAAACAGGTTTATTATAGATCACTAAAACTGATACTAATACTGAAACCATTATAAAAGTTAATTCAAATAAATGTTAACTAAAATAATAAAATATTTTAAAAATCTTATTTTATTTCAGCTTCATTTCTCAGTTTAATTAAGTTTAATTTAATGTACTAAAATAGCAAACTAAAACTAAATTAAAATATAAAAACAATATATACTGGTTTCCAAAAAAAACAAAACAAAACTGACAAACAAACAAAACTTAAAAATTTGAGTCAAATGAAAATGCAAAATACAAAAATGAAAGCAAATTCAAAATATTACATCAAATTTAACACTAATCGTAAAAATGTTTTTATTTTTTGAATTGTGCATTACATTATTTGCATGGGAATTAAACACATTTGGTATTTTGCTAGATGTTAAATTGTCTTAAAAATGTCACAATGCGAAAAATCTGAACAATCAACAAAAGCCTTTATTTTATTCAAAATAAATAAATAAAAATTATATAAATAAATAAATATATTATATAATATATATATGTTATATATATATATTTTTTTTTCATGTCATTTTAGTTTGAAATAAGAGCTAGGCTTGTTCTTGACACATTTAGTGAGGTCAATCTCTTTTCTAAAAGACGTCTTTACAGATTTAAAAATAGCTCTCTGATATGTTTGGCAGCGTTAAATGATATGGTGTTGCTTTATAATATTTCTCTCATGTCTTTCCAGGTTTGGTTGTGAGCGTGTGCGTGTTTGCGTGTCGGGCCGGCGAGCCGCGTGCGCGCTGGCGTGTATGAATGGATCAGGTTGGGATGGGGAACGCAGAACGCCAGGGGGCGCTAACAAAGGGAGAAGTGCTGCCACGACCTGCCTCCAGCCAATCAGAGGTAAGAATACTCACTTCTGACCTCGCCCACAGCAGAGAACAGCCAATAAGATTGCACTGTTCACATATTACTTTTTCAAGAAAATCCTGTAATTGTTTACTCATCCTCATGTCGTTCCAAAGCCGTATGACTTTATTTACGAGCGTAAACATCTTTGTGTTTATCTGGGCACGACTTGAGGGCAAGTAAATGATGACAGAACTGCATTGTTGTCGTGTTTCTGTGTAAGTAATTGCACAGTCACCATATCAGTCATTGTGTTGTTAAAGAATGCAGATGTAAAAACTGGTTTGGGAGGTTAGGCTGGTTTTCATTCATGCAGCAGGAAGAGCAGAAGAGCTGTGTTTTGTGAAATCTCACAGTGTTTACAGTCTACAGGAAGTAAAACTACAAATGCGTTAGTCATAGATGAGATTAAGATGGCATACAGGAAAGAAATATGAAATCCGTCCACCATTTCATCAGTGGAAAATTCAGTCATGGGTTTAGTTTTTCCTCAGTGATCTTGGGATCAAATGTCTATTGGAAGAAAGTTCCTTCCCTCGTCTGATGGTTTTAACTGTAGATAACTGTTATTTTTTTTTTTATCTTTTTTTTTTTAATATGATGCTGTAATGGAGTCCCAGTGTGCTTTAATATTATATCAAATTTTTTTAAATTAATTGTTAACGTTTTTAGTTTTATATTTTGCATTTTTATTTCAATTTTAGTTAACGTTTTTATAATTTTGTTGTGTTTTTGTCATTTTTATTAGTGTTTTTTTTATGTCTGTATATTTTTTTCTGTTCATTTTTTTATTTTAGTTTTGTTATTTTAATACATAAAGATAAATAAATAAATAAATATATATATATATATATATATATATATATATATATATAATTTCAGTTAACATTTTTTTTTTTTTTTAATGGTTTTGTTTTGGTTAACTATAATAATCTCGGCAGCCAGTGTGCATATAACTGCACAGCACCTATTAAATTAATTTTTTGATGCAAATTTGTGTCCTTAATATTTGTTTTATGTAGTGACTGTTTTATAATAATAATAAGATACATGAAAGTGTTATAATGTGACTGTATTCACTGTGCATGTTATATATGTGTATATTCGCACTACAACCTCTTGAATCTTACTGCATACCTGATTACTAAGTGAGATGTGTTGGAATAGAATATTTTCATTCTATTTTTAATTTAAACTATGATTTTGAAGAAATGTGGGATGATTTCAAGCTCAAAATAATGTCAAACTCTTATAAATAGAACAAGAGTCAGCTGTATTTCAGTGAGCTGTTATTATAAACATTATCATGGTTATCATTTAGCTTTGTGCATGATGTTTTTATTTCCATGTGGGCCAGTCCGTTTACAGTAAAACCCATTAGTCATTTTAGTGTTTTATGAGAATTTACATACTGTTAGTGCCTATATTACAGGGGTGAGCAATTAATTTTCCCAAGGGGCCACATGATAAACTTGGGTGGTTGCAGAGGGCCGAACCAATGCACTTAACTCAGTTCTGCCCAATATATTTTATATCTCTTTATATATATATATAAAATAAAAAATAAAACAACATTAAATGAAACATGAAACATTACAATCAAACAATGAAGATGAGGAGCACATATTTATATCACTATTTAATGAACATTCACAAAAACAGTTAAAAAATTGCAGTATTTCAAAAACTACCATCACAACTTTGTACAAAAAAGCAAGTATTTCAAAGATTAGCATGACGCAGTTTCAGCGTTATGGACGTGACGTTTGCAGTCAAAACCTGAAACATGCATTCTCATAGAATGTATTCACTAACAATAACTTGTACAATCTATTTATATTTTTCTACAACCCTGAGAAAAGTATCAGGATAAAAGCAACAATATCTGCCGGATGGAGAAAGGTTGGCAATTCACAAAACATAGGCTATATGCCTTTTTTGTTTTCTTCAATAAATTTGTTTTTTGTTTCTGAGGAAAAAAATCAATGTTACGGACGTGAGAGTTCTGAAAGCGGAATTTATCCGACTACGGAATCCGCATTAAAGGCTTTAAAAATGAAGACGTGTCGTGGTTATTTAATAGGGCTTAACTAGTCGTTCATTTAAGCCATTATTAACGTACCGCATGTTTATATTAAAGCTAATAATACAAAACGAATCTTAATATTTTCCGCGCTCAAGCATACGCATAAAGTTTGCCACAAAACACAGACAAATGTCGCCTAATGTTTATGAATGTGGCAAGAAGAAAATTATGTTTTAATTTATTCATACACTAGTGTTTATGTGTCCTTGTCAGCTGCAAAGAGGAAATACACAGAGCTCTCAGAGGGAAATGCGACCTTTATACAGATTACATAATCAGGGGGTATTTGATTTCATTTCGAATTTGTTCGTTTAAAAGTAGACATTTTGAACTTTATATAGATATATTTCTCATGTATGTGAGGCAGTCATAAGATGAGTTTCAGTTCTTTTTTTGTGACACGCTTCAGATCAAGTGATCGCGCGGACGCTTCTCTGTCATGCAGTAGGTGCATTCCACATGTTTATTAAAATAAATCTTGACCAGTTTACATCCAAGACACATTTAATTGTAACTTATAAATTATGAGACGTCTTAAAATGATCTAACAGACTGATACCGCTTGATCATTATTAGTTGTCCATCAAGATTATACTTAAAAAAAAAATAAAAACTGTTTTAATGACTAATTTATGAATTAAATTGAGATGGGTACAAAATAGTTAGTAAGATATGCTGAATAATATTTTAGAAATACTTATAAAAATACAGGCCTATGCGAATAAGACCGCAGTTTCATATTTTGCGTCTGCATAACAAATTATTTTTTAACATGCGATGATACGAAATAAGAGCAAACAAGACGTGTAATGAAGAAAAATATTTTAAGAAAAATATTTAGACAAAAAAAAAAAGAATGTTTAACGGCTAACGGCAAACTCACATTTCTTGAAAGCTATAATCACGAACACATTTGAGATACGGTTACACGAACGGACGTAAATTGTTAATAATATTAATATTAATATTAACATTAATATTATATTAATATGAATAATAATAATAGCACCTTGTAAATAAAAGCAGTGCGGTTGTATTGCGTTTACATAATTACACCTATTTGCGATTGACGTTTAATTCACCAATTACCTCACGCGGGCCGGTCAAGGATAGCCAGAGGGCCGGATGTGGCCCGGGGGCCGTAAAATGCCCAGGTCTGCTATATTAGGTCTGCACAATTAATTGAAAAAAACAAAACTGAAATCACAGTATGCCTTGTGATTAATTAAATCACAAAGGCTGGAATAGTGAAATATTATAATAGTAATATTTCTTATTTTGTTTTTATTTAATCATTTTTAGATTTTTATTTAGAAATATATTATTATTATTATTACTTATTAATAAATAATAGTAATATTTATAATTATTATTACTTATAATATAATTATTAATAATAATAACAATCACAATAATATTTATTATTATTATTATTATTATTATTTAAGACATATTGATGTATAACCACAAAACTTTGGCCAAATTGTGCAACCCTGCAAAAAAACACAGCAAACCTGAAAAATGTTTGTGTAGTAGATTTTTAGATTTTTATTTTTATTTTTTTTTTTTAAGATTAGTATTTATTTATGTTAAAATCGAATTTTAAATTCATATTTTTATCAGAAAAATCACAAATAATTTTTTTTTCCTCAAACTGCAGTCTGTAGCTTCTGTCAAAATCATATTGGACGTTGTTTTTCAATCCTTAATATTTTGATTAACAGGGTAAATTCATTTGTAACTCAGCGATTAATGTTGTTTCTTAGTAAGCTGATCAAAACAGAAGACTAGTCAGCAGTTTTCAGCCGTTCAGCATGCTAAGACTTGATGAATTAAGCTCAACCCAGTGTTCTTGCTTTACTTGTGTTCGGACAATTATTCAGGCCACGGGTTGTGTGTGGAAACAGATTAGAAGTGTGAATATAAACCTGTTCTGCTTTATAAAGATTAAAGGGAGGGCTGGAGTCTTTCCCAGAAACCTCAGTATGTGCTCATGCCTGGACATGTTACACAGAATGATTAACACTGGGTGTGTTTGTTATCTATTAGAAGACATAGACTGATGTATTTACTTATTTATTTTTATGTTGCAATCTTCATGAATCAGAGCTAATGTGTGGTCTCTGTGTGTTCAGGGTTTTAAACAGGGTCGCTCAGTCTTGAACTCTCTGCTCTCGGGGGCGTTTGCAGGAGCCGTGGCCAAAACAGCCGTCGCCCCGCTGGACCGAACTAAGATTATCTTTCAAGGCAAGAAGACAAACTCTTATTAACCTTCCTTGAGTGACTGACTAAACATTTACAGATGCACTAAAGTATGCAAACACTTAGTCAGGCCTATAGATGTCTGAATGCCATTGCATTAGCTGTGAATTGTCAACCCAAGTGTCATTCTTAGTGTCAAGCGTGAGTGGATCAGTACATGTGATTCTCCTCACCTGTGTGAATAGATTTCATACATGCACTGAACAATCAGAGCAAACATGTTGCCTTTCAGTGAAAATCACCATTTTGAATCCAAAACAGGTCATTTGGGCCACAGAATAGGTCATTGTGTCTTATAATGTGCATTTGAAAATGCAGTTCGCCAACCATATTACCAAATGTGTATTTAGAATAATTTATAAATCTGTTGTCAACAAAAGAGAAGCTCCGTGGTTTAAGATTTGAAAACAAAGAAATTAAGACATTCATGAAAATGAGTGTTGTAATTTTACTGCATAATAATAATAATATTTATTGTTTGTTGTTGTTATGTACTTTATTTTATAGTGCAATAGAATTATAACTATAGATATATTTCTTTATAATTTAATGATGTAAATGTTTAAATAAAACAATATTATTATTATTATTATTATTATTATACATTTACAGTGCAATAGTATTATTACTACTGTAATATATTTTTTTATTTTTTATTGTTTTGTAATTTTTTTTAGCTTAATTATATAAAAAATATTTAAATAAAAACGTTATTATTTTTATTATGTATTTTATTTTATAGTGCAATAGTATTACAACTACAGTAATATATTTATTTTCAATGAAAACAAGGGTATATTTCTGCATAATAATAATAATAATAACAATATTTATTGTTGTTATTGTAATGTTATTACATTATTTTACAGTGCAATAGAAACATATTTCTTTATAATTTAATGATATAAAATGTTTAAATTAAAACAATAGTATATTATTATTATTATTATTATTATTATTATACATTTACAGCACAACAGAATTATTACCACTGTAATATATTTATTTATAATAAAAACAAGGGTATATTATTACTATAGTAATATTTTTCTTTTTTAATTTAGTTTTTACAAAACTTAATGATATAAAATAACATTTAAATAAAAACAACAACAATTTATTATTGTTATTATTATTATTATTATTAAACTCTACTTAAAAAAAAACATATAAGGCTGCCTATTGTCACACTAAAATTAACTCTAAATCTATATTTTAAAGCTGAAAGTGATGCCTTTTGGTGCAGCTGTAAAAATGATTTGTTTGGTTGTTTTTAAAGTAATAAACCTTGTAGTTGCACAATAAATGTTTCACAGGAATCTATATTTGTGATTTATTTTTTATTTATTGCTAAAAACTTGCTTTCATTCTTTATCAACTGTAATAGCACGGGAAACTCTAAATAAATATTTCTATCTTCTTATTTTAGTGTCGTCAAATAGATTCTCTGCTAAGGTGAGTATTTCCTTTTTATTCTTTGCATGTGGATAAACATGCCAGCATTTTGCATATTATTTTAAATGTTTGAGTTTTGTAGGCAAATGACTTCATTTCACGTACTCTGTGATGTTTGTGATTTCCAGGAGGCGTATAGGTTAATTTACCGCACGTATCTTAAGGATGGCTTCTTCAGTCTGTGGAGGGGAAACTCGGCCACGATGGTACGCGTCATTCCGTACGCTGCCATCCAGTTCTGCGCACATGAACAGTACAAGCGGATTCTGGGACAGTATTATGGCTTCCAGGGCAAGTGAGTGTGATTTTACTCTGCGGTGCTTCACCTCTGCACATTTACATGGACATTTACATTTGATAATTTAGCCAAAGCAACTACGAAATAAAAAGGCAAATAAGAAATGAAACCACATCTTATGGCTTCAGTAACATGAGAAGAGCCAGGATTGTTTAGAAATATACGAGCTAGTACAGAGATGTGGGTGAGGCACTGACAATGAATGTGTTGATGTTTTGCAGAGCTCTGCCGCCTGTGCCGCGCCTGCTGGCAGGATCACTGGCGGGAACCACGGCTGCCATGATCACGTACCCGCTGGACATGGTCCGCGCACGCATGGCCGTCACACCCAAAGAGATGTAAGATCCTTTGTAATCTTATACTGATCACAGCTGGCTTCATCTGCTGGAATGACATTAGTAATGTCCAACTAAAATAATTTCAGGATTCTAGAACTTTTAAATCTCGATATTTGAAACCAAAGAATGACTTTCAAGTTCAAGTTGCTTTATTGGCATGCCTTTTGTGTTACAGTATTGCAAAAGCATTTTAGAAGTGTGAAATACAGAATATAATTACACCATCAAAGTAACAAAGGAGACAATAAATGAGTAATAAATGAGCGAAAATGAATAAATACATACAATACAATGAAAACTAGATAAAAAAAGTTTGTCAAGACAAACTTTAAGTTGGCTTGAGAAAGCCGGACCAGAAAGTTTGAAAAAGTTTGAAAAGTTTAAAAAGTTTAAGACATTTTAACAAGTTTTAAGTTTAGATAGTTTTCAGTCTGAAATAGTTTGAAGTAGTTTTAAAAGGTAAAAGTTTGAATGCAGTCTGTCAGATAGATAGATAGATAGATCGATAGATAAGCAGATAGATAGATAATTAACATGTTAGTATGATTCCAACATTAGCAACATTAACATTAGCAAGTTACTAGCATGTTGTTAGCATGTTTTAACATGATTAGCAAGTAGTTAGCATGTTGCTAGTCTGTTTCTAGCATGATTAGCATGTTGTTAGCATGATTTGCAAGTTGTTAGGATGTTGCTAGCATGTTTTTAGCACGATTAGCAGGTTGCTAGTATGTTTCTAGCATGATTAGCAAGTTGCTAGCATGTTATTAGCATGATTACCAAGTTGTTAACATGTTGTTAGCATGTTTCTTGCATGCTTAGCATGTTATTAGCATGATTAGCAAGTTACTAGCATGTTTCTACCGTGATTAGCATGTTACTAGCATGTTGTTAGAATGATTAGCAAGCTGTTAGCATGATTACCAAGTTGTTAGCATGTTTCTAACATAATTAGCAAGTTGTTAGCATGTTGCTAGCATGATTTTAGCATAATTAGCAAGTTGGTAACATGATTACCAAGTTGTTAACATGTTTCTAACATAATTAGCAAGTTGTTAGCATGTTACTAGCATGATTTTAGCATAATTAGCAAGTTGGTAACATGATTACCAAGTTGTTAACATGTTTCTAACATAATTAGCAAGTTGTTAGCATGTTGCTAGCATGATTTTAACATGATTAGCAAGTTGCTAGCATGTTTCTAGCATTATTACCAAGTTGTTAACATGTTGTTAGCATGTTTCTTGCATGATTACAAGTTACTAGCATGTTTCTAGCATGATTAACATGTTACTAGCATGTTGTTAGAATGATTAGCAAATTGTTAGCATGATTACCAAGTTGTTAGCATGTTACTAACATAATTAGCAAGTTGTTAGCATGTTGCTAGCATGATTTTAGCATAATTAGCAAGTTGCTAACATGATTACCAAGTTGTTAGCATGTTTCTAACATAATTAGCAAGTTGTTAGCATGTTGCTAGCATGATTTTAGCATGATTAGCAAGTTGCTAGCATGTTTCTAACATTATTACCAAGTTGTTAACATGTTGTTAGCATGTTTCTTGCATGATTAGCATGTTACTAGCATGTTGTTAGAATGATTAGCAAGTTGCTAGCATGTTGTTAACAAGATTAGCAAGTTACTACCGTGTTGCTAGCTTGAGTCTAACATGATTAGCAAGTTGGTAACGTTTCAAGCGTGATTAGCAAGTTATTAGCAGGTTACTAGCATAATTGTAGCATGATTAGCAAATTACTAGCATGTTTCTAACATGATTAGCATGTTACTAGCATGTTGTTAGCAAGATTCCAGCATGATTAGCGGGTTACTATCATGTTTCTAGCATGATTAGCAAAATAGATAGATGAGTTTGAATGAGTTTAAGTGGATTAGAAATAGTACATAGAAGGGAAGTTTGAGCCTCAAAGAATTCTGGGAGTTTTGACAGTTTGAGTTTGAGTAGTGTTGGCTCATTTGAACATTCCATCAATGTAAGTCTTAATAAACTCAAATGAAAATTAGATGGGTTTAAATAAAAATACTTCAAGTGCTAAAAATTAATAAAAATAAATATAAATTAAATAGAAAAATTAACAATAAAACAAAAACTAGCACATGACAAAATTAGTAAAACTTAAACTAAAATTAAAATAAAAACTGAAAACATGTTTAAAAAATAATTGAATAATTTTATTAAATGAAATTAAATATAAAATATTACAGTCTAAAATATTGTTAAATATTATAGTATTTAAATAAAACTAAAAATTATTTTTAAAAATATTTTTTTTCTCACAATTTCTACCTGATAAACTATTTTAGTCCTTGACATTACTCGAAAAATGTATGTTCTTTATAAAATGCCCATGGTGTTTTCATAATTTTCATCGCATTTTAAAATAAATCCAGGTTTTCCAAGACTGTGGGAATCCTGTAAAGGAGTGAATTTAATTAAGGAGCATCATGATGTGTAGTTGTTCTAGTTTTAATGTTTGTTTTGTCACATTTAAGTCATCTTGAGGTGTCTTTGGAAATTTGCTGAGGTTCGCTGGTTGAGGACAACTGATATAGAGAAATGAGATGCAACAAGTTTCAGTCTGACGTCGTTGTGTGATGTTGTTGCTCGTCAGGTACAGTAACATCCTGCACGTGTTCGTCCGTATCTCTCGTGAGGAGGGGCTGAAGACGCTCTACAGGGGATTCACTCCCACCATCCTGGGCGTCGTGCCGTACGCCGGACTCAGCTTCTTCACCTACGAAACGCTCAAGAAACTCCACGCAGGTAAAGCCAGACTCTGTGTGAATCAGCGTTATTGTAGCTTTGAAATTTCATCAGCTTCCACCTGATTTTCTGTGCATTTTGGTTTCAGTGTTGATTTAGTTTTGAATAACTGACTGCTTTTAGGTTAGTTTTTATTGACTTGCACCAGAAAACATTCAGAAAAGACTTTTAGGTAACACTTTACAATAAAGTTAACATTAATTGACCTTAGTTACCCATTAAAGTTAGCTAATGCATAACACGCTTATGTTAGCTCAAATCCGTTAAACAATATTAACAGTAATATTAAACAAGAATTTTTCATTGTTAATTCATTTTAGGTTTAGGTTAACAGATGCAATTTTTGAGTTTAATAATGTATTAATAAATGTTGAAATTAACATTAACTAGGATTAATAAATGCTTTAAAAGTATTTTTCTTTTTTAGTTCATGTTAGGTCTTTAAATAGTATTGGTTTTTAATAATGTATTTAAAATGTTGAAATTAACATTTAAAGCATTTATTAAAGCATTTATCAATCAATATTTATTAATACATTATTAAAATCAAAACCTGTATCTGTTAATATTTTTTAATAAGGACTTAACATGAACTAAAAATAAAAAATGAATAAAATTAAATACTTAATTTTAGGCTCAGGTCCATTAAATAATATTAACAGAAGCAACTTTTGATTTTAATAATTTATTATAAATTAATACAAATGTTGAAAGTAATATTAACTGAGATTAATAAATGTTTTAAATGGATTTACCATTTTTAGTTCATTTTAAGTCCATTAAATAATATTAACAGATGCAACTTTTGATTTGAATAATGTATTAATACATTTTGAAATTAACTAATGTTTACAAATGAAACCTTGATTTAAAGTGTTGCCAAAAAAAATAAAAAAATAAATAAAAATCACAATCACAATGAAAAAACTTTTTTTTTAATCAAATGTTATTATTATTATTAATGTATATTACAATTTTTAATATCTAAATTTTTAATTAATTGGCCATTTTTATGTATATTATTTCTGTAACTGTTAATTATTATTATTATTATTATTGTGCATTATCATACATATTGTCGTGTTTTATTACATTTTATATATTTATACATTTTTTCTCTATATATTTTTCTATATTAAATATTTAAATATTATTTTTATATTATATATTTTATACATTTTATATTTAAGTATAATTTTTAAATAATTTTAAGTTTATTTAAATATATATATATAATTTATTTTATTTAAATTAAACATTATTATTAATGTATATAAAAATTGTAATATCTAAATTGTTTTATGTAATTGCCATTTTTTTATTTATATTACTTCTATAACTGTTAATTATTGTTATTATGCATATTGTCATGTTTTATTACATTTTGTATATTTATTAGATATTTTGTGTAAACATATTTTCATATTATTTTTAGATTGTATATTATATATTTTATAATTAAATAATATTTAAAATATTTTAATATATGACATTTTTTATTTAAATCAAATGGTATTATTATTAGTATATTTTAAATTTTATTATAATAATAATAATTATTATTATTATGCATTATCATGCATATTGTCATGTTTTATTACATTTTATATATTTATTTTTTGTTTTAGATATTTTATGTATTAAAATATTATTTTTATATTATATATTTAAATATTATTTTTACATATTACATTTAAATAATATTTTATATATTAACTGTTATTATTATTATTAATTTAAGTCAAATTTTATTATTATTAACGTATATTAAATAATTACATCAATATCATGTTATTTTCATGACTGCCAGTAACTCATCTCTCCTTTCGCTGTTTCAGAGCACACGGGTCGCTCTCAGCCGTACTCATACGAGCGTCTGGCGTTCGGCGCGTGCGCTGGTCTGATTGGTCAGTCGGCCTCTTACCCGCTGGACGTGGTGCGCAGACGCATGCAGACGGCGGGCGTCACCGGACACACCTACGGCACCATCTCCGGCACCATGCGTGAGATCGTGGCGGAGGAGGGCGTGATCCGCGGCCTCTACAAAGGCCTGAGTATGAACTGGGTCAAAGGGCCCATCGCCGTCGGCATCAGCTTCATGACCTTCGACCTCACACAGATCCTGCTGCGCAAATTTCAGCAGATGGGTTACAATGCGCGGTAGCAGACGGCAGCGCCCTCTACAGGAACAGGAAGTCGCGGTTGCAAGAAAAACGGAACAAATGTTTCTTTTTTTTAATCTGAGCAAAAGCTGCCAGTGAGGAGAATGGGAAATGCCTGGCGTCATGTGACTAGTTTGTTCTTTTTTTCTTTTTTTTTTAATGCAAAAGCATATGTGCACTGCAAGAGTGATTTTTTTTTTACTTGACACTTTTTGTCATTTTCCATTACAAATATCTAAACATTTTTAAATGAAGATGCATTTACTTGAGAAGCAAAATGACTCAAGATATTAAGTCTTGTTTTCTGAAAAATTAATTAACATGAAAATTATATCTGCCAGTCGGCACTAAAAAAATATTTTTATAAAAAAAAAAAAAACAAGGATTTTTCCTACTCCACTGGCTCAAATTTGTTTAAGCCTAAAACAGCTTATTTTGCATCATAATGCCTTTTAAGTATATGTATCTTGATTTAAGTAGGTTTCGATATTTGCACTGGATAACAAGACAGAAACACAGGTTAAGAAGCTCATTTTTGCAGTGTGTTTAGAGTGAGTGTGTGTTTGGTACAGAGACACGCTGAATGTAGGTCCTTCCGTCTCCTGCCGTTGCAATACTGAATGAATGCATTTCTGGAAACACTATTTTCCTCAGCATCCCGATTTAGGCTGTGCTTTTGCACACATCAGGGACCTTGATGACGATACACACATGAATTTTAAGTTTGTGTTTGTGAACAGCAGAGGGCGTTAATCTCAATATTATGTTCATATCAGGGTGAATCTCATGCAAATGGTCAATACATCCAGGTCAAATTTCACTGTAAAATCGAATGTGAAAAATTTCAATTTCAAATCATAATTGGAAAATAATTACAATTATACACTACCAGTCAAAAGATTTTGAAAAGTAAGATTTTTAATGTTTTTTTTTTTTTTTTTTTGAAAAGGTCTCTTCTGCTCACCAAGCCTGCATTTATTTGATTCAAAGTACAGCGAAAACAGTAAAATTTTGAAACATTTTTACTATTTAAAATAATTGTTTTCTTTTTGAATATTTTTTCAAATGTAATTTATTTCTGTGATCAAAGCTGAATTTTTCAGCATCATTACTCCAGTCTTCAGTGTCACATGATAATTCAGAAATCATTGTATAAAAAATGTGTATTGTACATTTTTGTTCAGGATTCTTTGATGAATAGAAAGATTCAAAGATTAGCATTTATCTGAAATAAAACGCTTTTCTAACATTATACACTATACCATTCAAAAGCTTAGAGTCAGTATATTTTTTTGGAAGAAATTATAGGAATTAATACTTTTATTTAGCAAGGATGCTTTAAATTGATCAAAAGTGATGACAGAGACATTTATAATGTTCCAAAAGATTTCTATTTCAGATAAATGCTGTTCTTCTGAACTTTCTGTTCTTCAAAGAAACCTGAAAAAAATCCACTGAAGTGTTTTCAACAACAATAAATGTTTTTTGATCAGTAGATCAGAATATTAGAATGATTTCTGAAGGATCATGTGACTGGAGTAATGATGATAAAAAATTCAGCTTTGAAATCACAGGAATAAGTGAAATTTTAAAATACATTCAAATAGAAAACAGTTATTTTAAATAGTAAAAATATTTCAGATTTTACTGTTTTTGCTGTACTTCAGATCAAATAAATGCAAGCTTGTTGAGCAGAAGAGACTTCTTTAAAAACATTAAAAATCTTACTGTTCAAAAACATTTGACTGGTAGTGTATTTCTAGAATATTTTCAGTTTTATTTTACATAAAGAGCATGAAGCCTGATCTAGGACCATTGTGATTTATTTTATTTTATTTTATTTTATTTATTTATTTTTTTTTTTTTGGGCATCAAATTTTCACAATTGTAAAGTGCTTTTCCCCCAAATTATGTATTATTAAATTTAAATAGAATAATTTCTAATTATATATATATATATATATATATATATATATATATATATATATATATATATATATATATATATATATATATATATATATAGTATAAAAGTATACTTTATGGTAGTACTTGTAATTTATTTTAATTTCTGTAATTCTATTTGCTAATTAAGCAATAATTATTTTTTTCTCATTACAATTAAACATCACATAAACATTATTTAGACATATACATATATGTAGTACACTTCAGCATAATTTCCCCCTAAATGATGTTTTTATGGTTTAATTTACAATATAGGAAAAAAATAATCCTTTTTTATCTATTTTGGGCTGAAATACGAGTTGTTTCGTTCTGAGATTCACCCTTTTTATCCGTTACCATTAATCCAGGACAGGACAGTGACGTGATCAGTGTGTGAGTCACATGTGAAGCGTGTTTTTCCGTCTGTGACGTGTTTGTGTGTGTTTTGCTTGTTGCACTACATGTATGAATCTGCGGCTCCCAAGTGCCTGGAGAGAAACACCAAACATATCAACTTCCAACATTATCATTGTCTCTTACAACAGTGTTACTGACTCGTGTAACTAATCAGTGTTCAACTAGTTGTTCAGATTTTGAACAAATAACATGTTTATGTTTGGTCTTAATCATTTGTGTGTTTATTCATTTACTGACATGAGAGATTTTAAAACCCTTCATTACTTTCTGAGCTGAACTATTGATACAGTGACTCCATCAAGTGTTCGTTCACTTCAAATGTGTCTGAATCTGACCTGTTTTATCATCTTAAATGGAACAAACTGGTTCGCGCATCCTTCTTTACAATAAATGACATGTATTTTGGTATTTTCTCATCTCATGTAGTGACATTCAGACGTTTTGAATGTGTTTTAAGACTTCTTGGGGCTGTTGTATTTACTCATAATCATCATCTCAGTCTTTTCTGAACAAACTAAAAAACCTACTAACTTGACAATCGCACAAAGCACAATGATTATTATCCAGATGTCTTTTAAAATGGCATTAAATGCATTTTAAACGTTAAACAACATGATGAATGAAACACTGAGATTCGTTTGAATCGACTCAAAGATTCGATGTCTCGAGTCACAGATCTGCTTGTTCATTAGTGTTTCAAGTTCACATGAATGCAGAATGGTTGTGTATTTTGATGTTTCGGAGCAGAATCGCTGATGTGATTCATTTCGGAGTTCATTACAAAGTGATTCGCGTCCAACGGAATCGAACAAATCTCACTGAAATGATTCGCTTTGGAAGCATCTGGATTTAAGACTGTTGTTTGTCAATTGAGAAGATTTGTGCCAAATGAATGTATATTAAACTAATAACATTATAATGAAGTCTTTCCGTCATTTATTCACGTTTGCTCGATGATGCGAGATAAATTGTGTGTTTGATTGAGTCATAAAGTCCTCTAGATGGCAGCAAGAAGCAGCAGATGAAGCTCTTTGTCTTTTGTCTCTACTGAGACTGATTTAAGAAGAATATCCTTCCATGAAATCTGGAAATACAAAGAGTAACACAACGCTATCAATTATCAAACTATTGTTTTACACAACAAACTGTGAATGAGCTGTATTAAACATGGAAATCATGTTTATATGAAATGCTTTTTTTAAAAATAGATATTAATAACATTAATTTTTAGTTTAAAGGACAGACTTCCAAACCAAAACACAAATTGTCTTTTGATTCAAAGCCTGATACAGAGCTGTGACAACTTGCCCCGATCTCTATATAACATCATGTAGTGCATATACTGATCTTCTTAATTTGCTTGTTTATTTTTTTATAACAAAGCACTTTACATAAAGTATATACTTCAATAATTATAATAATATAATATATAATAATTTTAAAAACAATTATTGCATCAAAAGGTAAAAATGAATAAAAATAAAAACTAAGAAAAATGTTATTTATTTAAATTAATTAATTTATTATAAATTAACTGAGTCCATTTAAAATGTTATTTTAAGTTTAAATACAGTCAAAAAGTTTACAGTCCTATACATCTTCATTATTATTAATTGGGACTATTCTAAACAGTTTGGACATTAGATGTCAATCATAAAACTAATCAACAAATTTGAACACAAAATCATAATTATATACATGAATGAGATTTTGGAAAACCTAAAGTATTTAGAATTGGGTTTATTCTCTTATTCTCCACTAGGTGGCGAATAAGACCATCTGATCCTGAATCATCCGGATTTGATTCTAGAAACCCCTGAACTTGACCTATCAACCCCTCCGACTTAATACAATGCTGTTTATTTATAGTTCATTTTTTCCTTAATTGTAATGTTAAATGTAATTAATTTTTAGAAACTTTTAATAATAATAATAATAATAATTTTAACATAGTAAACTAACAATGAACAAATAAAATAATTTAAAAATAATATAAAATTATTATTATTATTATTATTATTATTATTATTAATGCAGTATAATATAATAATAATAATAATGTAATTTTAAAGTAATAAAAAGATTTAAAATAATATTAAATTATTATTATTATTATTTATTTTTCATGTATCACTGACCTAAACTCTCACACAGATGAACAAAAGCACAAACACGCAGGACTGATTCTGCTGCTGGTGCTGATGCTGTGGGCGGGGTCACCGGGCGTTGCCATAGGTACCTGGCGCTGTGCCAATGTATTTGCATGTATTCAAATTGCTTATGAATAATTTACAGCACAGCAGCTTCCACTGCGGACAACTGATGCTGCTGCTGCTTTCATTCGTTCCACATCCCTCACCTCTCCACTCTTTAAAACCACTACAAAGGCAAATTATGAGCATTACCAAAGACTATAGAAGACCCCGGACTGCCATTATAATACAATAAATACTCTCTCATGTAATACAGACAAGATACTCTTTTTATACTGTGATGAGGTTAGGTTATCTTTACTATTATTAAATTCTTTTATTGAAGTTGCATATGATAAATGGCAATAAATGTAGAATTTACATACGAAGAACTTGCATTTACTGTATCTGGGCTCACTGTATTTCACAGGAAATGATATCACAGCTGTGAAAACAGCTGACTGGAGGATGTCAGAAAGGGGCGTGTCTGCACTGCAAGGTAAATCATCTTTATTTTGTATTTAAAGGGCCAGTGGCTCAAAATCTCCCACAGATGCACAAGAACAGACTGATCACACAAATACAAAACACGCACAAAAACGTCTGATCAATATTAATGCATATTTTTTATTTTAATATTAAGACATATAATCTATTTTGATATTCAGACGAAATTTGCGAATACCACAAAAATATTTTTATCAAAAAAAAGCAGAAAGAGAATTCCTTGTTTAAGAGCATTATGAAATAAAACAAAGTCATTTTATTTTATTACTTTATTTCTTTTACAATCATCTGTTTACCAAAACATGTTTTAAGGAACTTGTTGGTTTTATATTTATTAATTTCCGTAAGACGAATATTCGATCCGTACGGAAGCCTCAGAGGTCATGCGGTGTGATTGGCTTCTTGTTTGGTTGAAGTTGAACTCGACTTCTCTTTAATTTTCTCGTAATGTTCTTAAAAGATGTTTTCTCGTTTTTCCTAGGTCTGGAGGTAACAAAAGCCATTTTAGTATCAGACTCTTGTAGAAAAAAAGCCTCAGTTAGTAAGAATTTGCGCTGTTTTCTCACGCGGATATTGAATGATTGACAGATGTCGATTCAGAAGTTTGCAGCTGACTAGAGAAATGGTGAGTGACATACAGTTTTTTAATGAGAATATTAACTAAACACCTCCAGAAAATAATTTTATGTTTTTTATTTTGATTTTTAAATGGTATTTACTTGGGTATTCCAGTTTCCTATTAGTTTTTTTTAAGTATTATTATTACATGGCACGTGTAACCATGTGTTTCAACCTACAAACTACTACAGATATTTTTATTCGAAATCAGTAAGAGTAAAATCCTTATATCAGATATATATATTCAATACGAAATAAGTGTCTGGTTGGATTTAACACAGTATATTAGTTTTGTTTATCAGACATAAAGAGCAGGTCAAATATTGAAAAAGGTGCTTTGGTCAGCTGCTTTCTATCAATATCTGAACTTTAATCAACACCCATCACAACATTAACATCACTATATATGATCCTAGACCACAAAACCAGTCATAAGGGTACATTTTTTAAAACTGAGATTTATATATCATGCTGAATAAGCTTTCCATTGATGTATGGTTTGTTAGGATAGGAGAATATTTTTCTGAGATACAACTATTTGCAAAATCTGAAATCTAAGTGTGCAAAAAAAATCTAAATATTAAGAAAATCGCCTTTAAAGTTGTCCGATAAAAAGTTCTTAGCAATGCATATTACTAATGAAAAATTAAGTTGATATATTTACGGTAGGAAATTTACTAAATATCTTAGTGGAACATGATCTTTACTTAATATCCTAATGATTTTTGTCAAGAAAATTGATCATTTTTACCCATACACAATGTATTTTTGGCTATTGCTACTAATATACCCGTGATACTTGTGGTCCACGGTCACATCTCTGTTATTTCTACTCCTTATATATTTCAGTGTATGGAATCAGTGTCTTGGCTGTTAATGAATGAACAATTAACATAAAGGTCTGGGCTCTAAAATGAAAAACTCTTATGGCTTACGCATGTGTAGAGATGAGTTCATCAAACTATCAACTGTAATTCAGCGTTAATTCATTTTAAGTACAACATTTTGTCAAAGTCTGTCTGTGCCTAACAGTATCAAATCAACTGATAAGACGAGACATTTGTCTAACATTTACATGTGCTGAAAGACCAGATTAACTCTGAATGTTATTGCATTATCATTTATTATAAAACAAGATGCACAAACACACTTTACAGTCAAATATCCGAAACCTTCTCACATAATAGCATAAAGTGTAATATCAAATACTCACACCAGAGAAAGTCACATATCATATGTAGATGCTTTATTGAAGATCATCACACATTCAGTATTACTCAAGTACACAATGATGAATTACAGCTTTACTTATATGCAATTGTTCAGTGCAGTATTAATTATTGAATCAGGTGAATAAAGAGATTCAGAGGGTCATTGCATTAGTGAATCTAACCTACAGGTCCAAGTGTTATTAAAATATTAATTTACAGATTTTATAATTCACATAGAGAGCTTGAGGTAAGTGTGTGTATGTGTGTGAAATAGAGCAGTTATGTGCATGTGCCGAAATGCACCGCTAAGCGTGTTTAAATAAAATAACAGAATGAGCATTTCTAGATTCACTTAGCTGGTTTAATGTGCTTCTGCAGGTGACGCTACAACAGCAAATCTCCACAGTGTTTTAGTTTTCTACACTGAACGTCAGTAAAAAAATGAACATGATCATAAAATCCAAAGGTAGGACCAATGAGCCACAAAAAAACATTTTTCTGATGGTGTTTGTTTGTTTTCACCAGTATGCAGGTGAAGTTATAACACTGAATTCATCCTGTAACTGATTCTGGCTTCCTGTTCCACCATTAAAGGAAGTGACATCAGTGAATCTTCAGGGCGACAGAGGATCACATCAGCAGGTCAGATCCATCCGAGTTTGTCTTTCACGACTTTACTGTGGAAAAGAGCATGAAAACAACATCAGTCCACCATTCCGTATGTATAATTGTATTTATATTAAGATTAAATGACAGATAAAAAGCATTAAATATTATACACTCTTACAACACAGTACCACAGTATTTTTAAAAAAAAAAAAGCGTAAAATATTATACACACCCTTGCAAAACATCATGTTATTATTATCATAGATATTTATCATCATCTGATAGCATCACTTAAAAGTTACTACAGTGACTAAATCTCATTGTAAAAAATACAATTTTAGTTGCATCAAGTGGAGAACGAAATGTTGTTGGTGTGTGATGTTTGAGACATGTTCTAGTTCAGCTGTGAAAATATTATTAAAATCTCACTCAATTTTTTATGTTTTTATTTTTTAATTGTTGTGGGTTCCGTATACTATTATTGTAATTAATATTTATGATGTTTGCATGCAGGTCAAACTCACTCTAACTAGCTTTTAATACAGTGCATTAAAAATAACACTATGAAAATAGTAAATCATAACAAATAGCAAGCAGATTAAAATATTAGAACAAAATTAAGACTTTACAAAGTTGAAAAACATTACAAAAATAAAACAAAATAAATATGAGATATATAAAATTTTATTTTAAAATATTTTCAATATTTTCTAATAATAGTTTCACAAACCGTGAATATACTGTATACACTTTATGCATGTTTAATGTTGCTTTTTTTGTTTTGTTTTTTTTTTGTGCTTTTGCATTTTAGGCTCATTTTGAGTACAAGTTAGGTGTAATTTCACCCACATGGTATAGTTTAAATGTGTGGAAATGGGACATCAAAAACCATTTGGTGACATAAGGTGACTTTTCACCTTAAATCAGACACTCTTGAGTGACAGATAAAACAGCAGTTGCAGTTTTTATAGTACTGATTTACCATGTCAATATTAAAAATGTTTTAAACGTTTGGAACAAATAGAGAGTAATTTCATTTTTGGGTGAACTGTCCCTTTAAGGTATTACGTTGATGTTTGTAGTTTTGATCACGTGATGCTTATGAAAGCGAGACATTCGGAGGTGTGTGTGTCTAGTTTTATTGTCCCGTGGGTCGTGTTATTTGGGTCCCAGGAGGTTTCTTCGCCCCGGAACCAGAGGTCACGTTAGGAACCCAGACAGAGTGTGTGTGTGTGTGAGCGGCCAGACAGACTGTGTGTGTGTGTGTGTGTGTGTGTGTGTGTGTGTGTGTGTGTGTGTGTGTGTGTGTGAGCGGCCAAACAGACTGTGCAGTGACCTGAGCCTATAGACAGACACAGAGGTCGTTGTCCAGGGTGATAGGAACTCTGTGTGTGTGTGTGTGTGTGTGTGTGTGTGTGTGTTTAGACCCAGACATCATTATTTTTGGGAGATAAGGGTCAACAGCTCCACCTCATCTCAACGGAAACACACAGATCATAACCGCCATCAAACACAGTATATTTAACATCACTGCGTTCAGTTCAGGGATTTATGAACAGCAAAGAATGTTTTTGAAATCAGACTGGCATTTAATTTCATATGCATGTTTTACGGATTTGTCTAATTTGAAAAAAGTTTACTTCCAGAACAAAAATTTACAGATAACTTACTCACCCCCTTATCATCCAAGTTTTTTTAAGGAAAGCATTTCAGGATTTTTCTCCATATAGTGGACTTCTATGATGCCGCTGAGTTTGAACTTCCAAAATAGTTTAAATGCAGCTTGAAAAAGCTCTAAACGATCCCAGCCAAGGAAGAAGGGGCTTATCTAGTGAAACGATCTGTCATTTTCGGAAACAAATTGAGAATTTATATACTTTTTAACCTCAGATGCTTGTCTTGTCTCGTCTCTGTGATGCACATGTGTAGTCTGTGTAATCTGGGTCAATACAGTTAGGGTACGTTTCTTTTTCAACGTCAAAAACATCCTACATCGCTGTTTTACATTTGTTTTTGTAAAGGGCTTTTGTTCTTCTTTGCATGTTCACTTTGTTTACACTGGGTCAGTACTTCTGGAGCGATGTAGGACGATTTTAAAGTTGGGGATGAAAACGAGATGGGAGTTTTTTGACATACCCTAACTGTCTTGAACCGGCATACGCAGAGCTCATGCAAAGCTAGACAAGATGAGCATTTAAGGTTAAAAAGTATATAAACTGTCAATTTTTTTTTAGAAAACAACCAATTGTTTTGCTAGATAACACCCTTCTTCATCGGCTGGGATTGTTTAGAGTCATTTGAAGCTGCATTTAAACTGCATTTTGGAAGTTTGAACTCACGGCCACCATAGAAGTCCACTATATGGAGAGAAATTCAGAAATGTTTTCCTCCAAAAACAATTTCTTTACGACTGAAGAAAGAAATAAACATCTTGGATGACAAGGGGGTGAGGAAATTGTACATTTTTGTTCTGAAAGCGAACTTTCCCCTTTAAATCTGTTCTGTGTAGCCTTTAAAGTTGAAAAATGAATATTACATTTTTGTAACTATATATAACTTATTATTTTTGCCATAGTAGCTTACTCCCTTGAACCAAATGTGAGTATTGGAAAATAAACATAGAGTTTGATTACATGACTGCTCACTGACTGGTGGAACAGATGTGTGTTAATATTTGTAGACACTACAGCAGACAGACTGAGTCTGAATATGCAGACTATTGAGGGTGTGTTGGGGGTGGACGGATGTCTAGTTAGCACTTTCAGACTGTCTGGTGTGTGTGTGTGTGTGTGTGTGTGTGTGAGAGAGAGAGAGACTGAGGGGGTTATAAGTGTGTCTGAGAGCAGATCTGTATTAGAAACACTTAAACAGCAATGGCAGGTGTGTGTGTGTGTGTGTGTGTGTGTGTGTGTGTGTGTGTGTGTTTGTCTGTCCAGGACTGACTGTCAAACTGTGTCTGAGATCTCAAAAATAAGACAAAACTCATGAGACTTAAGATCGAGTTTGACTGAAGTATCAACGTTGTCTCAGATGTTTCTTAGAAGACAAAAATAGACAAGCACACTGCAAAAAATGCTTTTCTTACTTAGATTTTTTTGTCTTGTCTCCGGCCAAAATATCAAAAATTCTTAAGTCAAGAAGAACTGAAGTAAAAATGATTGTCTTTTCAGAAAAAAGTAGTCAAAATTAAGTGTGTTTTTCCTTAGAACAAGCTAAATAATCTGCCATTGGGGTAAGCAAAATACCCTCCAAAAATTTTAAAATTAAAAATCTTATTTCAAGCAGAAAACAAGATCATTTATCTTACCTCATTGGCAGATTATTTAGCTTGTTTCAAGCAAAAGCTCACTTAATTTTGACTTTTTTTTTACTGAAAAGTTGGAAACTGAAAGCTGGAAACAAGACAAAAAATCTAGGTAAGAAAAACATTTTTGCAGTGTAAAGCCAATAGAGCTGTGAAGTAAATGTGTATAAAAGCTATTTTTGGCAAATTTCACAACAGTTTGAGACATTTTTGAGATCTAAAACTCTAGAGAAGACATTTGAGGAATTTACTACATTTACTGTCATATTTAAGTCATATTTACACTACTATTCAAAATTTTGTGGTTTGTAAGTTTTTTTTGTTTTTTTTTTTAATGTTTTTGATAAAGAAGTCTCTTCTGCTCATCTAGGCTGCATTTATTTAATCAAAAATACCGTAAAATTGTGAAATATTGCTATAATTTAAAATAGCTGTTTTCTATGTGAATATATTGTAAAATGTAATTTATTTTTGTGATCAAAGCTGAATTTTCAGCATCATTACTGCAGTCTTCAGTGTCACATGATCCTTCAGAAATCATTCTAATATGCTGATTTGCTGCTCAAGAAACATCTCTGATTATCAACAAAGTTAAAAACAGCTGTGCTGTCCAATATTTTTTGTGAAAACTGTGACACATCTTATTTTTCAGGATTCACAGATGAATAGAAAGTTCAAAAGCATTTATTTGAAATAGAAATCTTTTGTAAGATTATAAATTTCTTTACTGTCGCTTTTGAACAATTTAATGCATCCTTGATGAATAAATGTATCCATTTCTTTCAAAAAGTGTGTTCTTCAGTGTCACATGATTCTTTAGAAATTATTCTAATATGCTGATTTGCAAGTCTAGAAACACTTCTGATTATTAGCAATGCTGAAAAGTGATACATTTGTTTTTCAGGATTCTTTGCTAAACAGGAAATTCAAACGGAATCTATTGCAACATTTTAAATCTCGTTGTCACTTTTGTATCCTTGAATGCATTCTTGTTACCATAGCAATGCACAAACACACGTTTAGTATGTACTGTGTGTCAGTCTGAGAAAGTTTCTGCCCATGTTTACAGTTTCTAACCCGATCTCACGTTCACAACCCGCTGTATGATTCTGTTAAACATTAACCCTGTGATCTCTGGGCGGTCTGGTTTGTGACGACATTATCACAGGCTCCAACAGAAACTAAAAGAGAACTTTTCTAGGCCCCTTTTCTTCTTTTTCTTCACCGTATCTGACTGCCAAAGCCCTGCGCTGCCGACGGAAGTTTAACTCCGAGAAAGAGGTGGAGAAATGAGAGAATGACAGATTAAAAAGGAAAACATCTAGTGGGATTTTGCATGCGGGACCGCCAGGGGCCCGTTCTCATTCTCCAGCGCCGGGATATTGTGTCTGGCCAACAAAGATGTCGCCCCTCATTAAAAATACATGTCATCGGATCACACCTCCACTGAATCAAGAGATTGTGAGCTGCATTAAGAGGCCGTGACTGCGCGCTGAATGGGAGCCGCGGCGCGACTACGGCAATAGAGCGCAGCCCGACCCGCCCCAGCCTATGGGAACCGCATCCCCGCGGCGAGCCGGGGTCAGAGGTCACCGCCTGTCTGTTAAAGCCCTGAATCCTTTATTCTGCATCCACTGCACAAACCAACTCTCAGAGGAGAGAGAGAGAGAGAGAGACAGAAACTACAGAGAACTCAGCATATTCCTGAATTTATAGTTTAAAGATTAAAAATCAACATTTGTTTATCAGGGACAGGAAAATCTATCATTAAAACATTTTTAACTAAAATATGAGTCTATAATAACACTCCCTCCAATGAAAAAGTCCATCTCCTGTTGTTCTCTGACATCAAAATCCACCCTGTTTTGGCTTGTAAATGGTGTTTGATCTGTGCAGATTTCTCTCCTGATTCAGACCAGACCACTTTTTCACTGGAGGAAGCGTTATTATGGATTATGGACTCGTATTTTAGTTAAAAATGTCTTGGTGATGGATTTGTTTCAGCTTTTGTCTTCTCAAGATGTTAACTGATGGACTAGACTGCTATGGATCACTTGTGGTGTTTTTATCAGCTGTTTGGACTCTCATTCTGACGGCACCCATTCACTTCCATTGGTGAGCAAGTGATGCAATGCGGTTCTGTTCTGACCACTGGATTACTGTATTTTTAATGAAATAAATGCAGGAAATCAGCATATTAGAATGATTTCTAAAGGATCATGTGACACTGAAGACTGCAGTAATGATGCTGAAAATTCAGCTGCGCATCACAGAAATAAATTACATTTTAACAAATATTCACATAGACAACAGCTATTTTAAATTATAATAATATTTCACATTTTTCCTGTATTTTTGATGAAATAAATGCAGCACTGGTGAGCAGAAGAGACTTCTTTCAAAAACTTAAAAAAAAAATCATACAACCCCAAACTGGACTGGTATGGATTACTTGTGGTGTTTTTATCAGCTGTTTGGACTCTCATTCTGACGGCACCTATTCACATCCATTGGTGAGCAAGTGATGCAATGCTACATTTCTCCAAATCTGATGAAGGAACAAACTCATCTACATCTTCAATAGCCTGAGGGTGAGCACATATTTAGCACATTTTAATCTTTGCCTGAACTATTCCTTTTAAACACAGTTTCTCAGTGCCGTTCTGTACGACTATTTCAGTATCAGACTCTTCAGTGCATGTGTGATTCGGGTCAAACTATTTCTGCTGACCAGTCGGCAGCTCTGGGAGCGTCCGGTTCAGCTCTGACCGCCGGAGCCTCCGGAGACGTGCAGAATGAGGCCGAGCGCTGAGCTCGCGGCAGCTGTCTCTCGTCTGCGGCGTTAATAGGAGCGCGCTGTGAACTGCACTACAGTTTTAATAGACCATTTTCAAGTAGCTTTTCATTATCTTTTTTTAAACCATGAAATGAGACCCAGAGGGCAAATACTGATGGTACAGCACACACACTCCTAAATCAGTCGCTTCCTCTAATGTCGTTGCTTGTACTGTTTCAGTCTGTTAAAAAACACCGAATATACGGAAAAAACCTGGAATATAGTGGCTGAATATAGGCTTTTTTGATAGAAATGGATATATTTATTCATCAAGGATGCATTAAATCAATTAAAAGTGTCAGTAAAGACATTTATAATGTTACAAAAGATTTCTATTTCAAATAAATGCTTTTGAACTTTCTATTCATCTGTGAATCCTGAAAAAATAAAATGTCACAGTTTTCACAAAAAATATTGGACAGCACAGCTGTTTTTAATATTGTTGATATTCAGAAGTGTTTCTTGAGGAGCAAATCAGCATATTAGAATGATTTCTAAAGGATCATGTGACACTGAAGACTGCAGTAATGATGCTAAAAAAATCAGCTTTGACCACAGAAATAAATTACATTTTAACAAAGATTTACATAGAAATAAGCTGTTTTAAACTATAATAATATTTTAGATTTTTTACAGTACATTTAATCAAATAAATGCTGGAAAGCAGCATATTAGAATGATTTTCTAAAGGATCATGTGACACTGAAGACTGGAGTAATGATGCTGAAAATTCAGCTTTGATCACAGAAACAAATTACAGTTTAACAGACAGTCACATAGACAACAGCTATTTTAAATTATAATAATATTTTTAGATTTTTTTACTGTATTTTTAATCAAATAAATGCAGGAAAGCAGCTTATTAGAATGATTTCTAAAGGATCAAGTGACACTGAAGACTAGAGTAATGCTGCTAAAAAAAAAATCAGATTTGACCACAGAAATAAATTACATTTTAATAAAGATTTACATAGAAATCAGCTGTTTTAAACTATAATAATATTTCAGATTTTTTACTGTACATTTAATCAAATAAATGCTGGAAATCAGCATATTAGAATGATTTCTAAAGGATCATGTGACACTGAAGACTGGAGTAATGATGCTGAAAATTCAGCTTTGATCACAGAAATAAATTACAGTTTAACAGATATTCACATAGACAACAGCTTTTTTAAATTATAATAATATTTCACATTTTTACTGTATTTTTGATTAAATAAATACAGCACTCGTGAGCAGAAGAGACTGCTTTCAAAAACATAAAAAAATCCTACAACCCCAAACTTCTAAATACGACAGCGTATACTATTAAGTCAGACAGCTATATTATATTATTACTCAAAGTGAAATTGAAAATGCAAAATAAACATTTTCAAGTGGATTGTTACAACAGTACTACAGTGTGAATATGTATTGTCATTTACTGCATACTTTCACATGCTATTCTTAAGAAACTGCAGGCAGTATGTAGTACATACTGTAAGTATGCAGTTCACAAGTATTCATTTTCTGCATGTCCTCCCACTGCTAAAATCAGGACCCCTGGGTTTGTGGTCATAGCTGTCCAATCCATATGCCTGATGATAAAAGCAGGTGGCCCAAACACGTTGGTCATCTGCTTCCAAATATAATGTAGTGATGAGAAAGCAGAAACTGACCCTCATTCAGGTCAACAGCTCAGCGAAATCTATTTGTATGACTTATTCTGCACACCTTTAAAGTTTAGCAAGACTTCATGAGATGAAATACAACCACAGCAGCTCATGTTTATCATATATTGTTTATCATAAATGATTATTGGCATTTTACAAGCATGTTAACATCTAAGTCAGACGATAGTCTGATAAGCATAAATATACACACAAATATGGATTAAAACTGTCTATTTGTAAATGTAACTTTTTTGCATTCACATATTTTTATAATCATTTTTAGTATGTATATTTATAAACGTGTTTATGTATAAATATATTAATATAAATAAATATTAAATATATATGCATACATAAGCATACTATGTATACATATATTTTAAAATATTTAATATTTATTTAATTTAAGCATTAAGATGTCCACATCAAAAGAAATTTACAAAAGTGATTTTATGTCCATAGAAAACACATTAAATGTAAGTAAAGTGTCTACTTTTAAGGTTTCAGATACGTTTTTGGAGAATAAAATGTCAAAATTTGGTTGAAATAATGTTACATTGTCATTCAGTGTAAAACAATATTTATGTAAAAAATTCTGACTTGTACATATTAAAATATATAAAAGAATAAGGGAACATGTTAAATTTTATTGTTTTAAATGAGTAAAAAAATCTTACTGACAAATGGGCAAAACCTAGGATAGTGGCAAATTTAAAAAAAATGTAGAATTACAACTAATTAGTATTTGGGGTGAAAGTAATTAATCTTTTAATATGTCATAATTTGATTTTTGTTGTAAATACACCTGACAAGATTGTTACACTGAATGACATTTTAGTGGGCGTCTTCTGTAAATTAGGGAAAAATGTATGATATTTATTTTTTGCTCAGAAAAACAAAAACAGAAATGCAATTAAATTAAACACAAAACTTTTAAATTTTTTTTTAAGCAACAATTTAAAGCAGTGTTACACTTATTGTTTTTATGCTTAAACCCTTTTTCGTCTTTGACCCATTTATATATATATATATATATATATATATATAATATATAAATTTTATTTTATTTTTTTTTAATTATATATATTATATATTTATATATATTATATATTTTATATTTAATTATTGTTTTTCCAAGATATTAAATAAATTAACAAAATTTAGAATCAACATTTCTGTCTGTGGAATCCAGGGTGGATTTTTTTGTTTATCACAATGCATTCTGGGATTCTCCATGCAGGATACATGCATGAAAGTATCTTTGAAAGCAGCGTAATCCTGCTCTCCATCATTCAAAACAGCGTATTTTCTTGCAAATGAGTCCTTAAAAGGCTGCCTACATAGGCAGCTCGCTATGTTTTGGCACGGAGCCGCAGAGAGACAGACAGATGGACGTGATGATGGACACGAGGGGGAAAGTCCGGCCCTGCAGGCCGTCAGGAGCCCCAGCTGAGGGACATTCTGTTGACACGGCGAAAAGGTTTTAAGCAGCGGGCGGGAGAACGACTGATCTGACGGAGAGAAAAGAGGAGGTGAAGTTTGACGAGGAGGAGGAGACGAGCACAAAAGCGGCATTACTGAGTTCAGAGACCATTAAAACCCTCCGTTAAACTACAGCATTTAACATCGTCGTTTTATTGCCGCTGTTGTTTTATCCGAATAGATGCTGTTTGCAAATCGTAACATTAGATTGCTTTAGTCACGCCAATAAAGCCGAACTGAACAGAATTGAGTTTACAGAGAGAGACGAGCAGAAAGTAATGCTTAAAGAATTAATGACAGCATCCAGCGCATTTATAGTTAATGACGCTCTCGTTTAATTGCACATTCCCTCCGGCTCTCTCTTACACTTTTATGTGTCCTTACATACTTTATCCTGAGAAAAAGACCAAAGAGTTTCAGAAAGGATCTTAGAAGCTGCTCAGATTTGACCAGATACCAAACGTCTGACTCAATGTCTCAAACTCTGCTCTCAAAAGCTGCTTTCTACATTGATTTTATAGTTGTATACGCTTGCTTTATTGACTCATCTGTGTCTGTTTTTATTTCAGAAGAAACATCGCTGATAAAACAAACTCTCTTCGATGTTCGATACTGTTTAAATCTCATTTAGGGAGTTTTTTTCACTGAGCTCTGTATGTTTTGAGTGAAACTATCATGTTTGAATTAAGTGAAATTAAAAAAAAAAAAAAAGTAGAAATACTAGTTTAATTAGAACAGGACAAAATGTCAACTTAAATGAATCTCATGTTTGAGTCACATTTCACTCCTAAAATCAACAGGAAAAAAATATATATATTTTGCATAAAGACACCAAAGCCTTTTCATGACAATTAAGCACATTCGCATTACTGTAATGAACCTGGACATTATAATTTTGAGTTATTCTCATTGATTCTCATTTGAAGCACATCACAGTAATACAGTCATTTTTAATCATTTACAGTAATATTTATAGTAAAAATGACAGATTTTTATTTAAATCAGAATAAAAGTAGTAAAAAAACATTATGTAAACCTTGTACATTATTTTTATAATTATGTCATTAATAATAGTAATACAGGTAATACAGGTTACAGTAGAATGAAACTAGTATGAAAAATTCATGTAAATCATGCAAATATTGTACAGTTAAAATAATGCCATTATTTTTACTTTTATAATAATTATTATTATTATTATTATTATTATTATTATTAATAACAGTAATACAATAGCATCATTATAGTAGTATTATTATAACAGTAGTAGTAGTAATAATAATAATAATAATAATTAATTATTATTATTATTATTATTATTATTATTAACAGTAATACAGAAGTATCATTACAGTAGAGTAAAACTAGTATGAAAAGTATTATTATTATTATGTAAATATTAATGTAAATAAATCATGTAAATATTGTACAATTAACAAAATGCCATTATTTTTAATAATAATAATAATTAATAATAATATTATTATTAATAACAGTGATACAGTAGTATCATAGTAGAATGAAATGTATGAAAAATATCATTTAAATATATTAATGTAAATTAATAAAACTAGTAAAACTGCTATGATTTTTTTATTTATATGTAAATATTCATATAAATGAATCATGTAAATATTGCACAGTTAAAATAATGCATAATGCCATTATTTTTACTATAATAATATTATTATTATTAAAAAATATGTTACTCTTTACAATACAATACAATTAGTATGAAAAAAATGTTATGCAAATATTAATATAAATTAATAATGTAAATATTGTACAGTTAAAATAATATTTGTTGTTAAATATATGTTGATACTTTTATTATTATTACAGTGGAATGAAAGTAGTATGAAAAATGTAAATATATAAATTTGAATGTAAATTAATAATGTAAACATTGTATAGTTTAAATAATAGTTATTTTTTTAATTACTATTATTATTATTATTATTATTATTATTATACAGTAATCTCAGAGTAGAATGAAAAATATCACAAAATATTATTATTAGGTAAATCTTACAGTATAAAACTAGTATGTAAAACTATAACTAATAGCATTTTTTTATACTGGTTTCATTCTACTTTAATGAGAATTTAAAAGGAAATTCTCTGCTTATTTGTCATAAAAGATAACATCACGCTCCAAAAAAAAAAAAACTACACTACAAAAAGACTAATCGTTTCATTTTTGCCAAATTTAATTTATTTTTATTTCATTTGATATGACCTGTACCTGTTCAAAACATAATTTCACGGGAAATGACATGAAAGCTCCGACCGATTAAAGATGCCGGAACGTAACGAGTCTTCCCAGAATTCTCCGAGCGTTACCATGGCAACGTCACACAGATAAACGTCACATGAGTGACGCTTCCTCATAAGAGCGTGTTACTTCAGACACAAAAGAGAGAGAGAGACTCAAAATGAACACGAGACGTGTTTGCACTGTCGTCCAAACCGCACTTCAAACCAGTATCGCATAAAGGAAGCGTGAACTTGAGCAAACACAGACCCTCAGTGCTTTAATAATCAGCCCGGCTCATTTGCACGCGGCCCCAGACGGGCCGAGCCGAGGGCCTTGACCTTGACCTCTAGGGTCCTTCTTCACCTGCTGCGCTGGCATTCAGACGACCGCCGGCCGTACGCTCTCCCCGCGTTCCCACGGTTCCCGACGAGCCCCACAAAGAGCGTTCGGCTTAATATTTACGTTCAGATCCGTCTAGACGCGCATTGTCTGCCGGCGAACGTCCGTCAGAGATTAATAATCACGACATAAGCGAACTCGCTGAACTTCTCTGGCGGATGCTGGAGTGCGATGTTGGCAATTAAGCGCGGCGTGAGATCTGAGCCTGAAATAGTTGTTTAATTTCAGGAAGGCTGTGAGGGGATTGTGTGTCCTGCTGCTCAGCTTTAGTCAGGATGACGCTTACATTACAGTCTGCTAGAATTTAGTCAGAAATGGTGCTGAATGCACATCAACATTACATTTACATTTACATTTACATTACATTTTCTTTCTTTCTAAGTCATGCATCACTGTTAATTTTACTATTTAAGCACTGGTGCATTGATTATATGTGCTGTTAAGGTGATGTGCTGATTCTTTACCAACTGATCAGACTTATGATTTGTGACTTATGCTAAAATTGATACCATGAGCTATATGCATTATATAATGCTTAACAGATTTATATATAGCAGAAATTCGTTAGGGGTGTAAGCCAGAACGTTTTTTTTTTTTTTTTGGATATGCGTATTTTTTTTATATATACACTACTGTTCAAAAGTTTGGCTTTTTAATGTTTTAAGAAATCTTTTTTGCTCAGCAAGGCTGCATTTATTTAATTTGAAAAAGTACATTATTATATAAAAACAATACATGTATAAACAAAAATATTATTATGTTATGTTTTTATTGTGTTTTATTAGCTGTTTTTTATTATTTATTTATTTTTATTTATTTATTTATTTTTTTAACTTATTTTTACTTAATCAAAAGTAAAATGAAAATGCACAATGAAAAAACATGATTTTTTAAAACTGTTAAAAACCATTTATATAGGATAGGATGTGATGTGTGATGTATTTTATATATAAATTTCTGATATTCATATTTTTTCATTCATATTCAATATACACTACCGTTCAAAGGTTTGGGGTTTTTAATGCTTTAAGAAGTCTCTTTTCCTCACCAAGGCTGCATTTATTTAACTAAGAATACAGTAAAAACAGTAATTTTGTGAAATATTATTAGAATTTAAAATAGCTGTTTTCTATGTGAATATATTGTAAAATGTAATTTATTTCCGTGATCAAAGCTGAATTTTCAGCATCATTACTGCAGTCTTCAGTGTCACATGATCCTTCAGAAATCATTCTAATATGCTGATTTACTGCTAAAAACACACATTTATGATTATCGTCAATGTCGATAATCGTTGTGCTGCCCAATTCAGGATTCACAAATGAACAGAACATTCAAAAGAACAGCTATTATTTGAAATATAAATATTTTGCATGTCTTTACTATCATTTCTGATCAATTTAATGCATCCTTGATGAATAAAAACAAACTCTTATGTTGTTTTTCCACACTTAATCCATTATTCAACATCTATAAGTTCAAATTTTGTCTTATTACTCTTATTTCAGACACATTCACACGTCTAACTGTGAGTCAGGGTTATTAATTCCTGTTCAGGACATAAAGGGTAAAGTCAGCATCTCTCATCTGACTTCCTGTTCCTGCTCGGATCCGATTGGCTGCCGTCACGCGCAGGAGAATACAGTGACATCACTACTATTTAGTGTGTTTGTGGATGTGCGTCACATTAGACAAACGCTTTCCCTGGCCATTGACGCGTGATGCGCTGAATTTACGGCGTGTGTTTCGCGTGAGGCGGGGCTTGGCAAATCGTTTGCATGTCTGACTGTCACTGCATCTGTTCAGATTGAACGGCATATGTGGGACCAGCGAGGAGTATGCAAATGGACACATGCACCGATCCAGACACTATTCTGTCCTGGCGACCCCCACATTAGCGCACACACACGGATGCTTTTAATGGGTCTCATTCAAACCCAGACAGACGCCCTCCTCCCCAAAACACCCCAGACATGAACCCCAAACCCTCATGTTCAAGTGCAAACCCCCCAAATCACACAATCACCAGCGTGATGCACAAGCGCCGTTATTGTGCCACACACACATGCATGCACCATTGCAAGTCAAAATGAATCATGCATCACTGTTAGTATTGCATATTAGTGTTAAGGATGTTCAAACCTCTAAAACTCAGTATTGAAGTTGTAATACTTGCATGCACACTGTTCTTACTTGGCTACTGCAGCTCATGCAGTTGTATTTTAGTAACAGGGACACTGAAGTTTGGTTTTGGTCTTGCTGATGTATAAAGTGGATGTTTGCTTTGAGTTTCATCTCTGTCCTCAAACCCGCAGGAGGACGTCAAAGTCTGCATGTTTCCACAAGGGGAACAAAACAGACGGATTCTGTCCTACATCTCTGACAGCTTCGCTTCATCTAAAAATAAACGTGAAGCGGCGGAATTAGAAACTAATTTAAAACTGTCTTAGACCCAGTTCATTTCAAGTCACTGCTCGGATGGCGAGTGCGTTTATTTTAATCATTTGAAATGAATGTGAGAGGACACCTACATTGACGTCTCTAAAGTTATTTCTCGTGGACAGAAATGAGATTAGACGGAAAGTGAATGGACACTTCAGCTGAAGCCTCTTGCTTCAGAAGATCTTAAAAATGTGCTGTGAAAAAATTGAAATGTCTCAATCAAAATAAACTAGGGCAGCATGATTTGGAAAATAGTCTAATTGCATTTTTTTTTCTGAAAAAAATTGTGATTGCAATTTTAGATGTTTTTTTTTTTTTTAAGCTCCAAGTTTGATGTGCTCGTTTTTAGAACTGCATAATTTGACAAAAAATCCTGTGATTATAAATCACTACTATAATAAAATATTAGTAGTAGTAGTAGTAGTAGTAGAATTACTAAACAAACATGTTTAATAAATAAATAAATAATAAAAAAAAGTGTCTTATTATTTTACTGTAAAATGAAAAAATCTAATATTAATAGTATAATTAGTAGTCCAATATTATAGTAAATTATTTCTTATTTTTATATTTTTATTTGGTAATAATAGAATTAATTTGCAAAAACAGAACTCATAATTTCAAAAATTATGTTTTTTTCACTGTGTATTCCAATTAATCTCAATCAAATTGCAGTTGGGTTATTTAGATGAAGTAAAAATAACAAAAAAACACAGCTAACTAACACAATAAAACAAAATAAAAACTTGATAACATAATAAAAAACTTGATTTGTTGAAAGTTATCTGTTTTTGCAAATAAACTTAAATATTATTGTTAAATATTATTGTTGTATTATTATACTGTATAATAAAAATAGTAATTTTATTTCTATTTTAATATTTTTTCATATATTCATCTTAATCTTATATATTTTTTATATTTTTATTTTATAGTAGAAAAATAAAATGATAATAATACATTATTATTCCCATTATTTTAATGAAAGTAATATTTATTTTCTGATTATTCATGATAAAAAAAAATTATCATTGGCATAATTATTGTTACTACTACTAAAAAAGTAACAACATAAAAAATATTACTGTTGCATTATTTTACTGCAGTATAAAAAATGTAGCATTTAAGAAAAATATAACAATAATAATAATAATAATTATTACTACTGCTACTAAATAAAAATATTTTTAAAATTACTGTTGTATTTTACTGTAAAATAAAAATGTAGTACTTGAGAAAATAAATCTATTAATATAAAAAATATTTAAAAAATATGTAATTTTATTCTACAGTATAGCTGTAAAATTACTCTTAAATCTGCAGCACATATATTTATTAAAAAATATATATATATATTTAATAAATCACCATATTTGCCATTTGATACTCAATATGTCTGTTTTACTTTAAACATGCGTCCCAGATGATCTGAGCTGCTTTTTACATTGATTTCATATCTCTATATTGCTCTCTATGTTAGCTCTGCACTACTATATACTGTATGACAACCATTGACCCATTTGGGCCTGTTTTTCTTTTGTTTTTTTTTGTTTAAGAAAAACATCTTTACACCATTATGTGTCCTCAGCTGTGAAAGAAACACCTCTGAGCGATAACATCCACCTCTAAGTGTTTTTGCTTTTAAATCATCATAACAGCCACCCTAAATGATTTCTAAAGCTCGGTAATATTGCGCACCAGGCCGCATTCAACTGCACGCACTCACAGAGCAAACATACTAATTACGCTCCGTCCGCCTATTAGCTGGTCGTGTTTCGGTCTCTCTCCCTCCCATTGGTCTTTACAGTGAGGGATTTGAATACGAGGGGCCTCCCGTCTCACTTTCCATATGGCGGCGAGAGCGGCACCGTCTCAAGCGCGCTGACAGCTCAAAAATGCCTCTTTGAATGGATTGTTTCTCCCGTCGAGAGATTTGCATGCTCGTTCACGAGCGATTAGCTGCGTTCCCCTCCCCCTCCAGCTAAATCAAGGATATGCAAATGCAATTAGACAGAGTTTGTGAGCAGCTAACGGCCGCACAGATGGCAAACGGAGAAAGGCGCCGCCATGTTTTGGAGGGAAGCGGCCAGTTGCAGAAGTGGACACCCTTTAAGTCACGTTTTTGGAGGGAAACAGACATTTTCTCGTCTTTTTGGAGGGAAATGGCCAGTCGGCAGAAATGGCTGCCATTTTCTCTTCTTTTTGGAGGGAAATATCCTGTCAGCGGAAGTGGCCAGTCAATGTTTAAGTCAGTAATTGGTAGTTTGTCTTCTTGAATAAATACGAAATATAGTGAATCTGTGATGCTTTCTTTGTTTTAGTGACCCAACGTGTCAACTTCTGACTGAACCAATCACATGAGCTTGCCACCTTATTTTGGAGGGAAACAGCCGGTCACAAAAGCAGCCACCCTTTTTGTCATCTTTTTGGAGGGAAACATCCAACTGGCAGAAATGGCTGCCATTTTCTCTTCTATTTGGAGAGAAATGTCCTGTCAGCGGAAGTGACCAGTCAGTGTTTAAGTCAGTAACCGGTATTTTTGACTTGGAAAAAATACGAAATATAGTGAATCTGTGATGCTTTCTACTTGTTTTAGTGACCCAACATGTCAACTTCTGACTGAACCAATCACATGAGCTTGCAGCCATATTTTGGAGGGAAACAGCCGGTCACAAAAATAGCCACCCTTTTAGTCATCTTTTCGGAGGGAAAACATCCAACTGGCAGGAAAGATGGCAATGACCATTTTGTCTTGTATTTGGAGGAGAAATGTCCTGTCAGCAGAAGTGGCCAGTCAGTGTTTAAGTCAGTAATCGGTATGTTTGACTTCGTGAAAAAATACGAAATTTAGTGAATCTGTGATGCTTTCTGCTTGTTTTAGTGACTCAACATGTCGACTTCTGACTCAACCAATCACATGAGTTTGCCGTAATTTTTTAGAGGGAAACGGCCAGTCACAAAAGCAGCCACCCTTTTAGTTATCTTTTCGGAGGGAAACAGACATTTTCTCGTCTTTTTTGAGGGAAACGGCCAGTCGGCAGAAATGACCACCGTTTTGTCTTGTTTTTGGAGGAAAATGTCCTGTCAGCAGAAGTGGCCAGTCAGTGTTTAAGTCAGTAATCGGTTGTTTAACTTCTTGAAAAAATACGAAATATAGTGAATCTGTGATGCTTTCTGTTTGTTTTAGTGACTCAACATGTCAACTTCTGACTCAACCGATCACATGAGTTTGCCGTAATTTTTTTGGAGGGAAACGGCCAGTCACAAAAGAAGCCACCCTTTTAGTTATCTTTTTGGAGGGAAACAGACATTTTGCCATCTTTTTTGGAGTAAAATGGCCAGTTGACAGAAATGGCTGCCATTTTCTCTTCTTTTTGGAAGGAAATGTCCTGTCAGCGGAAGTGACCAGTCAGTGTTTAAGTCAGTAATCGGTAGTTTGTCTTCTTGAAAAAATATGAAATATAGTGAATCTGTGATGCTTTCTATTTGTTTTAGTGACCCAACATGTCAACTTCTGACTCAACCAATCACATGAGCTTGCCACCATTTTTTGGAGGGAAACGACCGGTCGCAAAAGCAGCCACCTTTTTATGGTATCTTTTTGGAGGGAAACAGACATTTTCTCGTCTTTTTGGAGGGAAATGGCTAGTCGGCAGAAATAGCCACCCTTTTTGTCATCTTTTTGGGGAGAAACTTTCAACTGGCAGAAATGGCCTCCATTTTCTCTTCTATTTGGAGAGAAATGTCCTGTCAGCGGAAGTGACCAGTCAGTGTTTAAGTCAGTAATCGGTATTTTTGACTTGGAAAAAATACGAAATATAGTGAATCTGTGATGCTTTCTACTTGTTTTAGTGACCCAAAATGTCGACTTCTGTCTCAACCAATCACATGACTTTGCAGCCATTTTTAGAGGGAAACGACTGGTCACAAAAGCAGCCACCCTTTTAGTTATCTTTTCGGAGGGAAACAGACATTTTCTCGTCTTTTTTGAGGGAAAACGGCCAGTCGGCAGAAATGACCACCGTTTTGTCTTGTTTTTGGAGGAAAATGTCCTGTCAGCAGAAGTGGCCAGTCAGTGTTTAAGTCAGTAATCGGTTGTTTAACTTCTTGAAAAAATACGAAATATAGTGAATCTGTGATGCTTTCTGTTTGTTTTAGTGACTCAACATGTCAACTTCTGACTCAACCGATCACATGAGTTTGCCGTAATTTTTTTGGAGGGAAACGGCCAGTCACAAAAGAAGCCACCCTTTTAGTTATCTTTTTGGAGGGAAACAGACATTTTGCCATCTTTTTGGAGTAAAATGGCCAGTTGACAGAAATGGCTGCCATTTTCTCTTCTTTTTGGAAGGAAATGTCCTGTCAGCGGAAGTGACCAGTCAGTGTTTAAGTCAGTAATCGGTAGTTTGTCTTCTTGAAAAAATATGAAATATAGTGAATCTGTGATGCTTTCTATTTGTTTTAGTGACCCAACATGTCAACTTCTGACTCAACCAATCACATGAGCTTGCCACCATTTTTTGGAGGGAAACGACCGGTCGCAAAAGCAGCCACCTTTTTATGGTATCTTTTTGGAGGGAAACAGACATTTTCTCGTCTTTTTGGAGGGAAATGGCTAGTCGGCAGAAATAGCCACCCTTTTTGTCATCTTTTTGGGGAGAAACTTTCAACTGGCAGAAATGGCCTCCATTTTCTCTTCTATTTGGAGAGAAATGTCCTGTCAGCGGAAGTGACCAGTCAGTGTTTAAGTCAGTAATCGGTATTTTTGACTTGGAAAAAATACGAAATATAGTGAATCTGTGATGCTTTCTACTTGTTTTAGTGACCCAAAATGTCGACTTCTGTCTCAACCAATCACATGACTTTGCAGCCATTTTTAGAGGGAAACGACTGGTCACAAAAGCAGCCACCCTTTTAGTTATCTTTTTGGAGGGAAACAGACATTTTGCCATCTTTTTGGAGGTAAAATGGCCAGTTGACAGAAATGGCTGCCATTTTCTCTTCTTTTTGGAGGGAAATGTCCTGTCAGCGGAAGTGACCAGTCAGTGTTTAAGTCAGTAATTGGTAGTTTGTCTTCTTGAAAAAATATGAAATATAGTGAATCTGTGATGCTTTCTGTTTGTTTTAGTGACTCAACATGTCAACTTCTGACTCAACCGATCACATGAGTTTGCCGTAATTTTTTTGGAGGGAAACGGCCAGTCACAAAAGAAGCCACCCTTTTAGTTATCTTTTTGGAGGGAAACAGACATTTTGCCATCTTTTTGGAGTAAAATGGCCAGTTGACAGAAATGGCTGCCATTTTCTCTTCTTTTTGGAAGGAAATGTCCTGTCAGCGGAAGTGACCAGTCAGTGTTTAAGTCAGTAATCGGTAGTTTGTCTTCTTGAAAAAATATGAAATATAGTGAATCTGTGATGCTTTCTATTTGTTTTAGTGACCCAACATGTCAACTTCTGACTCAACCAATCACATGAGCTTGCCACCATTTTTTGGAGGGAAACGACCGGTCGCAAAAGCAGCCACCTTTTTATGGTATCTTTTTGGAGGGAAACAGACATTTTCTCGTCTTTTTGGAGGGAAATGGCTAGTCGGCAGAAATAGCCACCCTTTTTGTCATCTTTTTGGGGAGAAACTTTCAACTGGCAGAAATGGCCTCCATTTTCTCTTCTATTTGGAGAGAAATGTCCTGTCAGCGGAAGTGACCAGTCAGTGTTTAAGTCAGTAATCGGTATTTTTGACTTGGAAAAAATACGAAATATAGTGAATCTGTGATGCTTTCTACTTGTTTTAGTGACCCAAAATGTCGACTTCTGTCTCAACCAATCACATGACTTTGCAGCCATTTTTAGAGGGAAACGACTGGTCACAAAAGCAGCCACCCTTTTAGTTATCTTTTCGGAGGGAAACAGACATTTTCTCGTCTTTTTTGAGGGAAACGGCCAGTCGGCAGAAATGACCACCGTTTTGTCTTGTTTTTGGAGGAAAATGTCCTGTCAGCAGAAGTGGCCAGTCAGTGTTTAAGTCAGTAATCGGTTGTTTAACTTCTTGAAAAAATACGAAATATAGTGAATCTGGTGATGCTTTCGTTTGTTTTAGTGACTCAACATGTCAACTTCTGACTCAACCGATCACATGAGTTTGCCGTAATTTTTTTGGAGGGAAACGGCCAGTCACAAAAGAAGCCACCCTTTTAGTTATCTTTTTGGAGGGAAACAGACATTTTGCCATCTTTTTGGAGTAAAATGGCCAGTTGACAGAAATGGCTGCCATTTTCTCTTCTTTTTGGAAGGAAATGTCCTGTCAGCGGAAGTGACCAGTCAGTGTTTAAGTCAGTAATCGGTAGTTTGTCTTCTTGAAAAAATATGAAATATAGTGAATCTGTGATGCTTTCTATTTGTTTTAGTGACCCAACATGTCAACTTCTGACTCAACCAATCACATGAGCTTGCCACCATTTTTTGGAGGGAAACGACCGGTCGCAAAAGCAGCCACCTTTTTATGGTATCTTTTTGGAGGGAAACAGACATTTTCTCGTCTTTTTGGAGGGAAATGGCTAGTCGGCAGAAATAGCCACCCTTTTTGTCATCTTTTTGGGAGAAACTTCACTGGCAGAAATGGCCTCCATTTTCTCTTTATTTGGAGAGAAATGTCCTGTCAGCGGAAGTGACCAGTCAGTGTTTAAGTCAGTAATCGGTATTTTTGACTTCGTGAAAAAATACGAAATATAGTGAATCTGTGATGCTTTCTACTTGTTTTAGTGACCCAAAATGTCGACTTCTGTCTCAACCAATCACATGACTTTGCAGCCATTTTTAGAGGGAAACGACTGGTCACAAAAGCAGCCACCCTTTTAGTTATCTTTTTGGAGGGAAACAGACATTTTGCCATCTTTTTGGAGTAAAATGGCCAGTTGACAGAAATGGCTGCCATTTTCTCTTCTTTTTGGAGGGAAATGTCCTGTCAGCGGAAGTGACCAGTCAGTGTTTAAGTCAGTAATCGGTAGTTTGTCTTCTTGAAAAAATATGAAATATAGTGAATCTGTGATGCTTTCTGTTTGTTTTAGTGACCCAACATGTCAACTTCTGACTCAACCAATCACATGAGTTTGCTGCCATTTTTTGAAGGGAAATGGCCAGTCACAAAAGCAGTAACCTTTTTAGTTATATTTTCGGAGGGAAACAGACATTTTTCTCATCTTTTTGGAGGGAAACCGCCATTTTGCCATTTTTTTGGAGGGAAATGGCCAGTTGACAGAAATGGCCACCATTTTCTCTTCTTTTTGGAGGGAAATGTTCTGTCAGTGGAAGTGGCCAGTCAGTGTTCAAGTCAGTAATCAGTTGTTTGACTTCTTGAAAAAATACGAAATATAGTGAATCTGTGATGCTTTCTGTTTGTTTTAGCGACCCAACTAGTCAACTTCTGACTCAATCAATGACATGAGTTTGAGGCAGACTCTCTGTTTGTTTAATTTGTTTGTTTTTTAATTTTTTTGAGTAATAACCACTTAGCAGCTACCCAGAACAGCTTGGCAATGACACAGAACACCCTAGCAACAACCCAGATCACTCTAGCATCAAGCTAGCAACTACCCAGAATGGCCTAGCAACGCCTTCACAAGCCCCTGCATTATGGTAACATAAGTAACATAAATTAGTTTTGAGTTCCAGAGACTGACAGAGTGTTGTATTGAGGTTAATTCATTCCTAATGTGTTGACTGGAGCTGCACAAAGAGACTGAAACTCAAGCGTGTGGTAAAAAACACATTGCCGGGCCGCTCACCTCCGCTGCGTCTCCTCTTGATCCCCAGCATGCTTCCTCCTCCTCATATAATTTTCTCTGGCCGTTCTAAGCTTTAGAGGTCGAGCGTCCTCAAAGCCCACAGCAGCCCATCATTTCCGTCATTCCCGGCCTCCACGTGCTCCGGCTGGAGAGCCACGTTCATCTCTCCATCTCTCCAGATGCTCCTTCAGCGTTCCTCACACTGCCTTCCCTGCACACAGAGATGAGTGTGAGACGTCAAATTGAAAAATCTCATATGGAGCATTAAAAAAAAAGTGTAGGAAAAATGAATAAAAATATCAAAAACACACAACAAAATGACCAATAATAGTAAAAATAAAAACACTAAAATAAACTACTAAAACAAAATTACTAAAAATAATTAATTAAATTAATGAAACTATATAGATATCTTAAAAAATAATAATGACAAAAACACAATTAAATAACTAAAATAAATAAAATTAATGAAAATGTAGACATTAAAAAAAAATAAAAAAAATGACAACAAAATTACTACAAAACAATAAATGAAATTGTTGGAAAATAGACATATTTACAAAAAAAAAGACAAAAACAGAACGAAATGTCTAAAACTAATAAATAAATATGAAAAATTGACACTTAAAATTCACAAAATGAAAACACAATTATTAAAAAATAATAAATAAAATTAATGAAAAATAGACATGAAAAAACAAAAATGACAAAAACATAACAAAATGACTAAAACTAATTAAAAAAATTCTAAAAACTATATAGACATTTAAAAAAATATTACAAATTATAAACACAACAAACTACTAAAATTAATAAATAAAAAATAATGAACTGATATAGACATTTAAAAAAAAAAAAAAACTAAAAAAGACAAAAACAACAAAATTGCAAAATAATTAATTACAACTATACAGACCATAAAAAAAACTAATAAAAATGACTATCACCCCAAAAATACTAAGAACAGTAAATAGACAATTAATAAAAATGATATAGATCTCTTTTAAAAATCTAATAAAAATGAAAAAACACAATTACTAAAATAAATAAATAAAAATTAACTATATTTTAAAAACTAAAGAATGACAAAAACACAACAAAATTATTAAAAATAAGCAATACAAGTTAATGAAAGCTATATAGCCATATTTAGAAATAAAATCATAAAAATACTAGGGGGCTAGACTAAAACCAATAAAATAATAAAATTAATGAAAACTATAGGAATTAAAAAAAAATGACAAAAACACAATAAAATGATCACTAAAATAAACCTTTAGACATGTTTAAAACATAAATAAATACATATATACATAAAAAAAATGAACAAAAACATAAAAATACATTAATTTTTCAAGTATATTCATGTAAAGCTGCTTTGAAAAATTCTGTGCCGTACGTGCTACCGAAATAAAAGTGAAGAAATATAAATGTGAGCTTTTTAATGACATCATTCAAACCTCATTATTTTGCATCCGTCAATTTACATGGATGCAAATCAGATGCTTTTATATTGCATTCAAGGTATACATTTTCATTCTTGCATTCATAAATTGGTGGGTACAGGAATTTGTGTATAAAGGCGTTTGTTATGTATCTCTGTATGTGTGTGTGCTGTACGATCCTCTGAATCTCAGACGTGTTTTCTGTGAACTTAAATACACATAGAGTTGCGGAGCGTATAAGAGCTTTTTATTTGTTTCCCTGCTGGTTGGCACTTATAATTTGTAACCATAGTAACGACCCCCTTCTCCGCCGCATCCTCGCCATGGAAAAGGAAAAAGAGAAGCTGAATGTGATTGGTGTGAATATTTGGGGTGAGTTTGTGCTGATGCTGATCATCTGAATACATCAGATCAGCTGCTTTGATGCAGGTGGCCGGAGAGCAGAATAAAATCGCTTCGCAGCTCATTTCACTAGTTTATCCGTGTCCATCTATAGAGTCGACATGAAACTGCAGCCGCGAGTGCATTTCGCTTTTATATTATCAAGTATTTCTGAGTAAAACTATATATTCAGTGAGCACTATAACCATTGCATGCATTTCTGAAGATGCTTTTTATGACTGAAGAGTACATTCACCCTACAGAGCATCACGTCTGGCTTTCATATGAAACAGGGAGCGTTAACAGGTATTAATTTATTGTCAGGTTTTAGAGTAACAATGGCTACTCAGAAATTTGACCATCAATTAACATTATATCCAGCCTTGGTGTCATCAGATGAAAAACAAACCTTATTTCAGGTTTGGAGCAACATGCATTAATGAATTGTTCACAGTTAGACCAGGAATCATATTTGAGATTAAATGCATCTTACGTGTCTTAAAAACAGGTTTAAGGTTAGTTAACTAAAACTACAACCATTAAAGAAAAAAATAAATCCTTACTTGAAATTAAAAAAAAAAAAAAAAAATGTTAACAGAAATAAAATTAAATAAAAAAAAAATATTGAAATAACTTTTATGTTTAAAAAAAAAATATTTTTATTCAGTTTAACTTAATTTACTAAAATAAGTAAAAATAAATAAACTAAAACAAATAAGCAAAAAACGAATAACTATAGACATATTTAAAAAAAAATAGTAAAAATGACAAACACAACAAAATTACTAAAACTAATAAATGAAAAAAAATTATATAGACATTTAAAAAACAAAAACTGATAAAAAATCACTATGCAAAGATGACTAAAACTAATAAATAATTATAATAAAAAAGCTATATACACACTTAAAAAAATAAAAACTAATAAAAATGATACAAATAAAAATACAGGAAATTACTAATATATATATATATATATATATATATATATATATATATATATATGACAAAAACAACAAAATTACTGAAACTAATAAAATAAAAAATAGAAAAAAATCTAATGAAAATGCCAATATGCAAAGATGACTAAAAATAATAATAAAATACAAAGCTATATACACACTCTTTAAAAAATAAAATCTAATATAAAATGACAAAAGTACAGAAAAAAAAAATATAGACATTTAAAAAAACTAATACAAATAAAAACAACAAAATTACTAAAACTAATAAATAAAAAATAGATATAAAAACAAATATATATATATATATATATATATATATATATATATATATATATATATATACACTTTTAAAAAAATAACTAATAAAAAACTAAAAAAAAAAAAAAAAATGCAACAAAATTACTAAAAATAATAAATAAAAAAGCTATATAGATGCATTTTAAAAATAAAAACTAATAAAAATGACAAAACTAATAAATGTATATATAATTATTTATATATATATATATATATATATATATATATATATAAAAAATAATAAAAATGTCAAAAACACAACCTTTAAAATTAAAGTGAAAAAATAAAATAAAATCTAATTCAAAATATTAACAAAAACTATAATAGTCTCTCAGTTATACTAACGTTACACTGCTTGGAAATGCAGAAAGACCAGATATGATTCCTTTTACAAATGCATTGTAGATTTTTTATTTTTTTTTTTTATATGGACATTTGTCCATATTTTATATGAATGTGTCAAGAAACATCCAAAATCCCAGCAAGGACAGCATCAATGTCAGCCGAGGCATTTCTCTTCCCTAAACGTCTCTGAAGGCCCCCAGAAAACCAACATTTATTTATGCTGAAGCTTTGTTTGTGCAGCAGCGTCGGCTCCATGGGAAATCACCTGCGCCGCGAGTCCTTTAAGAGCCGGCCGGCCCTCCGGCGCGAGTTCTCAAAAGCTCGAGTGAAGAGCTGCTCAAAGAGCCGGAGCCCGACTCGGTCCTTCACTACATTAACACCCTACACATCCCCTCACAATACACGCGCCAGCGCCGCCGAGCATTGAACTAATTACAGGGAGAACCCCGTCCCATTTCCATCTGAATCACGGGGAACACAGGAGGAGAGACGCGCTGGTTCCTATTTACTGAAAGGACAGCCTTGTGTCTTTGAGTTTCTCCTACATAAAGAAGGGTAAACAAGGCCCGGGCGAGCTAATTGAGCGGAACGGCATCCCTGCGGATCCTACGAGGGGGACAACCATCAATAGAACCAGAGAGAGAGACACAGAGGCCTGAGCGTCACATCATTAGACTAAAAACACATAGCCATAGCAAAGATGAATATACTAATACTGTATATTCTTGCATATTCAATGCATTTTAATATCTCTTTTGTTTCTTTTTGTCAGTGAGATGTTTTCTAGTGTTTCTACAGAGGAAAAGAGCTCAAAAACTCTCAAAGTCTGCAATCAAATTAATCTTAAACATTATAAAAACATTTTATTTCACGTAGTTGCCAAGGCATAATTTCTCATTTTTGTTCACTTTAACTTGAAATAACCAAAACAAATAAATAAAAATAACTCTTTAGACATAAAGATAAATATATATATATATATATAAACCTAATAAAAATAATAATAAAACACCACAAAATTGCTAAAACTAATAAATAAAAATTTATAAAAACTATATAGACACTTAAAAAATGATAAAAATTACAAAAATGAGAAATGCTGCCTTGGCAATTATCTGAAATCAATGTTTTTTTATAATGTTTAAAATCAATGCAGAGCAGTTCAGATCATGTAATGAAAAATGTTGGAGTTCATATTGAAATCTTTGACTTTTGTTTGCAGACTTTGCAAAAGTTTAAAGCTCTAAAGTCTTACTGGATGACAACTATCAAGTAATTTTTATTTTAGAAGATCTGAGATGCAGTTATACTTTAATGAAACATAATTGAGAATCTTAAAGTCTTCAGAGCTATTAAAAACCAACATCCAACAAAAAACAAAGCAACAAAAAGCAGTAAAAAAAAAGCAAAAATACAGTAAAAAATTGTGAAATTACATTAGAATTTAAAAGAACACTTTTCTGTGTGAATATCTGGTAAAATGTCGTTTATTTCTGTGATCAAACCTGAATTTTCAGCATCATTAATGCTGCTTTTATTTGATAAAAACACAGTAAAAATGTGAAATAATATTACTATTTAAAATAACTGTTTTCTGTGAATATCTATTCAAATGTAATTTATTTCTGTGATCAAAGCTGATTTTTCAGCATCATTACTTCAATGCTGCTTTTATTTGATACAAAAAAAGTAAAAAGTAAAAATGTGAAATAATATTACAATTTAAAATAAGTTTTCTATGTGAATATCTGCTAAAATGTAATTTATTTCTATGATCAAAACTGAATTTTCAGCATCATTACTTCAATGCTGATTTTATTTGATCAAAAAAACACAGTAAAAATGTGAAATATTACAATTTAAAATAGCTCTTTATGTGAATGTTAAAATGTTATTTCTGTGACCAAAACTGAATTTTCAGCATCATTACTTCAATGCTGATTTTATTTGATCAAAAAAATACAGTAAAAATGTGAAATATTATTACAATTTAAAATAACTATTTTCCATGTGAATATGTTCAAATGTAATTTATTTCTGTGATCAAAGCTGAATTTTCAGCATCATTACTTCAATGCTGCTTTTATTTGATTAAAAAAAAAAACAGCAAAAATGTGAAATATTAAAATTTAAAATAACTGTTTTCTATGTGAATATCTGTTAAAATATTGATTTCTGTGATTAAAACTGATCAGTGTCACAGGATCCTTCAGATGATCAATGTTGAAAACAGCTGAGCTTCCCAATATTTTTGTGGAAACTGTGATACATTTTATTTGACAGGATTCTCTGATGAACAAAGTTCAAAAGCATTTATTTGTAACATTTTTGTAACATTTGTAACATTGTAAATGTCTTTACTGTCTCTTTTGATCAGTTTAATACATCTTTGGTAAATAAAAGTATTAATTACTATTAAAAAAAACATTTTGAATTATCATATATAAACAAAACATGCACTGTGACAGAAATAATGTAAAATATCATGTGATTTTACTGTTCTTAAATGCTTAACTTTTAAATTAATTACAATTGTGAGTATTTTAAAATTAAATATCCATCCTGACCATCAACGAATGCTTGTATCACTTTCGTGTTTCTACAGTTTTATGCAAAACTGACGTCACTTTGATCAGCGTGATGCTGCTCTTCTCCAGAATTATTCCTGGAGCCAGTAATGATATTCCAAACATTTTCCCACATTCAAAAGTGGGACAAATTCAAATTCAAGGTTCTAAAACGCTCCTCATTCACACACACACACGCACACACACACACAGCTGGCCCCCTATTATTTGGACATAGATCACAGATCTTATTGAATGTCTCGCAGTGAGACATTCCATCTAAGTTGCTATGTGTTGGTCTAACAGCCGTCCTGTCTGTCTGCGTCCATCCGTCTGTGTTTCTATAGAGTCTCACTCCTTCTGAGACACAAGGCCAAGTTTAACCGGACAGATGGATGATGGGAAAGAATTAATAAACCTTTGCTGCCTAATGAGCTTTGAAGTAGAACAAAGCATTTTAATGAATATGTGTGTAAATAAATTCAATTTTAAATTATTTTAATATATTATAATTCATTAAAATATTAATGCAAAAATGAAATTAAAATAATAAAAATTATTTAAAAATGTTTTTAAAATTAAAATAAATTTTACATATTAATAATAATTCTATATATAATATATATTCATATTATAATAAAAATTAAGCATTTTAAATGCATTAAAAATGCGTTGTTCTACTTCAGAGCATAATATTATAGGCTTTTACTTCTGTTTTTTTATCTGTTTCGGTTTGGTAGTGTAACCTAGCGTAGGTTGATTCAGTCATATTACATATTGAATATTTTTGACTTGAACAGATCCAGTGTTTTAAGCAATAACCCACAGGAGGCCATGCATTAGTGATTTTACCATGATTTTAATCTTTGGTTAAAATCACTGCAGTGCAAATTTTATAAAATGATAAAGTAGCAGTAAATGATAAATAAATGCTGATAAAACAACACCTGTGTTTAATAAATGATTATAAATAAAGTGTTTTTTGTATTTTTGGTGATGCAAAACATTTTGCAGTGCAAGTAAATGTCTCATAAATACACACGGATCTGAAGCTTTATGCATGTAACACAGACAAACAAAACGAAATGCATGAGCCGCAGCTCCGTCTGTCTCTCTTTCTCTCTGTCTCGTCAGACAGCTCGTTAATTTGCACAACTTCGATATGTTCTTTTTCTTTCTCTGTACGTATATATTAGCGGTGTGACATGACCCTGGCGGGCCGAGGGGCTGTTTTGTGTCTGGCTGGCCGTGGGAAAAAGAAGCCCACTCTTTTCACAGCTGCACAGCACCAATGGAGGCCCCGGCCCCCCCCGAATCCCAAACCCCCGCCTTCGTCGGCCTTCATAAATACATCTCATTATTCAAGCTCTAGTTTGCATAGAAATGTTAAAGAGGGCTGCTTTCCTGGACACTCCATCCGTAACAAACAACGGCCACCTCAAACGTGCTCGCTTTATTCTTCGTACAAGCAAAACGCTGTTTTCACTTTAGCTGGTTGTGCATTCAGAAAGAGTCGTTTATGAAAGTGCATTCTGATAATTATGAGTTTTTGTTGTTGTTTAGCACTAAAAAAAATATTACTGGTTTTAATTTAGCTGGTTGTGCATTCAGAAAAAGTCAATTTTGCAAGTGCATTTTAATAATTATGAGTCTTTGTTGTTGTTTGGCTCTCAAATAAATGTTGGCTCTCTGTTTTCAAATTCAAATTCAAATTCAAATTTATTTGTATAGCGCTTTTCACGATACATATCGTTGCAAAGCAGCTTTACACCAAATTGACATTTTTACAATATATGTAGTAGAATGTTTTCTGTTTGGTTGTTGTGCGTTCAGAATGAGTTGTTTGAAAAAGTGAAATTTAACAGTTATTGGTCTTTTGTTGTGCATTTTATGCATTTGTGAACATGAAATTGAGTTTTTGGTTTAGCTGGTTGTGCATTTTGGAATTATGTAATTGTGCGTTTATGGGAGTGTATTTTAATAATTATGAGTTTTGTTGTTATTTAACACCGCTGGTTGTGCATTCAGAATGAGTTATTTATAGAAGGAATTTTAAATAACTATGGATTTTTGTTTGTTCTTTAACACTAACATAACATGGTTTTTAGTTTAGCTGGTTGTGCATACAGAAAGAGTCGTTTTTGGAAGTGCATTTTAATAATTATGTTTTTTTGTTTTTGTTTAGCTCTAAAATAACACTGTTTTGGGTTTAGTAGTAGTGCATTCAAAAGGGGTTGCTTGAGGAAGTGAATTTTAACAGTTATGGACTTTTGTTGTTATTTAACAGTAAAATAACGCTGTTTTTAGGTTAGCAGTTTATGCATTTGGAAAGAGTTATTTGTGGGCATGAATTTGAAAAAAAAAAATATATATATATATATATTTTTTTTTTCTTTTTTAAATAACACAACCAACTGGTTTAGTTGCTTGTGCATTAGGAAACAATTATGTGTTTTTAATTATGTTTTTTTTTTTTTTTTTAATACTAAAACAGCACTGTTTTGTATTGGTTGTGCATTTGGAAACGGTCATTTATGGAAGTGCATTTTAATAATTATGAGTTTTGCTGTTGTTTAGCACTAAAATAACACTTTTTTCAGTTTAGCTGTTTGTGCATTCAAAAGGAGTTGTTTGAGAAATTTAATAATTAATAATTATGGGGTTTTGTTATTTAACACAAATATAAGTGTTTTACGGTTAGCAGTTTGTGCATTTCGAAAGGGTCATTTGTGGATGTGAATTGTAATCATTTAGAGTATTTGTTGCTGTTCTTTAACACTCAGATAACACTGTTTTTGGTTAAGCTGGTCGTGCATTCAGAAAGAATCGTTTGTGGAAGTGAACTGCCTTTTTTTGTTCTTTTTTCTAATGCTAAAAAAACACTTCAGTTTGGCTGTCTGTGCATTCAGAAAAAAAAAATCATTGGTGCATGTAAACTTTAAGAACTTGGGGTATTTGTTGTTTAGCACGGTTTTTGGTTTAGCTGGTTGTGCATCTATTTGCACGTCATTTGTGGGTGTGAATTTTAATAATAATCGCTTTTGTTGTTCTTAACACTAAAATAAGCATCATTTCAAAGGCATGACAGAAATAGCTCACTCTGGTCAATGACGGACAGAACTGGGCCTCTCGATTCTTCAAACACAACCTCCTGCATGTTTACTGCATAACACTGAGCTCGTTGTTTAAGTTTTGCAAAGGAAGCAGTGTGAATTCTTTAAGAATGCTTAGGTTATAGATTATTGACATTATATGTTACAGATGCATAATTAGAATATCTTCACATATATTTTATGTATTCTGCATTAAAGATGTCTGTTTAATTTGCTATCTGATTCATATACAGTCATCATTTGATAAAGAATAAAGAACAAATATGATAAACTGAACAGTTTTTGTAAGTAACCTTTACTCTGAGTTTATTCTGCTGTTTATTCTCAGTGATGAAATAAACCATGAATCTGGCAGTATGCATTCATTAATAGCACAAACCTAGTTTCTACTGACTGCAGATCCAGAAAGATGAAAACTAAACCCTCTGAGCAAAATACCGCTATAGATCAACACACACACACACACACACACACACACACAATGCATTAACATCCTAATTCTATTTCAAAAATGTACTGTGAATAAAACTAAATCAAATTAGGCAAATTGCACCGTAAAATTGTCTTTATGAAACAAATATTAAAATATATGATGCTCGTGCAATATTTACAGTAGCGTGTCGCTGTGCTTTGAGCTTTGTGAAACAGATTCAGCAGCAGTAGATTAAACTGAAGATGTTTTACCTGTTTGGACTGAAGCAGAGTTCAACATCGAGGAGACGCTTCCGACACATGCTGAAATTAGAGAAACAGAGAAACATTAGAATCATATTTCATATCATATTCCGCATCAATAACAGTCAACATGATGATCATTTTCGGTGCTTTTTTTAAACGTTGCATGATTAATAATTCTTAAATTGAATAACGCTTCCTCTATAAAGAGGAAATGAACCCTTGATGCATATGCATATTAGGCTACTATATTAAAATATGCTTGCAATACATCATGTTTCAACAACAAACAACAATATTAGTACTGTAATGTCTGTCATGCCTCCTAACTGAATTTGTAAGTCATTTCACTGACACTCTCTTGATATAAAGCTGATTATTATCACAGAAGAAGAAAAGAAACATGAGGTCTCAAGTATGCTAATTCAAGTGCAATTTGCATTTCACCTCCAAAAATACCTTACAGTAACCATAAATCTGCAATGAGCTGTCAAAAACATAAACGCCGTAAGCACTGACAGCCTGAGATGAGCTGGATGTATATTTAACATCCATTCATGCGGCTCTGAGCCTTTAGCATGTATTAAGCTAAAGCTACACTACGGCGTAAGAAGCGACTGCTAGTCCAGTATCATACACAGTACATATGGTACAGTATATGCAGTACCTGTGTGGTGTATATTATTGTACACTCTTAATTTGTGTTTTGTTCAGATAATGTGTATATTATAGGATGTTCTTCTGGGTTTATAAAACACAAGCATTCACAAGAATTCATTTATGTGCTATTCCAGCTAACAAGGAACGCTCTGGCAAGGTTCCGTCCAATTTATGAACAAACATTCTAACAATAATAGAATAAAATTATTAGAATGTTCATTCTGAGTTCTCTGGTTTTTGATAATGTTCTTAAAACAGCACAAAAACATTAGACTTCATTCATGGAATGTTTTTTTTTCAGTTTGAATGTTTAAATGTTTTTTAAATGTAACTACTTTACAACATTTAGAACATTAGGAAGCAACATAATGTTTGGAAAATCATAAAATGTAATGCAACATTGCCTTAATATTTAAAAACTGGATGTTTTGATTGTTCATAGATCAATGCATTTATTAAGTTATTTTTATAACTTAATGGTTAAACGTTCTTAGAATTGTCCGCTTTTGGTAGCTGGGATTGAACTGATCTGTCCATTAGAAAAGACTGTCATTGCCAGTGTTTCTACAAAAATGTGTATATGATTCCCAAAGTATTCCTTGTCCATGAATGCTATGGAACATTAGACCATCTGACTTTGGATTATCTTGAAAACATTAGCACTAAAACATTATTTATACCGTATTCATGTAACATTTTTAGTTTGAACATTTACATGTTTTTTTAAATGTTACTTTCAAAACGGGAGCAACAAGTCCATGTTAGAAAATCATAAAATGCAACATTCCCTTAACATTTAAAAAACTGAATTTTGAATTTTAGAGATCACTGCATTTTTATAACTTAATGGAAACGTTGTTCAAGAACATATAATATGTGACCACTCATAAGGGTCTTTTTTGATTTCATTTTTTGAATTTGAGATTTATACATCATAAGCTTTACACTGATGGGACAATATTTGGCCGAGATATTTGAAAATCTGGAATCTGAGGGTGCAAAAAAATCTAAATATTGAGAAAATCACCTTTAAAGTTGTTGCAATGCATATTACTAATCAATAATTAAGTTTTGATATATTTATGGTATGAAATTTACATAATATCTTCATGGAACATGATCTTTACTTAATACCCTAATGAATCATTTTGACCCATACAATGTATTGTTGGCTATATACCCGTGCTACTTAAGACTGGTTTTGTGGCCCAGGGTCACATATGGATACTAACGAACATTTTAATGTTTTATGCACTCTCAGAAAAAAAAAGGTACAAAAGATGTCACTGGAGCAGTACTTTTTTCAAAAAGTACACCTTTGTACCTTTTAGGTACTAATATGTGCATTTAAAGTACCAGTATGGGCTCTTTAGGTACAAATACAGTCCCAGTAACAGCTTTTGTAATTTTTTTTTTTTTTAAGTCAGAGTGTAAAAGATATCTTGCATTTCCATATTCTTATTCTGATCCACGCAGAACAAACTGATCTGTCTCATTGCCAGTGTCTCTACAAAAACGTGTATATGATGCCCAAATATTCCTTGTCCATGAATGCTATTAAACATTCAGCCATCTGACTTTGCATTACTTTCAAAACGTTAGCACAAAAACGTGTTCAGAACTTAATGGGAACGTTAGCATAACGTTCTTGCAACATATTTTGTCAGCTGGGATTCAAGAACATGTAGTATGGATAACTGAAGTACACTTTGAAAGATATCAGTCAAGCTGGCTCATGCATTTCTATATTCTGGTCCAAAACAAACCGATCCGTGCATTATATCCCAGTATAAACGTGAATATTCCTAAAAACGTGGCAGATTATCAAATCTAACATTGGTCTGTTTTACTTTGGATTACTTTCTGCGTGTTCCGCTATTAACACCGCGTGAAACGAGCCCAAATCGCGCCGCTCTCGTGACGCGGAGCCGCGGACCAGCCCACCGGCGCTCCGTTAACCGCGGCGCGACAACAACCGCACAAAAGACCGACACCGACATTCGCATCAGGCTCGAGCCAGAGCAAAATACAACACACACGGACAACACCGTCAAAGGCCCTCGGAGGAACAGTCGTGCACCTGAAACAAGAACGCGTGATGAGGAGTGATGCATGCGTGCGTTCTTTGCGTACACACGCTCTCCGAACGCAATATGCGTCATTAGCGGATTCCACACACATTTCTGTTGTAATTCAGTTTTAGGCATGCATTCTGTCCGTGCACTTCCATAAAAGCATCTGTGACGCGCTGGGTCCGCGTTCGAGCCCGGTTTTCTGTCTCTCCCCGTCTCCGGCTCTGCGGTTCATGAAGTCAGTGGGATTAGTTTCTACATTCGGTTCTCTAGCTTTATGATATTTCATAAACTCATACAGCTAGATAACCAAAGAGAAAAACTAGCCCGTGCGTGTTAAAGGGGCCGCTGCGCTCCGGATGGAGTCTGTGTTTGCGGTCACATGTGCCAGCGACAATATTGAGAATGAAGCGCTGATGCACGACTGTTTCATCACGATTCACAACTCAGTTAGGACTCAAGAAACAAACAGAGAGCTTTTAGAAATCGGCTTAATTCAATCTCATTTCTATTCACCAGCATAAGGCAATTTAATAAAAATCTCCCTCTCTCTCTTTCTCTCTCTCTCTCTCTCTCTCTCTCTCACACACACACACACACACACACACACACAGATACAGCAATTCAAATAAACTCAGTAGGTTTGTAACCAAAAACATGACAAAAACAGACCATTTACAAAAATTGATCAACATGTTTCCATATTCACTCTAAATACTCTGTTGAATCATAACATAGCTTGTAAATGCATGCATTTGCACCTGCATGGATGCTTTTAGAGATTAAAATTAGCTATTTAAACTAGACGTACCTTACTTTCTGATGCTCAGATCATTTGTTTCACTCCACATGCTTTTAAAAATCCAAAGTGTATTGTTTAAGGCTTCGGTTGGCGTTTTAATAATGTCGGATAGGCCTGAACATCTGACTAAAGATGAAACACACATGCTTCAATCTTCAGAGCAGCATCTTATGGAGCAGAAGCAACTGACCTCATTACAAATGAAAAGCCCAGCCCACATCCTGTGACTCCGCCTCTTTCTCACAAATCTACATAGTCTTTTTATTTCACTAAATGGGGACACACCATAGACTTCCATTGTTTTTATATAATGTTCATTATAAATGCTGTAGTCCACCCCAATCCCTGAAAGAAAAGCTTTGGCATTTTTAGAATAATACACACACACAGGCACACACACACACACACATACACACACATATACCCAACTGCAGTTTGACTGAGATTAATTGGAATGCACAATAGAAAAAACATGATTGAAATTTTTGAAAAATTGAGTTATTTGTTTTTGCAAAGAAGCTCTTCATGTACTCTCTTAAAAATAAAGGTGCTTCACGATGCCATAGAAGAACCTTTTTTGTTTAAATGGTTCCATAAAGAACCTTTAACATCTGAAGAACCTTTCTGGTTCTTTGTGGTGAAAGAAGGTTCCTCAGATTATAAAAAGGTAAGAAAGAGATGGTTCTTTGAAGAACCTTTGACTAAATGGTTCTTTGTGGAACCGAAAATGGTTCTTCTATGGCATCGCTGTGAAAAACCTTTTAAAGCACCTTTATTTTTAAGATTATTATTTTAAACTATTTTAATATGATATATTATACCATTTTAATATATGCATAATTATATATAAAATTTAATAATGATAGAAATTATATACATACAAACAAACACATGCAATATATAATATAATATAATATATAATAAACTCAGTTAAAATTAAATAACAACATATGTACATGCATATGAATTTAATGATTGAATCTATTTTATGTTTATTTATTGGGAACAAATTATAAATAAAAAATGGATTCAATCTCTAGATGTGTGCATTAAAATCACATTTATTTTTTTTTTTTTTAAAAAACATCTTACTCTACACACATAAACTCTTACAGATGCTGTTTTTCTCATTTTACGCTGTTATTCATTTACCGTGTTTCATATTTCCATAGAGGCCCAGAGTCACTCCATGAATAGCATTCGTTACCATGACAATAAAATTACTACAATGAATGTGCTTTTCAAATGACAATGACCGCGAGACTGTGAATTTGCAGCGTGCGCTGAATATAGATATAATTCATCCAGACAAACTCTAAAATAACAGCAGACATCCAGCCTCAGAAATAACAGTTGATTTGAATGGATGATGCTGAGTAATCAGATTCAATTTTGTGATTTTACACACAGGCCTCTGATTCTCTGTATGTGAGAGTCAATTATTGGCATTATTTGGGCCTTCATAATTTGCTAAAGTAGGTTTTATGATCCTGACTTGTGTTTAGAGGCCTTTAAGTGCGCCAGTGCCTATAATGCGCTCTATTTAGGTGAAATGTTTAGACCACGTCATCAAAGATACATATACACACACACACACACACACACACACACACAGGTTTGCAAGCATAATGGAATCGTCCACATGTCTATTGGTTTACATGGTGGAATGTTCCATTATCTGCATATACAGTGTCATTAACACACACAGCCATATACAACAGCTCTTCAGATCTAAAATTAGTCCGGAATAATAGCGAGTCACCAATTTGCATCATTTATGATTCTACAAAACGGCCTGACATGCCGTTGTTCATGTTTAAACAATCTGAGCATCAGAACAAAGTCATTTTAATCGATGGAGAGAAATAAAAAGACATTTCATGCGGAGTTACTGTGAGCGGATGATTTAACGAGCTCAATAAAACACAAACACACTTCATTTGTCCTTTTATCGACACGTTCTTAGAATTTTACATTTATGGGACACTTTTAAAAACATGTAAAGATTATTTCTAATTGTTTTAATACCTTTTGGAGGAGCATATCTCTACACTTTTCTGTCTCTCTAATTTATCTATGTCTGTTTAATGTTTTGTCAGAGCGCAAAATGAAATAACCTGCAGTTTAATATCATAAAAAGGCACTAACTCCAAATAAACAGACCATAACATTTGGAACTAAATTAAATAAATATCTACACCTCTAATAAGCTGCAAATGTGATTCGTGTTTGCTGCGGAAAAAAGAAAAAAAAGCGTATTGTTTTGAAAACATTTTAGATTTTTTTCCTAAATCTTTCCTCTTTTCTTTTTATATTGTAAAATTCTCCTTTTGTTTATTTTCTTCTTTTTTTTTTTTTTTTTTTTGCCTGATTTCTCGTTTTACTTTTTTCTCTTTTTTTTGCATTTTTCTCGTTTTCTTCTTCCCTTTATACTGCTTTCATTTATCGTAAGAAAAATAATTTGCGTTTTGTTTCGATTTTACAGAATGATTTACGTGTTGATTTAAAGCAGCTTTTTTCTTTATGATGTTCTAGTGCAGTTTTTAATGTCTTATACAGTTTTATATGTGCAAACCGAAAAGCGTCTTTTAAACGTTCGATTAGGACAGTAAAACACTGTTTAATATTATTTTTAATTAGTAGGCATCAAACATCTTGTTTCCTTTTAAATATAAGCTAGAAAACACCTAAACTATCAATAGTGTATGTTCGAATAAATGAATTATTCCTTGTATTTTAGCCAGAAAAGGTGCTTTCGTATTTACTTATAATCTAATATAATCTAACACTAACCCAGAAGTGCTAAAGCGAAATATAGTATAAAAGTGGATCGAACAGAAATCCGTGTTAAACTAGAAGTGTAACTTCACCTATAGAGCTTCAGTCTGAATTTACCTGCATTCTCACGAGCTGATGCTACAGGTATTATTAAATAATGAAAAAATATATATATATATATATGTATTAAAAATGATCGAAACATACGCTATTACCAAGACACATTAAGTCATTGTGGGTTTACTGACGAAAAAAAAAAAAAAAAAAAAAAAAAAAAACAGAGAATTGCACCTCCTAAACGACACGTTCATTGACGTGTGTGTGTGTGTGTGTTTATATCAACCTAAACTTCTTTTATGTTCATATTTTAAAATTTTCGATCATCGTTTTGTGCTAAAGGAGTCCGTGATTTTCTATATTTTCAGCGTGCATTAAAAGTGTTAAAAGTTGCATCACCTAAATGATCTGCGCCAAACAATAAAAATAAAAAAGCTGCTCAAACGAGCTGCTGTGGAACTAAGACGTTCAAAAATAAAAATATTTATTTACGTGCAAAAATGGCTTCCTCAAAAATAAATAAATTGACCTAAATAAATAATGCATCATGAGACATCAAAGGCTTTTCTTATGATCCTGATGATGTGAATATATGCAGAGAGAATTGAAGGCCTCATCAGCACCTGTTGATCTAAAACTGCACGAAACACACCAGCAATCACATCAAACAGAGATACACATTTACAAAAAATGCTTTATAAATATATATATAAAAAATAAAAAAGATTGCATACATCTATTTCTAATGAATATATATGTGAAAAAAATAAATTTAGTATTAAAAATTAAATTGTCAATTAAAAATATGCCAAATTAAAAAAAAACGACAATTGTTTATTGATTATTTCAAAATAAAAATAATTGTAATATTTTCTTTATTTCATAAACAACCTTAATTAAATTAATAAAATAGATAAAATAAATTTCGACCAATTAAAAGCACATCTTACTAAAGATATCTTCTTTTTTCATCATGAACCGCAAGAAAACGCGACTGTCATTATTCATCAGTCTATTGTTCCCCTCAAATAATCCTCGCCGGAGAACCGTGTGAAAAAAACACCACAAACAAGTGACCGAGAAAAATGAGGCCTGAAGAAAGAAGTCAACATCAAGTTCAACAACGAGCTGTTCCTCATTATCATGACAATATAGTCTGGGAGCAGCGAGGGGCCACAGACACACGAGAGTCTGGCGACATTTTCCCATGAAGAGCCCGAACTCGCATCTGAACACATACAGGAGCATCAGGCCTCAGACACACATTCCTTCTCTACACCGCTCTCCGTCATTCAATTAAATGCGTTGTTTGTTAAAATGACTAGATTTATACACAGGTTATGAATGTGATATATTGCATTGCTTATTTGTTTCAATGCAAAGAGCAGAAAACATTGCAGAACAGCACTTTGTGCTTTCGAAGAAATCATGCAACAACAGAAAACTGAGAATGCAATTGCCTATCTTTAGCTAAAATAGTTTACGGAGTTAACAACGAATTGCATTAAAAACCAGAAAGTTCAAAAGTGTTTCAATCTATCCAACACGTGCAAAAAGAATAAATGCACGTTCAGTTAAACTGTTTAAGCGTCTAACTCTGATTAAAAGCTGTGCTGATTTAATGTGCAATGCAAAGCATTGCGAATGCACATGCAGGCTTGAGATAAATGCTCACCGTGTCCTCATGTCTTCAGCTCCAAATGAAAGTGAAGGATGAAAGTTGGAGCAGAAGCAGCTCTGAGGCTCTGCAGCATCACATGCACAGCTAAACGCTCCTCCATTGTGGCTCGTTTGCTTTTGTTCCAGCTCTGCGTGCGCAAGCCTCTTTCCTTTCATTCATTTACATCCTTTAGCGTTTTTGTTCGTCAGCAAACAAGCGCCGAGCGGAGAGCCGAAAGAATGATGGACTGGGAGCGAGAGAATGAGATAGAGAACAGAAGGGGAGGGGCAGAGAGAGAGAGAGAGGGAGAGAGAGAGGGAGGCACAAAGCGAGCATCCATTACCAGCGAAAAGGACCATTGCAGCAAACTGTGTGTGTTGCCAGGGAAAACTGCGCGTTTTATTAATGCAACTCACTAATTTTTATAATATAGTGGGTTGGTGCATCACATGGTGAAATTGTCTTTACTAGCTTTAAAGTGACTTCATGAGCAAAAAAAAAAAAAAAAAAAAAAAAAAAAAAGAGGCTTTATAAGTGCATTCTCTTGCATTTGATCATCATATGCGTTAAACCCCGTGCACTGACTGGTGCAAAAAATTCAGTCTTAATTGCATGCAAAAATGACACACGGAGTCACACATGCTTCACGTGTGTAACAGGACACACATGTCTGGAGCAGATGCATGACTCGCCATGTTGAATAACCCAACAGCGCAAACGCGAGCTCCGGTTGGTCGGTGTCGGTGTGGCGTGTGCGATTCACGCTGAGCGCGGCGCGTTCAAACCGGTGAAGGCGTGAAGAGTGTGATTATGCATATCATGGATAAAATGACAGAAAATAAGATGATATGCAACAGTTATGCATTAAGAGGCTGTATAAATTAATTCATCGAAATAAACATTAAAAATAGCATAGAAGTGGTGTTTGAACAATTCTCTGTGTTTTTAAAAGTTTCCTCCTTAAACGATTTGATTGCAATCAATTTATTAGGAATTTTAACTGCAAATCACCCACAATGTAAGATTTATTTCTGTCATTTGAGAGGAAAGAAACAGAGCCCTGAGTTACAACTGAATAAAAAAATTACATTATATTTAAGTTATATAATTTAAATTCGCTTATACAAGAAATACACAGTCAAAGCAATGCATTTGCTTATTTTAACAGTTCAGTTAAACTGATGAATCAAATATAGGCACACTATATTTGTATTATATTATATGTATAATATATTGAACCTGATGCCATGTTAGCTCACATTGCAATATTATACGTTATAAAACATCTGTAGAAACAATTCACCCATCATAAAACGACAACAAAAACAAAAAAGTAAATCACGTCGTTCTCTGAATAGATATTGTGAATTCAGAATCATTCATCTCGCAAAAAATCATGAATAGTGACATCCATCATCAAAAATATAATAGCAGTTTTTAACAGTGTAATGACACTGATTTCACATTTTTATCGTGCCTGAATCTGATCTCGTGTCAAATCATCATAATGCGACATGAAGTGGTGAAGGCCTCAGAAAATGATCACATTTGTTGCACAGAATAAGCTCATTTTGCATAGAGAGAAAGCGCGATGACGTCATTCTGTCCTGTATCTAATTAACAAACATTAGCGCTCACCTCAGCCTTATGTTGCGTATGTTTTAATACATATCTGTTAGACATATTTATTTTTTCGGGTAAAGCAATTGCGTTTAAGCAGTGCCTGTTAGATTAATAGGTTATACAACATTAATAGTTAATAAATGAGAGAAAAAGGAAGCTGCACACATATATAAATATTAAAATATTATTATAACCATTATACAGGGTTGTAGTAATTATTTAGACACTTTTAGGTAAACAAAATCTAAAATGTTTTAATTGTCCTATAAAATATTTAATCCTCTCGCTTTTTTTGTGTGAAAAATTAGTGTTAATAATCGAATGCTTCACGTGCTCGTCATTTCATGAAGATATAAATAAAGAAATCCTTTTTTTTTTTTCTTTTTTTGAGGTTTGTTAATTCTGCAGAATAAAATGTAAAGTCATTAACATTCAAACATGTTTTAATGTCTTTATAACGTGAATGATCAGAAATTCTGCTTCAGGTCTGGAGTTTATAAAACACAAACAGCTAAAGTTATTCAAAGGACCGTGACTGCATTTACGAAATATACAAAAATTGGAATAAAAACGAAGTTTTCATTTTTACGACCTTTTAAGATACAAAAAGGGTTTATAATTAAACATACGTTAATTTAGAATTCCGTTCGATTCTTATCAATGACTTCATAATATAAAGATTGTCCTCTGAATATTTTAGATTGACAAAGCAACAAACAAACACACACACCATCGAATTAAAAAGGTCGGTCGCCAAAACGAACTCTTTACCATCATAATTATTTATGAATGTGAATGACCCTTCACCTTCAACCAGAGACCTTCTATAAAGAAATTCAGGGACTACCTGTTCTCTCCTAAACCAAAACACATTCATTTATTAAAAAAAAAGAAAAATACAAAGCATGCAAGAAATGCAAAAGTATGTGTTGCATCAAGATGTTTGTGTGTAAAACACAGAGAAATAATATTCAGATTTATTTTCATGCAATTACTGGAAAACTCCCTAAATGTCATATTTATGATGTGTATGTTTATTACTTGAGGTATATGTTAATCTACTGTCTTTATTACAATTATTAGATGAAGCCACAGTGCTGAGTGAATTGCCTTTCCATAGTTTAAATAGAAAACAAAACATGATATCTTTTAGTATTAAATTCATTTGATAGGATTATTTATATTATATTTGGTATTTATTATATTTATAGGAGAATATAATAATTTTAGAAGACATCTGTGTTTCTCAGGCGGTGTGCCTTTTATTTATCAAATGAATATAGATAATTTTTTGTTATTTTTTTTGTTACATTTTTTTAGCACAGTAAACAAAATTGAATATTTCTGTGTTTTGTTTTTTATGGGTTTGCTAATAATATTTCCACTTTTTCTTTGCAGTAATTCATGGCATATACTATGCTTTCTATAGAATATTATTTGTTTGTAATTTGAAAAACGATATTAAAAGTGTTCTTGCTTTTGTTAGTATTTGGCCAGTGAGTTCAATGATTTTAGACCAGAAGTGTCAATGATTGTGATATTTATTTGTATTTTAAATAGTTATTTTCATGCATTAATTTTACTAGCACACACACAAGGCAAAAAATAAAATAAAACAATAATATAAATATAAATATAAATATAAATAATAATAATAAACATTTGTCTAAATATGTGGATTTTCTTTTTGTTTTGTAGCTCCACTAACTTTGTTTACCTCCCACCTTTATGCATTAATGTCACTGAAATATTAGAATGCAAATTACAGAACACCTGCAACCTATTTGAGCCGTTTCCTAAAGCTTTTTAACACACGCTGAACGCTAAACAGGCATTTATGCAGGAGCTGCTCACCTGTGTTCACTTCACACCTGTATCTATACCTAAAAGCTCATGACTAATGAATCAACAAACAGCTCATCTAAATACAGGTATAAAACAAACCCAGCATGCAACTCACACTATTAAATCTAATAGGCTAATATAAGATATTTCACACACTAATGTAAAAATAGTAGCTAATCACAACATCTTGTACCATCGCAATGTATATCTGATGGCACGGCCATTACAAACACCTGGATGGAGTTTTATGAAGTGTTTTTATTCTGTTCATAAAGTGTGTGACTGATCCTGATACAACAACAGCTTTTTACACTCCAATATAAAGATTCTCTGCGTCTGCGTTCAGATGTCATTTGATGAAACAGAATTATTTCACCTTTAACTTTTGCTTTCTTGCCTATACAAACAGCGGGAAAGAATATTATGCATCACACAGACTAAACATGCTCAGATTTTATTTAAAACAAATGCCAAAAACATCCTGAATGTCATGAGAACATAATGCAGAGTCTATGAAATTCAGTTTGAAAGGAGCAAAATAATCAGCAGAAAAGGCCATTTAAACCTGTTTCTAAGAAACACTGTAAAAAAATTTTTTGAAGTTGTAGTTTTTCTATTACTTACTGCTGTAATTTTCCATTTCTCTGATTATTCAGTAAAAATACTATCAATTTCAAAGTGAAAACTGCTTCAAAATAAACCCCACACCACATTTGTTTCAGTGTCAAGGACTCTACAAATATCCCAACAAACACAAACCCCCATTAAATACATTTAAACAGCTCACAGTAGCTTGTATTTTCACATAGTGAATGCAAAGAGGTGTTTTATGATGTTCTTCACAGCTCATCATCATTTAACAGCTGTGATTGGATGAGAGATGCTGTCACATGATCAAACGCTGAACTCTCATTGCACACAGATGTTTACAGTCACACTGAATTAAACACATTTAGAATTATTAGTCATAAAATGACAAAGATTTCCAAAAAAGCATGTTTAACATGGAAAAGATGCATGCAGTGTGTAAATGCACTTGTAAAATTATCCAGTTAACTTCTTATGCAGCAATGAGATTAAAAGGAGACTTTCGGCTTTTTCTCCAGAAAAAAAGTAACCTCGCATGTGTTTCTCAAGAACGGCTCAAACTGTGCTCAGATTTGCCAACGTTTGCAATCAAACATCAGAGATCTCAGTATGAACGCAAACATTTCAGGAGGAAATTTAGAAGCAATATTTAGAAGCCAAAGTTAATAGTTGAATGAAACATATTAAACATAAGTGAAACATGCTTTAAAGGGTTAAATGATTCAACTGGATTATCACAGTTAACCAAAACTAGAGATTAAAACCTTTAAAAATGTTTTTGTTGCTTGAAATAAATGTTTACTAAAATAAAATATTAAAAAACATTTCAGCTAGTTGCCATTTCTCATTTTAATTTATAAATTAATTTATATATTTAAAACATGATTTATTTATTTACTTTATTGACTTTTTTGATCATTTAAAACTTGATGTATTCAACTGACAAACTAAAACTGAAATAAAATTAATACAAACTATATAGACATATTTACAAAAATAGCAACAAAATTACAAAAAGATAAAGGAAATGGGGAAAAAATGGTTTGAAATGTACAGAACTATAAACTATAATAATATCTCAATGATAATAAAACAATGCTGTTCTTTGCAATCACACAAATCCTCAGTTAAACACCTCAAGACTTAACTTTTACAGTGCTTCAGATTCATTCGTTTTCACCAAACAAACAAAAAACAAAGCAAGACATTCATATCTTTTCCAGTTAATAATCCACAGAATAATTTCCCTTAATTTTTGAGTAGAGCATCCTTACTTGTTGTGATTGTCGAGCGGTGAATTCAGCAAACTTGAGCACTTACAGGTCGTGTGTGTCTGGACTGAAGCAGATGTGATTGTCTTGAGTCCTTGAGAACGTCTCGGCGTTTTTCTCACGGCTCTGCTCTTTTAATTGAAGCAGGCGGGGGAATATGTTAATGAGGGCTGACACTCACTTCTGCATGATAATAGCAGGGGCCAAACTCACGTCTGGGATCCCAGACGATTCCGACGGTCAAGTTCAAGCTCAAGTCTGAGGCTTTGCAACCAACTTGTGGCCCGCTTCAATTCAGCGGCACAAAACTACAGCAGGTTCTTCGGCTCCTCTCAATGGAGCGCCGACGGCTTTAACACGCTTTAATGAGCTCACCGCAAACATCTGAAAACAAAATCATTCAAAGATAAAAATCCGCATGCAAAAATGTGCAAATTCAGAGTGTGTTTTGATTGAAATACTTTAAATTTCACAAATGATGAATTGCAATATAAACTTGCAATATACAGAACTAGAATTATCATTATGTTTACATGCATTGATCTAAACTTTGATGCATATAGTCCGTCATTAAAAAATACAAAAAAGTATGCATGATGATTTCAATGTAGATGAGAAAATCTTAAAATTCTGCCATTAAATGAGCAAACTAAACATTTTACAAATGTAGAAATTGTATTTATGATATTTATTTACCATTTTATACATCTATGCAGCACTTAGAGGGAGGCCATGTGTAATATTTGCTTAAATTATTTCAACAAGTATTTTATATGAACTGTGAGACTATTTATGATTCAGATTCAGTTTAGAAAACATGTAAAAACTGTCAGTTTTTATAAAAATGAAGAAACTTGTCATCAGAGAAAAGGTGCAGCTTTTTCCTCTGCTACAGATCATATTTGTAAATCTCGACATATTTCATTAATGTCATTTTTGTCATTTGCAAATGCATGAGCAGACAGTTCCCAGACACCCCGTGTGTGTGTGTGTGTGTGTGTGTGTGTGTGTGTGAATAGTCCATACAGACAGACTTCAGACATGGACAAAGACTGCAGACACCCTACAGACTGTCTCTCTCACACACACACACACACACATTTACATTTGCATCGATTTCTATTGTTTTTATATACAGCTAAGTATAAATACTGTAATCTAGCCCACACACACACACAATTACTCAGTTATCAAAATTAGATAATTGGAGAGTCTTCTATTTTTTTACAGATAATTATAAATAAAACAGAACACTTGCATTTTTACAATAAATTATTATTATTATTTTTTTTTCACTTTTTTTTTTTTTTTTTTACTTTTTGTACTATTTATTTTTTACTATTTTGTACTATATTTTTTATTATTTTTATCTTTTATTATTTTATTTATATATTTATTTATTTTAGGGCTGTCAAACGATTAATCGCGTTATTCAAATACAAAATAAAAACCTGAGTTTGCCTAATATGTGTGTGTACTGTGTGTAATTATTATGATGTATATATAAATACACAAAAATGAATGTACATATTTAAGGGAAATATGTTATGTACAAAATATTTTTATTTTATATATAATATACATTTTATAAAAATGATAATAAATACATGTACTTGTAAATATTTCTTAAATATATACATGAATGTGTTTGTATTCATATATACATATAATTACACACAGTACACACACATATATTAGGCAAACTCAAACTTTTATTTTGTATGCGATTAATCTTAATTGTTTGACAGCCCTTACGTATTTTTTATTTTATTTTATTTTATTTTATTTTATTTTATGCAAATGAAGACATCTCCAAAAGAAGGCTTTGGGAGATTTTGTTAGGTTTAGCTCATTTCCACGTACAAGTCTGTTACCAAAACACACACGCACACACAAACTTACACACAGCCTTACTAAAATATATAAACATTCACGTGATGGAAGATGGAAACATGTCTATGATGACCGTAAAGTATAGGAGGAAAAATACATCTTTCAATAAAAAAAAAAAATTACTGTATACATGTATGTATATATGTATGTACCTATCTATCTATCTATCTATAGATAATTATTATTATGTATAAGATTCTATCTATCTATCTATCTATCTATCTATCTATATATATATATATATATATATATATATGAAGAGTTTATTTGCAAAAACAAATAACTCAATCTTTAACAATTTTCAGTCATTTCAGTCAGTTTTTTCTATTGTGTATTCCAATTAATCTCAATCAAACTGCAGTTGGGTTATTTCTGTTTTTGCAAATAAACCCTTTAAATATACAATATATTTATCAGTGTTTCTAAAATAGGTTTTATGTTCTTTATCCAAAACATAATTTATTTCTTTCCTTCAATTTTGGGATGAGATATGTCATGTTTTTGACTGATTTTGTAAGATTAACTTCCTGATTTGAGTTCGTTTTAAGAACAATTCAAATTAATGTAAAAAAAAAAAAAAACAAAAGAAAGCAAAATAAAGGATGTGAAGGGTTTATGAAAGAAAATATAGCATGTGTTTGGCAAACTTTATATTCTCATATATCATGTTTTTTAATGACGATACTCTAATGGAATACATGTTGTATGAATATAAAATATACAGATATTCAAATGTGGTGATTCTACTCTATACACTAAAAAATAAAAAACACAATTTGTTGAGTCAGCTTAAAATAATTTGTTACCCCGTTGCCTTAATATTTTAAGTTCAGTCAACTAAAATAAGTTTAGTCAACTTGAAATGTTAAGTTGTACTAAGTAACAACTTAGATATTTGTGTTTGCTAAACTTAACAGATGGTTAAGTAACCCAGCTGCCTTAAAATCTTAAGCTGATTCAACTCAGATATCTAAGTTGTCACTTAGTATAATTTAACATTTCAATTTGAATAAACTCTTTTTTTGAGTTGACTGAACTTAAAATTTTAAGGCAGCCAGGTTATAAATTATTTTTTACAGTGTAGGCCCAGACTGTCAAACATTAAAAATACTCAATCTCACACACAATCTATAGCAATTTTTCACAGTGAATTCATCAGTTTCTCTCACATAAATGACTGGAAATCACTTCAATAGCCATACAGTGAGAGTCACTGTAAAAAATAATGGTTACATATGTTTTGCCATTACATTTAGCTCATCAAAATAATTTAACTTTTAAAGGTATACGAGATTCAACTTAATTTTCAGCTCATTTTAAGTTGAAATAACTTGTAGAGCCAATTTGAAATTAAAGGCAGCAACTGAACTTAAGTTTTTAAGTTGAAGCAGGTTGAGATTTTTTTTCGAAAATCTATGCGAGTCGTTCAGCTGAGAATCAGACAAGTTTGCTCTTCATCTTCATGTTTCTTTCCTCTAGGCTTCTTTCTCTCCTTCAACTCATTCAAATTGCATTTTAAAGCAGAGGTCAAGTTGAAGACACTCACTCTTCAGCTTTCTCATGCATTTAACCGTCTCGCTGTTGAATAATTGTGGCTCGAGGAAAGATTCTGCTCATTTGCGGCATGAATTGTTATCGCTGAACACGTCATATCGGTGGCTCACGAGTCGATCTTAATTTTGCACAAACGCTTCACGTGTCCGGCATCCTCGCGGCGAGCTGAGAGATCGTTTTCACAGCGTTCCCATAGTTTTCTCACCAAATTAAACATATATTCAGAGCGGGGTCGCGAGGTCACGGAGCCAGACACCATTCGGCGGCGGGACAATGCCGAGGGAAGTTGTGTGAACATGCCAATTACAGCCTGGGGAGACGAGCGCCGGCCGCTCAATATGACCAGAACCGTTTCCCACGATCACAGCAGACGACACACACGGCGCCCATTCACTTCCATTGTTTTAGAGCAGACGAGTCATTCCTGCCGACACACGGACCCCAATGTACACTCAGAACATATTTAAGATTTATGTAGTTAGTCTGCATATAAAACATCCATGCGTTTGGATTTCACAGTTTTAAACTAAACAAACTAATAATGCATAAATAAAACAGCTCAGATTTCTGTAATGCTACTAATGAACTGAATGTGTATATAACCAGGTTTACATATTTTTTTAATCTATTTATTTAAAATATATAATTATAATCCAAGTTGTTTGAATTGGATGCATTTTAATTATTTTATTATTTTAATATTTATATATTTTAAATGAAATATTGCTAAGTTCACAGCTATCTTTTAACCATCCTCATACTTTTTGAATGTAATTGATCTCACAATGATTAAAAATGATAGATAAATAGATAAATAGATAGATAATTAATTTTTTTTAATTTTTAAATTTAAAATTGATTTTGGTATTACTTTCCCCCCTTTGTTTATTTTCTTTATTTCTCTTCAACTTTATTTATTATTTAACTTTATTTATTTTTTTTATTCTTAAATATTTTATTTCATATCTATTTATTTATGTGTATTATTATTATTATTATTATTATTATTATTATTCAGGGTTTATACTGATTCTAAGCAATCATTTATAATAAATAAATAAATAAATGACTTTATAAAACAAATACAAGTAATGTTTAATTAAATGTAGTCCTGAATTGATTTTGGTATTACTTTTGCCCCTTTGTTTATTATTTTCTTTATTTCTCTTTAATTGTATTATTTATTTATTTTATATTTAATTTTTATATGCATTTATTTATGTGTATTATTATTATTATTATTATTATTATTATTATTATTATTATGGGTTTATACTGATAAGCAGTTTGAATAAATGCATTTATCATAAATAAATAAATAAATACAATACAATACAATACAATACAATACAATACAATTAATGTTTAATTAAATTTAGCCCTGAATTGATTTTGGTATTACTTTTGCCCCTTTGTTTATTATTTTCTTTATTTCTCTTTAATTGTATTTTTTATTTATTTTTTATTTTATATGTATTTATTTATGTGTATTATTATAATTATATTATTTATTATTCAGGGTTTATACTGATTCTAAGTAATCTGAATAAATGCATTTATCATAAATAAATAAATAAATAAATGACTAGCTAAAACAAATACAATTAATTCTTAATTACATTTCTTCCTGATTTTATTATTTATCCCCTCTTTATTTATTATTTTTTTATTTCTCTTTAACTGTATTTTTTTTATTCTTTCAGTTATTTTTAACTTTAGACATAATTATTTATGCTTATTATTGTTATATTATTATTATTATATTGATTTTGGTATTACTTTCCTCCCTTTGTTTATTTATTTATTTATTTATTTATATTTTATATGTATTTATTTATGTGTACTGATATACTTATACTGATTCTAAGCAATTTGAATAAATTCATTTATCATGGATAAATAAATAAATAAATAAATAAATAAATAACTTGCTAAAGCAATTAATTTGTAATTAAATTGGTCCTGATTTTATTATTTATCCCCTCTTTCTTATTTCTCTTTAACTGTATTTTTTTTTATTCTTTCTTTCTTTTGTTATATTAAATATTATTGAGGGTTTATGCTGATTCTAAGCTATTTAACTTGATGCATTTATTATAAATGCATAATAATACATTTATTGTCATGATTTTTATTGAGTGCAGAAATCTGACCGGTTTCATATACGTATGACTGACAAATATGAGTCACATTAAGTTTGTTTACCTTAAAACTGTAAATGAATAGAAATATAAATGCAATTTAAATACATACATTTTAAATTTACTCCTAAATATTTTTTTAGTCTACATTCAATAGAAAAACTGTATTAAAAAGTTATATTTTATTATAAAACACATAATAACTTTGATTTATAATGGCTTATGATAACGTTGGTTTACATCTGTGGATTCGTCACTGCTTGACCTCTTTCCTTTTGCTGTAGGAATGAAAAACCTTGAAAAACCTTAATGAGATGAAACTTAAGAAAAAAATTTGACTTTGCCAGAAAAAAAGACCACACAAACTCACATTTTTCATTAATTTTTGCTACAAATGAACCTGATTCAAGTTAAGTGTAATGTATTTCTACAGCACTTTGCAGCTTTACAGAAAATTATGATGTTATGACGGTTTATATCTTAATATCTTCAGTCACATTTAGCAGTTTTCACTGTATTTTGCTACTAAGTAGCAGCCTTAAATATATCATTATGTATACGAATCCCTGCTGAATCATAACTGATATTTTGAGGCGTTTAACAAGCGAAGTGTGCCGTGATAATTGAGCCGGTCAGAATGACCACACTGGTGTAATTAGTGAAATAACGGCAGAACTAGTGACCCAACAAAAGCTCTTCAGAAGAGAAAATCGCACACTAATCACAGGTCAGTTGACCTATTGATCCGAGGGGTCAGAGGTCAAGCCTGTTGATGGACTCATTCCACGAGTGTGAGGATCAGATCCGTCTCTCTCTCACAGTGCATTAAAAATGAATCACTTTCTACCGAATGTCTGAAGCTGTGACTGATTTCTGTCTAGTGAGTTTTACTTTCTTTTGGACTTACAGTAAAAGTAAACTTGAACTATAATTTGGGTTATTTGTAGAAAATGATTAAAGCTTAAGGGAAGACACTGCAGGCAAAAACAAAACAAAAAAAAATTTTCATGCACCTGTCAAGATTTTGTGTTTTTTTTCACACTAATGGAAAGAAAACATCCAAAAGACACTGTTAAGTGTTTCTTTTATAGCACTTTATCTATTTGTGTCAATAGATTTCAATTACAATACATATTTTTAAAGGCCGTTTTCTCAAAATGAGTTTTTTCTATTACACTGAGCCACAAATTTCCACTTCAGTAGCACTTTACATCAAACTTTACATTGTTATTTCTGTCTATATCCTGAAGGTTTTTACAGAGGGATTTGTTCAAATATAATTAGTTTGATTTAATACAATGTTTTATTCCTCCAAAAAACTGTAAAAAAAAAAAATAAAAATAAATAAATAAATAAATAAATGTCTGAGTGACAAAATGAGCTACCCAAAATTCCCCCTGTGGAAACATTTGGCTCTAATATGTCTAAATAAATAAATAAATAAATAATTAACAAGAATTTAGAAACTTCATCCTGAGTTTAGATTTTTGTACTAGAAATGTATGCACATTAGCACATATTTTATTAAATAATGCCTCATTTGCATATTTAAACCTAAAATTTGAGAAAACTTGTAATACAAAAAATGTTTGCAATTATCAATATTATTAATCAACTGGGTAAGTAAGGCGATAAATATTAGTTAATGTTGAGTCTCTTCTGCTCACCAAAGCTGCATTTATTTGGTCAAAAATACAGTAAAAATTTTAAAATATTATTAGAATTTAAAACACCTGTTTTCTATCTGATATCTGCTAAAATGTAATTTATTTCTGTGATCGAAGCTGAATTTTCAGCATCATTACTCCAGTCTTCAATGTCACATGATCCAAAAATCATTCCAATATGCTGATTAACTACTCAAGAAAAAGAAAAAAACAGTTGAAAACAGTTGTGCTGCCCAATATATTTGTGGAAACTGACACATTTTATTTTTCAGGATTCACAGATGAATAAAAAGTTCAAAAGAACAGCATTTATTTAAAATAGAAATATTTTATAACATTATAAATGTCCCTACTGTCACTTTTGAGCAATTTAATACATCCTTGATGAATAAAAAATATGAATTTCTTTACAAAATGATCTTACTGACCCCAAACTTGACCTTAAATGTATCCACTTAAATTTGACTGCATTTGTTAAGACCGCTAGGAAAGCTTTGAACAGTTTCTGAATGTGTTGCTAGGTGTTTTCTTCATTAATGCGCATCTGTAGTTTTTTTTTTGTTCACCTGATTAATTATCCAGCAGGTGAAAATCGTCAGATGACTTGAGTAACCACTTCAGAACTCAATGGCAATACATTGGGGATGACAGAGAGAGAGAGAGAGAGAGAGAGAGAGAGACCATAGGTTCAAGTGTGACAGCATTAATTACAGGCCTCCATTCAGCCTGACTGAAGTCATGTGTGTTGTCATGGAGATGTATTTGTCTATGAGTGTGTATGTCTGAATATATGTGTGTATAAGTGGGCAGATGGATGTGTGTGTGTGTGTGTGTGTACATTCGGGTCAGTCTCGAGGGAGGTTGTCCAGACAGACAGCCCATCCGCCATTCCTTCATTTGCCTGGGAACCGGTTGTGGCTGATCAGACGGAGACGTTCTGAAGCAATCATGCAAGTGCTGATGTATGTAAAGACTTGCTCTATATCTGGGACTGAGATACTTTCTACTGTCTGTATTTCCACAGATATACATTTCTTCCTTGTTAGCACGTAATCTGCAAATATTACATCAGTTTAAAATGTTCTTCATCTTTTAAGTGTCAGACTGAATGAATAATATGCTGCTCAGATGCAGATGATGATCTGCCGCAGGGTCAAAGGTTCTTACATTGATGCTCTTGCGCCGTCATGTGGCGAGAGAGTGAATTACACAGGGAAAAATGCATGGCTTGTGTAATTGTATATAGTAGTCAACATTTGAAGTGGATCAAAAATAGTTAATCAAAGTTATCCTAAGACAAGAATGGGTATTGGTTTGGTTTTAGGACCAACTTTGATGAGAGGTTCTGATCCACTTCAAATGTTGACTACTGTATACTTCCGCTCAAGTTTGGGATCAGTAAGACTTGTAATGTTTTTAAAGAAGTCTCTTATGCTCATCAAGGCTGCATTTATTTGATGAAAAATACAGAAAAAACAGTAATATTGCAAAATGTTATTGCAATATAAAATGATGTTTTTTATTTTAAGATACTTTAAAATATAATTTATTTCCGTGATGCAAATATGAATTTTCATCAGCTGTTGCTCCAGTCTTAAGTGTCACATGATCCTTCAGAAATCATTCTAATATACTGATTTATTATTAGAATTATCAATGTTGGAAACCTGTGATTTTTTTTTTTTTTTTTTTTTTTTTTTGGAACCTGTGATTCTTTTTTACAGGATTCTTTGATGAATAACAAGTTAAAAAGAACATAATTTATTCAAAATATAAATCTTTTCTAACAGTGTAAATCTATGCTAGCACTTTTTATTAATTTAACACATCCTTGGTGAATAAAAGTATTAATTTCTTTCCAAAAAAAAAAAAAACAAAAAAAAAAAAAAAAATGTACTGACCCCAAACTTTTGAAAAGTAGTGTATATTGTTAGAAAACCTTTCTATTTTAAATAAATGCTGTTCTTTTTAACCTATTATTGATCAAAGAATCCTGAAAAAAAGTATCACAGGTTCCAAAAAAATATTAAGCAGCACAACTGCTAATAAATCAGCATATTAGAATGATTTTTGAAGGATCACGTGACAATGAAGACTGGAGTAATGATGCTGAAAATTCAGCTTTAATTACAGATATAAATTAAATTTTAATGTATATTAATATAGAAAAACATTGTTTTACATTGTAATAATATTTCACAATATTAATATTTTTTTCTGTATTTTTGATCAAATGAGCACAGCCTTGATGAAACGTCTTTAAAAACCATTAAAAATCTTACAGATCCCAAACTTTTTGAGTGCCAGTGTATATATGAATGTATAAGGGATAGTGAACATTTTAGATGTTACAACTGCTCACCCTTTTTTAAAAGACTGCATCATTTCATATTGTGACAAATTCATTTTAAAACGATGCACTGCAGCACATGGTTTGACATGTATATCAAAATACCATTTATAGGGGACAGAACTGATTGAATTTAATAATTTATAACTATTTATTGTAATTATTTTATTGCAAATTCATATTTTAAATATTTGTTTTAAAACTATATCTTTTATTACCATTACTTGCAGTTTTGTCCCTGCCAGTTTATGCTTTATTCCATTCGCAATCTTGAAAGTAAGGAACGCTGCCCAGTTACAGCACATAAAGTCACAATACAAGCAACCCAGACACTTTCTTTAATTATTGATGTTATTTTTTTCACTGAATATTCTTGGCTTTTGCATCTGGTAGTGTATGGTGTCATAAAATATCACAAAGTCACACATATTAAAATGTTCAAATTAATTTCGAAATGTTGCATAATGGGAAAACTAGTGTTTGTTTTTGTTTTTAAATAATCACTTTTTAATATTTTATCTAACATTAGGTAACAAACATGTTTGTTTGTTTTTTATTTGAAGTACTTTATTGGCATGATTTTTACTTGCAATTTTGCAAAAGCATTATATACAAAACAAGTAATGACAAAAAAATGAACTTTAGAATATAACAATAATAAACAATAAAATAATATTAAATGTTGCTAAGAAATGAATGAAATATACAGACATTTCTAATAATATGACAATATTATAATATTAGAAATGAAATTATAATTAACACTTTAATTTAATTAAACATTATTTAAAATGTATATATTCACAATTTTTGTTTATTGACATTACTTGCATTTATTTTTTTTAATTTATTTATTAATTTATTTATTGTCATTTTTGTTGTTTATATTTATCTTTTGATGTTAATATGTAGACAACAGTGGTGGCACTTTGAATCATAAACTATTTTTAATAAAAATATATTTATTATTAATTTTATTACCATAACTTGCAGGTTTTTCCTGCAATTCCTAATTGTATTTGCAGTCTTGAAACCAATAAACGGTGACCAATTACAGCATCTAAAATCACACAATTTAAGCTTACAAGTCATACCTTCCTAATGTTGGTCAAAAGCACGTTGGAATGATGAGGTGATCCTGTAGATGGCGCTAAAGCTCCACTGATGCTGAAATGCTGCAAGTGACTGACTGCACAGCATCAATCCACAAGCATAAACATAAAGTGCATTTACTCAAATAATGCCTATTTTAAATTCTTGTTCGCTCTTGCACTTCCTTCCTGCACTTAAATGCGGCTCTTATGATAAAGTGTTTGCACTGTACGTTGTTTGTAAGTCTTTTCAGCTAAACAACCTAAATTAAATGAAATCTGCAAACACTCTGTAGTGACAGAACAAGTAACGTGGAGTTCAGAGATAGACAATTATATATTAGGGCTGTCAAACGATTAATCGTGATTAATCGTGTACAAAATAAAAGTTTGAGTTTGCCTAATAAACGTGTGTGTACTGTGTGCAATTATTACACAATAATTATTACATAATAATTACACACAGTATACATGCATATATTAGGCAAACTCAAACTTTTATTTTGTATGCAATTAATCGCGATTAATCGTTTGACAGCCCTAAAAAAACATTCAAATCAGACATGTCCATAGTTAAAATATTTAATAATTGTAAAAATAATTAAAATATTTAATTAATGCAATTATACAATTATTTCGCTTAAAATTGTTTATTTATTATTTAAAATGATGATTATTATTATTATTATTATTATTATTATTATTATTATTATTTATTTTTTGCCAATTTTATTTACATTGATGCCTTTACATTATTGTATATCCGACTTATTTTGCAACGGTCAAATAAGCTATTTTCTGTACACGTCCGAGACTTTTGGTTTAGCCACTATAGGTAAATAACTAGCTTAGAAGAATAACAAAGTTAGCCTACAGTAATTTGTGCTACAAACCAGTATGTTTATGATGATGGTAATGAATTAAACAACAATAAATGGTCCCACCAGTTTGCAACAAAGCGGCGTAACATACTATTTTTGTGCACGTAAAATAACTGGAAGCGAATGACACCGGAAGTCTCGCACATTCAAGTTGCAACTGGCCGCGCCTGCCTGTAGATGGCGCTATTGCTCCACTGATGCTTAACGGAAGCGACTGAGCGACAGGGACTAAACATTTGAACGCGGTTTTACCTGTAGATGTCAGGATTGTGACAGACCCCCGCATCTAAATCTCCATCTTCCTACAGTTCAGCTAATGCCAGTGTTTACGGTTTCCAGGTGTGTGCGGTTGAGTTTAATCCAGGATTAAAGTTGGTTAATCCAGCAGTGTGCGTCATTTACAGCATGTGTGAGATTGTTTGCTGCAGTAAAGCTCCAGTTATAGTTTTAATGAGCAGTGCCTTTCATATCTGATATGAAACTGTATCCTTATGAATTATGCATGTGTGTAAATTGCAGGTGCCTGTTTATGGAATTAAAGTTTCATGAGTTGTTTTCTCTAAACAGCTATAAGCCTATTTAGGGTTAACTTTCATAATTATGTCATTATGAGAAGCCATTTGCCAACAGAGAATATATTCAGCAGTGTTTTTTCTTCTGCAATGCAGTTTAAGTGAAGTCTGTGACTTCTGAGGTCATACAGAACTGAAAACACCTCATTATCTTTTAAAGCATTCCTGCTGGGTGTTTATGTGAGTTTCCAACATAAAAAGATCTGAATGTCATTGCATTAGATTGCGGTTGCAATTGCCGTATGAATCATAAACAAAGTTTACAAGCAAAACATTGAAATGCTAAAACAAGAGAGGCCGCTGAATGTGTCTGTCTTTTTCTTCATTTCTTTTTCTGTGTGGTGAATATTTGCAGTGTTTCCTGGGTAATCTTGTAATTTGCAGTTGAATTGTGAACGGTTTGCTCTGAATGAGAGCAAATGTGTGTGAAACAGTCGACTGTTCAAATACACTCGACGGGCTTTGAGTTTGTGAGCGAACCAAGTCAGAGCGTCTCATTTGACATACATGAGAAAAAAGTTGAGTTGAGTTAAGACTACTTAAAACAATCTGTCAAGAAGCTGTAGAAGTCTACATTCAAAGAGAAACTAATGCAGCATTTAAATGAAAAACAAAAATGAAAATTAGCTGAAAATATTCTCACCCTCAGGCCATCCAAGATGTAGATGAGTTTGTTTCTTCGTCAAATTTAATATAATAATAATAATAACAACAAATGAATGATAATAATAATAATTAGTAATTAAACAAAGGTATTTTGTTGACAATTATTGAATTATTATTATTTATTGCCATTATTTGAACATATTTTGCAACTGTTAATCTTAATATTACTTTAAACATTTACTAATACATTTTTGAAACCAAAAATTAAAATGAGCTGAAAATATGCTCACACCATCCAAGATGTAGATGAGTTTGTTTCTTCATCAGATGTGGAGAAATGTGACATTACATTACTTGCTCACCAGTGGATGTGAATGGGTGCCGTCAGAATGAGAGTCCAAACAGCTGATAAAAACATCACTATAATCCACAAGTAATCCACACCACATCCAGTAAATCAGTTAACATCTTGAGAAAACAAAAGCTAAAACAAATCCATTAATAAGACATTTTTAACTTTAATAAATTGGAAAAAAAAAATAAATAAAAATAATTAATTATCATCAAAATATTTGTTTGTTATTTATTATTATTAATTTAATATAAATGTTATATTAAATATTTAGCAGTAATTAAGTAACTTTTTGTTTTAGAATATTTTGAACCCTGGTTGTTAAGAAACTCCAACTGAAGTTTTTTTTTTTTTTTTAATAGAATTTTTTACTGGTCACTTACAAATATTAAATTAAAATTTAATAATAATAATAATAATAATAATAATAATAAGTAATTTAACTTAGGTATTTTGTTGACAGTCATTTAATTATTATTATTTTATTGCCATTAATGGAACAAATTTTGCAACTATTAATCTTAATATTAATTAAAACATTTGCTAATACATTTTTGAAATCAAAAGTGGTATCTGCATGTAATGCATTAACTAACATGATCAGATGCAACCTTATTGAAAAGTGGGAAACACTTTACATTGTTATTTAATGTTAGATCAAGTCTATTAAATATTACAGGTACAACTTTTGATTTTAATAACGTGCTAGTAAATTATCAAATTAGGTTAGGTTTTGCTGTATTGTCCCAGTTAGGAACACTGGACTCAGAACACAGCATTAAAGCGAGACCCAGCAAGTGGATTGGGTAAAAAAAAACAAAAAAAACTAATAGTTATTAATCCCTTACTTACCCAGTTTATTGATTGCATTGATAATTGCAAACATTTTTTGTATTACATTTTTTAAAATGTTAGGTTAAAATATGCAAATGAGGCATTACTTAAAGAAATATGCACTAATTTGCATACATTTCTAGTACAAAAATCTAAACACTGGATGAAGTCAGTTCAGTCTCCTCCATAATTAAGAAAATACTTAAAACAGACACAATTTTGGGAGGAATAAAATGTATATAATCAAGCAAATTACATATAAACAAATCACTCTGTAAAAACCTTCAGGATATAGACAGGAATTAAAATGTAAAGTTTGATGTGTGTAAGTGCTACCGAAGTGGAGATTTATGGCTCAGTGTGGGAGAAAAAACTCATTTTGAGTTTTGTTTTTCCCTGCAGTGTCTCCCCTTAAATAAATATAATTGATTAACCCCCAGTTTCACAGACAAGGCTTAAGCCTTAGTCCCAGACTAAAATGTAAATCTGAGCTGTTTCCACTGAAAGAAACTTGCACTGGCTGTCTCAAGATGCACACCAGTGATGTTTTCTCTAAAGCACATTTATAAAAGTTACTTAAATGTCCTAATTGAACTAAGGCGTACTCCTGGCTTAGTCCGAGCCCTCTCTGTGAAACCAGGCCTGTATTTAATGCTTTTAACTAATGTTAAACCTTATTGTAAAGTGTTTGCATAAAATGCATTTACTATCTGCTTTAGATGTGTTTCTGGTCTGCTGGTTTGTGTAAGCCTGGCCTTCACGTCCCTCACAGACGTGTGTTTTCTCTTTGTTTGTTTAGTGAGCTCTGAATACGCTCTGATTACTTTCTCCACACTGAGAATCTGCTCTGTAATCTAACGCTATTGTTCCGTGACTGTTTGCGCTCATATGAGGAGACGGATCGGAGCGCGAGAGGGCAGATGAATCAAACATTTTTGTTGATATCTGAAAAGGATTGAATATGAATGTTTTTCAAATGCAAATGAGACCTTTATGAGCAAACACAATGGCCCCGCGAAGGATGTGAAAGCTCTGTTAAGAGCAAAATAATGACACATACAGTATGACATTCATAGAGATAAAAACTTAATAGCTGTTTCAGGAGACACAGTGCTCCTAGATGATTCTCCTAACCATTTACAGAGAAACAAAAACACACATGAGCCACTAAAACATAAATCATTTGTTAAAGAATTGTTTAAGATCTCTGATTTTGAGATCTGAAATGCTTTTTTCCCCTCTTATTTGGGCACTGAACAATCTAGGAGAAAAAGTTGAGGTGTTTAAAAGATTTTTCTTATGGGAAATGTTTAGAATGGCACGCTTGCTCAGCCACAAACCCATAAAAATGCTGTCAGGCGTGCGTTTTTGTGTCTTGCATTCATCCGACTGTGTTTGTTAGCAGCAAGATTGTGTTCAGAACAAGGAATCAAACTGCATTTTAATCAGTCTGCAGCTAAAAAACATCATCCTGCTGAATCAAATGCCAAATGTTAATGAGATTTTAATTTGAGTGTCATTTGCAGAGAAACGGCTGGTGGAAATCTAATGGCTTTGAGAAAGGAAGCCAGAGCGGAAACACGGCTGTTTGGAGGGACAAAAGCAGCGAGGTGAACAAAATGCCCATTGTGATCCCAAAAGAAAGCTGTATTTGCTCATAAATTGGAGCTTTGTTTTGTATGTTCTCATTTTTATTGACTAGTTACTTTGTAACTCAAAAACGTTAAATTTATTTTGAAAATTCGATTAATATTAAAATAAAACCAAATAGATGCAAATAATAATAAACTATGCCATAATTTTTTGTTTCTCACCCATTTATGTTTGACTGACTAATATGCATCATATTATGTTTATTAGTTTGTTTGTTAAACCTGTGTGTTTTAAACAGTTAAACTCAAAAGTTTACATACACCTTGCAGAATCTGCAAAACGTTAATTATTTTACCAAAATAAGAGGGATCATACAAAATGCATGTTATTTTTTATTTAGTAATGACCTGAATAAGATATTTTACATCAAAGATGTTGAAATAATAGTTGAATTTATAAAAATGACCCTGTTCAAAAGTTTACATGTGCTTGATTTCTTAATATTGTTGTTACTTAAATGATCCACAGCTGTGTTTTTTCGTTTATTAATAGTTTTTTTATGGGTCCCTTGTTTGTCCCGTACAGTTAAACTGTCTGCTGTTCTTCAGAAAAATCATTCAGGTCCCACAAATTAATTAGTTTTTCAGCATTTTTGTGTATTTGAATCCTTTCCAAAAATGACTTTATGATTTTGAGATGCATCTTTTCACACTGAGGACAACTGAGGGACTCATATGCAACTATTACAGAAGGTTTAAACTCTCACTGATGCTTTAGAAGGAAACACGATGCATTAAGAGCCGGGGGGTGAAAACTTTTGGAATTTGAAGTATAGGGTAAATTTAACTTATTTTGTCTTCTTGGGAACATGCAAGTATCTTCTGTAGCTTCTAAAGGTCAGTACAAAATTAAAAAAATATGACATTTAGGCAAAATAAGAAAAATGTACACATCTTCATTCTGTTCAAAAGTTTTCACCCCCTGCTCTTAAAGGGGAAGTCCACTTGCAAAACAAAGATTCACATATAATGTACTCGCCCCCTTGTCATCCAAGATGTTCATGTCTGTCTGTCTTCAGCTGTAAAGAAATTGTTTTCTTGAGGAAAACATTTCAGCATTTTTCTCCATTTAATGGACTGATATGGTGCCCCGATGTTGAACTTCCAAAATTCAGTTTAAATGCGGCTTCAACCGATCACAAATGCGGTTGTAAACGATCCCAGCTGAGGAAGAAGGGTCTTGTCTAGCGTAACGATCAGTTATTTTCATAAAAACAATGCAATTTATATACTTTTTAATGTCAAACGCTCGTCTCGTCTTACTCTGCCTGGACTGTTTTTTTTTCGGTTCATGACAGTTAGGGTATGTAGAAAAACTTTGACCGCATTTTCTCCCTCAACTTCCCTCAAAATCATCCTATATCGCTGTTTTACCTTTTTTGTTAAGGGTGTTTGATCTTCTTTGCATCTTCACTTTGAAAAGACTGTGTCGGTACTTCTGCGGCGATGTAGAATGATTTTGAAATGATTTTTGAAGTTGAGGGAGAAAATACGATCAGAGTTTTTCGACATACCCTAACTGTCTTGAGCCAGAATACACAGGGTTCAGGGAGAGAAAGACAAGACGAGTGTTTGAGATTAAAAAGTACTTAAATGGTATTTTTTTTAAATAAAAAAATAACTGATCGTTTTGCTTGATAAGATCCTTCTTCCTCAGCTGGGATCGTCTACAACCGCATTTGGGATCGTTTGAAGCCGCATTTAAACTGCATTTTGAAAGTTCAAAATCAGGGCACCATATCAGTCCATTATATGGAGAAAAATGCTGAAATGTTTTCCTCAAAAAACATAATTTCTTTATGACTGAAGAAAGAAAGACATGAACATCTTGGATGACACGGGGGTGAGTACATTATATGTGAACCTTTGTTTTGGAAGTGGACTTTTATGCATCCTTTAATGCATCGCTTTTCCTTCTGAAGCATCAGTGAGTGTTTGAACCTTCTGTAATAGTTGCATACAAGTCCCTCAGTTGTCCTCAGTGAGAAAAGATGGGTCTTAAAATTACACAGTCATTGTTGGAAAGGGTTTAAATACACAGAAATGCTGAAAAATCAAAGAATTGGTGTGACCTGAAGGACCAGCAGGCAGTTTAACTGTTCAGGATAAACAAGGGACTCATGAACAACTATCACTAAACAAAAAACAAACAAACAAACAAAAAAAAAAACAGCTGTGGATCATTCAGGTAACAACACAGTATTAAGAATCAATTTAAACATTTGAACAGGGTCATTTTTTATAAGCTCAACTATTATTTTCTCTCGTGGACTATATACAAACATCTTTTATGTGAAATATCTTATTCAGGTCAGTACTAAATAAAAAATAACATGCATTTTGTATGAACCCTCTTTTTGGTTAAAATAATAACATTTTGCAGATTCTGCAAGGTCTATGTAAACTTTTGACTTAAACTGTATGTAGTTCAAATATATAAATCTTAAATTTATCCCTAAATATTTTTTTTTATCAGTGGTAAATCTGCTACACTGTAAAAAACAAAAAACACAATTTGTTGAATCAACTTAAAATAATTTGTTACCCTGCAGACTTAAAAATTTAAGTTCAGTAAACTCAAATAAGTTTAATCTATGATAAGTTGAAATAAGTTGTGCTAAGTGAAAACGTAGATATTTGAGTTGACTAAACAAACCATTTGGTTTGTTGAACTTAAAAGCTGGGCTTGTGACCAAGCTGCCTTAAAATTAAGTTGAATGAACTCAAATATCTTAATTGGTCACCTAGTACAACTTAACATCTCAAGTTGACTAAACCTTTTTGAGTTTTTTTTTTTTTAATAGTTCAGTAAAAAAAAAATTTAAATTAGCTGAAAATGTCCTCACCCTCAGGCCATCCAAGATGTGGATGAGTTTGTTCTTCATCAGATTTGGAGAAATGTGTCATTCTCACTTGCTCACCAATGAATGTGAATGGGTGCCGTCAGAATGAGAGTCCAAACGGCTGATAAAGACATCACAATAATCCACACAACTCCAGTCCATCAGTTAACATCTTTAGAAGACAAAAGAAACAAATCCATCAAGACATTTTTAACTAAAATACATGTCCATAATCCATAATAACGCTTTCTCCAGTGAAAAAGTCCATCTCCTGTTGTTTCTCACATCAAAATTGACCAAACATACTTGTTTAGAGCTGATTTGGGCTTGTAAACGGTGCTTGATCTGTGTAGATTTTGTCCTGATTCAGACTACAGACCACTGAATAATAAACAATATTATGGATAGAAAATTCTCCCAATATATTGACGTTAAAAACATCTTAATGATGGATTTGTTTCTTACAAACACGCAGCTTTTTATTTCTTAAGATGTTGACTGATGGACTGGAGTGGTGTGGATTACTTGTGAATTATTGTGATGTTTTTATCAGCTGTTTGGACTCTCATTCTGACGGCACCCATTCACTGCAAAGGATCCTTTGCTGAGCAAGTGATGGAATGCTACATTTTCTTGGTAAGTTTTCAGCAGATTCTCTTTTTCGGGTGAGCTACTCCTTTAAGCACCCTCCCTAACTAAGAGAAAACCCCTCACATGCTCAATTAGACTCTGAAGTGCTGAGCTGTTTAGTATTCCGGTCATGAACCGCCCTGATGGGGGTCGCTTTCAATTCAAGCTGTGTGTGTGTGATGAAACCTCCCTCACTGGCAGCTGGGCCCCTCGGTCACATGACCTCTCTTCATCTCTCTGGCAATTACCATCATCATCAGCAGTGTAGTTAAATAGAAATCAGCCCTGGGCCGCAGATATCAGGAGAGCGGGCGCGCTCACGCTGAAATACACCCACATCTGTTCATTTCAAGTCTTATTCAGCTTAAAATCCACAATGCAAACATTTTTAAAAGTACAAGGCAAGAAAGAGTAGCTCGATCTGTGTGAATTCACAAAGGTATGTGTGTATGTGCTCAGCTGTACAAAATTGGTCCAAGAAGTGAACTCAATCTGACAAAACCACCCATTGGGGACACGCTGAAAGGTGAAAATGAATCAGAAATGAAGTTTTTAAAGTGAGTTTTCTCTTAGGTTTTGGGTTTAGGTTAGTCTGTGGTGATGATTGTGTGTTCAGTTGATTTTGAATACTTTAAAAGAAGCATAAAAATCGCTAGCTGTCGACAAGCACTTTAATAAACATCCAAAAAAAAAAATCTATGGAAGTTTGAGATTGGCAAAATTTAAAAAAATGTTTTTCAATTGTTTGCTCACCAAGGCTGCAATTATTTAATTAAAAATACAGTAAAAACAGAAAAATTTTGAAATATTATTACAGTTTAAAATAGCTGTTTTCCATGTGAATACAATTTAAAATGTAATTGATTGCTGTGATGCGCAGCTGAATTTTCAGCATCATTACTCCAGTCTTCAGCATCACATGATCCTTCAGAAATCATTCTAATATCCTGATTTGCTGTTTAAGAAACATTTCTGATTATTATCAATGTTGAAAACAGTTGTGCTGCCCAAACTTTTTGTGGAGCCCATGATATTTTATTTTTATGACTATTTGATGAATTGAAAGTTTAAAAGAACAGCATTTATTTTAAATGGAAATCTTTTGTAACATTATTAAATGTTACAAAAAAAAAAAAAAAAAAAAAGCTCCAATTAATTATAGTATATACGACAAATAATGTCAATGCACAGCAGAAAAAAAAACAAATAACCTTTCATTTTCAAAAACAGTCACAGAAAATGAAATTTGTTTTTGCAAAACTAAAAAACAAAAAAATAAACCTGAAAAAACAGACAAATATTCTTAGAACTAGATATTTTGGCTGAAAACCAATCATGAATTTGGCATTAATGTATTATACTGTTTAATCTACACTAACATTCAAAAACAAGAATTTGACTCTTCTGCTCATCAAGGCTACATTTATTTGTTCAGAAGTACAGTAAAAACAGAAAAATTCCGAAATATTATTTTAATTTAAAATGGCTGTTTTCTATGTGAATATCTGTTAAAATGTAATTTATTTCTGTGATCAAAGCTGAATTTTCAGCATCATTACTCCAGTCTTCAGTGTCACATGATCCTTCAGAAATCATTCTAATATGCTGATTTGCTGCTCAAGAAACTTTATCAATGTTGACAAAAATCTATCAATTAATCAGTGTTTTAAATATAGTATCAGATTAAATTTTATCTTTAGATAAAACATTGTATCAACTTATTCAAGCAAACAAAGATACTTTCAAATTTAAATTTAAAATTTAAACTTTCAAACTGAAGTTCACTTAAACGTTTAAAATTATGAATCTAATAAATACTGTAAATTCATCATTTTAAGTTAACTACACAGAGTGTACTATACGATTCTTCATGAAACTTGCGTGGTTGGCTAAAATTACGAGTTAAGTTAACTGTTTAACACAAATTAAATGCCATTAGTTACATCAAAAGAAATGTTACCTGAACAACATTAGTGGAAGTTTATTTGACAAATGTTGTGATGACAAATCATGGAAATATTTTTTTTCTTTGAATAGATAGTTAAAAAAAAAGCATTTGTCTGACATAGAAATCTTTTGTAACATGATAAATGTCTTTACTGTCACTTTTGATAAATATATTGTTTATATTCACAGTAAACCAGCCAGTCTTTGCTTTTGGACAAATAGATCCTGTGAGGAAAAAACAAAACAAAACATTACATTTAATTGCAATAAAGCAAGTCACAACAGGCTTTTGGCTTGTTTGCAGTGTCAAATCCCCATAAAACATCTCATTTAGCTCGAGGTGTGTGATGATGTTGAGCTGCTCTTATATTTTTTGAAGAGATCTGCATTGGAACCTGACAGGTTCATACTGCCATAAATGCATTGAGAAAGATAGATGTACGTATTTTCATGCCAGGTTATTTCCACCAGCCAAGACCTATTCATCACTTCCCTGTAATTTGCCAGTGTCAGACAAAAGCCTTTTTCATTTGGTTTATTTCTCCAGCCATGAAAGATCGAGACGCTCGGATCTTCACGGGTCCTTCAGGCTCTTCTCAAAGCCCCGTATTCAACAGATCATTCACATCTGTCTTTATTTTGTTCATTAAATCTGCTGCTATGGCTCTTTTCATTGGCCGCTCATTATGTAGCAGCGTCAGCAAAGGATTGCAGTTTTCCTTTCCGATCACATGAATGAGAAAGTTCAAACCTTACAGCCGTCCAGACTGGATTCATCATACAATACTGCTGTTTTCACTGAAATGGTATAAAATAAGGCCACAGGGCTATGCTATTTTAGTATTATTTATATACTATTATAGTATTTATTATTACTTTGAAATTTGGATTTTTTTTATTTTAGTTTTAGTAATTTTGTTATGGGCCTTTATTTAGTTTTAAAATAAAATAAAATAATATTTATTTTATTTATTTATTTTTTGTTTAAAGTTTTTCATCTAATATTTTTGAAAAATTTAATTCAATTAAAATTAAATTAAATTAAATAAAAAAATAAATAAATAAACAAACAAAAAAAACAAATAAAATAAATAAATAAATAAATACATTTTATTTTATTTTATTTTATTTCAATGACCAAAAAATATTTTTTTTTTTAAACTTGTTTCTCTTAGACAGCAGTGAGAAAAAAAATAAATAAATAAAATAAAATATCACTCAGAAATCACTTGTACAAGGGAAATTATTACAGTGAAGACTGAATGGCACAATTTTTTTATTAATTACTTTGTTCTTTGCGTCGGAACTATGATTTTAGTATTATATATTTATTTATTTTTAGTGTGTATTTTTAGTGTATTAGTGTGTATTAATATTTTGAATTTGCTTTGTGATATTAATTGTAGTATTTTTAATTTTATTTCTGTTACATGTTATTTTTGTATATATTTTGCTTTAGTTTTTGTTTGTTTTAGCCGTTACATTTAATTATTTTTAGTCATTTTAATTGCTTAAACTTTTTATCATTTATCTATTTTTTATGATTTTAAAGATAAACACCACCTACATATTTATTCAACATTGAATTAAATAAAATGTATTTGTCACTATATTATAGTATTATTTACATATGATTATAGTACGTATTGCTATTTTGAATTTGCTTTTATTTAGATATATTAATTTTAGTAAATTTAGTTATTTTCATTTTGTTTTGTGATTTCATTGTATTTTATTATTTGTATTTTATTTTTTATTGTATTGTATTATTTATATTTATCTTTTGATTTAGTATTGTTTTTGTAATTTTGTTATGGGATTTTGTCTTTTGTTATTTTACATATTTATATTTAGCTTTAAATGTATTTTAATTTTATTATCATTTTAAAACTTAAATTTATTTATTTTATTTTAGATTTTGTTTTAGTAATTTTAGTACTTAAGCTTTTTATTTTCAGCAATTTTTTTAAGGTATTCAGGTACTCAGTCATTTGTTTATCACTTTATAAACTTTGGTATGTATTTTCAGTTTTATTAACTGTTGCATTTTAGATTTATTTACTTTATTTATGTATCAATACAAATTATCACAGTTTTATTGACAGCTTTGAAAAAGTTTTTTTTTTTTTCAGTGAAGGCTGAACGCCACAATCTTTGATTGGTGACATTTTTTGCGTAGTGAAAAAGATGCAAATTAAAATGCGCACACGCACACACACACACCTGTCATCTCTCACACACATGCGGTCAGGTTAGCGTCGGCGCTTCATTTGCACACAGATGCTCCGGCGCGGCGCAGTCGAGGGCCGTTGGCATGGGAACGCTCGGCCTCGGAGAGAATGCTGGGACTGTTTGACAGAACGCCGTCAGACCCGAACGCATAATTACTGCCTTCCCTCTGACGAGCCAATTAGCACAATGAGCTCCAAAGGCCTTTAGACTCGCTCTGTTTGGCCGAAGAAAGAAGCACAGCGTTCTTAAAAATAACAGATCCAGAAAGGCTTTGACAGCTGGATATTACAGGAACAACTTAGAAAAGCAAGGTAACAGATAAAAACCGTTTACATTTTTATTCAGTAGTCATCATTTTACAAACTTCATAGAGCTGATCACAATTGTATAATATATAGATTTCATATAGCTTTAGATTTATTTTCAGTTTTAGTCATTTTAGTGCTTCATCTTCTAGTTCTAATTGTCATTTAAGTTTTTTTTAAAGGTAAACACCACTATTTATTCAATACTTCAAATAGTACTTTATGCAATTTGTTTATTTATCGCTTTATATACTTTGCTTCACAACGGGTTTGTAATGTCATTGACTTTTGCATTTCATATTTAATTTGGTTTCTCTCTCTGTAGATCGTCGGCAGGTGCTTGATCTGCTGTAGGATTCTGGGAGATGCTGGCATTTGGAAAAGTCACCAGAATCCACCTGTTGACCCGAGAGAAGGTGAAAGCGCAGCACGAATGACTCAGATTTCCTCTCGGTGTGATTAGAGCGTTTGGATTAAGCTGATTTCACTCACAGGGAGATTTATAAACAGAGAAGAAACTCTGAGTTTGATCCAGCTGAACGTAAGCACACTGAGCCGATCATCACACGTTTGCTTTAAGACACTTCATAAATGACTATACATTGACCTTATTTCTAATAGAAAACTTTTGCATGTTTAAAAATTCAACAACAACAACAAAAAAACATTAATTCTTGAATCGTTTTCCAAAGGTCACATGTAAGGTTTTGTAAAATTGATCTTGGTTCTGTGTGAATATTGTTAGTTTTTTGACAAATTGATTGTTTTGTTTCTCATTTGTGGCTTTGGATAAAAGCATCTGCAAAAAAACAAACAACAACAACAAAAACCTAAATGTTAATGTAAATCAACATGAAATTTTTGTTTAAAGTCTGACTAATTTTGTTGTGTTTTTGTCATTTTTATTCTTTTTTTTATGTTTACATATATATTTTTTTGGCTAACACTTTATTTTAAGTTGTCCTTGTTACACGTTACATGTACTTACTATTATAATTACAATTAATTTATGCATAATTACATGCAAGTACCCCTGAAAAGTACCATAAGTACATGTTGCTAATTAATATTACTTAGTACTTAAATGTATAATTATACTGTAATGAGGACACCTTTTTTTTTTAATTTTAAATTTTAATTATTTATTTTAGTTATTTTGGTCATTCATCTTAAAGTTAATTAAAATGGGAAATGCTGTGTTGGCAACATGCTCAAATTAAATAAGTTTACGTTTCATTTTATTTCAAGTTATGATTTTTATATGGGTTTTTATTATTTTGAATTAGATTTTATTTTTATATTTACTGTTTTCCATTTTAATTTTAGTTAACATTTTAGTAATTTTGTTGTTTTTTTTGTTATATATATATTACAATGAGACTCTACAATGACAAAAAAAAAATTAATTTGTAAATAAATGATTGGTGTTCATTTTATAAGACAATAGCATTTCAGTTCTTGTCCTTAAATTTCACATTTAATTGCGTTATTTGTCATTTCTTTCTAACTATTTTCTTTTTTTTTTTTTTACGATTTTTGTTAGTATTTTGAATTAGAGTTTATTTTTATATTTACTGTTTTCCATTTTACTGTTTTAATTTTGTTGCTTTTGTTTCTTTATATAAATCTATAGTTTTTATTAATTTTCATTTCAGTTTTAGTTATTTTAGTACATCAAGCTAAACTAAATAAAAATGAGAAATTTTGCCTTGTCAACTAGCTGAATTAAAAACTTAAAATTGTTTTATATATATATATTTATGTGTATATATATATATATATATATATATATATATATATATATATATATATATATATATATATATATATATATATATATATATATATATTACAATTAAACTTATGCAAATACTATTTCAGTTTTTGTACTTAAATTTCACATTTAAATTCGTTATTTGTCATTTCTTTGTAACAATTTTTTTTACGATTTTTGTTAGTATTTTGAATTAGAGTTTATTTTTATATTTACTGTTTTCCATTTTACTGTTTTAATTTTGTTGTTTTTGTTTCTTTATATAAGTCTATAGTTTTTATTAATTTTCATTTCAGTTTTAGTTATTTTAGTACATCAAGCTAAACTAAATAAAAATGAGAAATTTTGCCTTGTCAACTAGCTGAATTAAAAACTTAAAATTGTTTTATATATATATATTTATGTGTATATATATATATATATATATATATATATATTACAATTAAACTTATGCAATGAGAAAATACTATTTCAGTTTTTGTACTTAAATTTCACATTTAAATTCGTTATTTGTCATTTCTTTGTAACAATTTTTTTTATGATTTTTGTTAGTATTTTGAATTAGTTTATTTTTCTATTTACTGTTTTCCATTTTCATTTCAGTTTAGTTGTTAGTGTTTTTAGTAATTGTGTTGTTTTTGTCAATTGTAGTAGTTTTTGTTTATAGTTTATAGTTAAGTCTATAGTTTTTATTTTATTTCAGTTTTAGTTATTTTAGTACATCAAGCTATACAAAATAAAAATGAGAAATTTTGCCCCGTCAACTAGCTGAATTGAAAACTTTTTACATTTTTTAATTATATTATATTGTATATTAGTGTTTACAGTGAGACTTTGTCACAAAATCCCATTTTTTTATTTCACCCATACACTTAAAAAAATATTTTTAGAAGTTGGAAATAATCGGAGTATGTTTTATATTTAATTTCAACTTGCCATTTTTTATTTGTGAAATTTACTAGCAATTTCTGAGTGAAAACAATTTTTTTTTTTCAGTGCAGGCTATTAGATAATGTTAACCAATTGCCAAACAACTAGTTTGCTTTTCACGATCCAGTTAATTCCCACCTTGCATTTCTTTCGTCATTGCATATCCTGTTTTACTCTGAAATCCATCACATTAAGGAAATAAAATGGTTTGACTTCATCTCAAAATGGTCAGACTTTCATTGGCAGCAGTTCAATAATGATGCAATCAAAAAGTTTGCCATGTTTCTATTTGTAATATCCGAGAAAAGATTTCTAGATCCTGTGTTTGCTGTATTAAACCTTTCAATCAAATAAACAGGAGAATGTAACCAGCGATCATCTTTATGTGCGATGCTGTATATCTGTTTCCCGCGAGCGCTTCGGGTGCGTCTCGTTGCTTTTACTTATCTGGAACTTTGCCGCTGTGCTTAAAGACATTGCTTTTCATTTTATGTGAAGCAGAGGGCTGCAGTGTGTCAGGTTCATTTGTCACGTTTATGAGCGTTTTCTGCTGCGTCTGGAGTGATGGAGAACTCGCCTCAGCATCCAGCAGCAACGTTTACAGGGTGAATGTTAAGAGACTTTAGTGCATTACTTCATCCGCTCCGTCTCATATGTTTCTTCTGGAACAAAATCAGTCACATCCAAAAACATCTCAGTGATTTCTGAAACTTCAGAGACACTCAAACATTTCACTTTAGAGCTTTACACACCTACTGGATGACAATGCACTCATTTGTGTGTTTTTATATGTAGGAGAAACATCTAAGACCAAGCTGCTTAATTGCAAGATAAAAGTATCCCGAACAGTGCAGGAGCAGTAAAACGTTCCTCCGCCTCTCTCAGACATGCATTGGTCTTATCCTCTTTTGTTTAGAACAGGCGAGATTTTATCCAGACGGGCATGTAAATAAACAGATGCTGAAAGCCCCAGAGAGAGATTAATGGCGTCCATTAACAGATTAATTAATGCATGAGCTGGTGATTAAACAGCGGTCGGCTAAATCACTGCCTTTAACTGAAATAAACACTCATATTTAGAGAGAGACTGTTTCCTCTTGTAGGAAAGTAATGGGGGATCAGTTGTAGCAGCAGAATTGTTCCAAGCCTGAAAATGAAGACAAATTAGTTCTGCATGTATATTTTGTGGCAACACTGAACTACTGGAGCTGAGCGGATGTTTATGACCTTTATATCACCATGCAAGTCTTAAAATGTTTATGGTGGTTTTAAAAGAATACAAACATTCAAGATGCAGATGAGTTTGTTTCTTCATCAGACTTGGAGAAATGTAGCATTACATCACTTGCTCACCAATGGATGTGAATGGGTGCCGTCAGAATGAGAGTCCAAACAGCTGGTAAAAAAAATCACAATAATCCACAGGAAGTAATCCACACCGCTCCACTCCATCAGTTAACATCTTGAGAAGACAAAAGCTAAACAAATCCATCATTAAGAGTACATAATAACACTTCCTCCAGTGAAAAAGTGGTCTGGTCTGAATCAGGGGAGAAATCTGCACAGATCAAGCACCGTTTACAAGCCAAAACATCAGCTCTAAACAAATATGTGGATGGACTTTGATGTGAGAGACAACAGGCGATGGACTTTCTCACTGTAAGAAGCATTATTATGGATTATGGGCTCGTTTTTTAGCCAGAAGCAATGGTTTAAAGATTAAAAATGTCTTAATGATGGATTTGTTTCTTACAAACACACTGATTTTGTTTTCTCAAGATGTTAATTGATGGTCTGGAGTATTGTGGATTATTGTGATGTTTTTATCAGCTGTTTGGACTCTCATTCTGATGGCACCCATTCACTGCAGAGCATCCATTGGTGAGCAAGTGATGCAACATTTCTCCAAATCTGATGAAGAAACAAACTCATGTATATCTTGGATGGCCAATGTGCTTTCACCAGTCTGAACGAAATGGCTAAATAACCAGCTAAATAACCATATTTATTTCTGAGATACCTGAATGCCACTTGTATTAAACGGGTCATTCATGGGATACCTTTTGTATCCCCAGTAAACATCATTATATTATTCCCTTAAAATTTTCAACAACATTAATTTTAAAGTTGTCTTTGACATAAATAACACATTTTGAACTTTATGCATATTTAAGTTTTTATTTAATAATTTTAAACATTTTACAGCATTTTAAACCATCAAATATCACAATTTTTCCTATGTCCCCAGGCCCAACACTTAATATAAGTGATTTTTTTTTTTTTTTAGGTTTTTTCATGTTGTTTGGCATATCAGTAATTGTTTTCTCTATAGTGTATATATATATTTTCAAGTATTAAACCATTTAAAAAAATAATAAAGGTTTTTAGCTTGTCCTTTTAAATATTGTCCACCCTGTTATATTTCACTACTGGCCCTTTAAATGAAAGTTGGAAAAAGAAAATTACATCATATCAACTGGCTGACATCATTTCATTAGCAGGAAAACAACCAGGGAAGGTTAGAGAGGTGAGAGTCTCTGATTTGTTAATTGTCTGTTTTTACTTATTTTGTGTGGTCAACTTCAGCATGTCCACCCTGTTAAGGGGAATATAAAAAAAGTAAATAGAAATTCTTATTTGTAAAAGTAGCATTTTAAAAACATTCAGTTCTTTATTTGACAGACCTTCTGTGCTATCATTTTGTGTAATGGCTGATTTTAGGTACAAATGTCCACCCTGTTAAGTCAGAAAAGTTAACAGGGTGGAGATATTTAGTAAATGAATCCTTAAATTTATATACCTAAGGTTGACCAAAATTATTTTTCAATCATAATTACACAAGAATTGGTAAAAAAAAAAAAAAAAAAAAAAAAGAAAAAAGAAAAGTGTTTCATTTTTTAAGTGTTATGATGTCCAAAAGGCACCAAACACTAATGACCCATTCCCCTTAAAGGAACACTCCGCTTTTTTTGAAAATAGGCTCATTGTCCAACTCCCCTAGAATTAAACAGTTGAGTTTTACCATTTTGGTAAAGTAAAAATGGTAAAACTCAACTGTTTAACTCTAGGGGAGTTGGAAAATGAGCCTGTTTTCAAAAAAAGTGGAGTGTTCCTTTAACAGGGTGGACATGTTGAAGTTGACTACATCAAACTGGAAAGTTAAAAAACAAACAAACAAAAAACAAATCAGAGACTCGTCCCCGGTTGTTTTCCCTCCAATTTAATGATGTCGGCCCTTTAATATGATGTAATTTCCTTTTTCCAACTTTCATTTACAGGACCAGTGGTCGAATATAGCAGGGTGGACAATATTTTGAGGGACAAGCTAAAAACCTTTATTATTTTTCAAAAATGAATTTAATGCTTGGGAAATATATGTACATAAGAGAAAACTACTACTGATATACCAAACAACATGAAAAATCTAAATAAATAAATAATTCACTCATATTAAGTGTTGTATTCCTGGGGACATAGAACAAATGGTGATATTTTGGTGGTTTAAAATGCTGTAAAATGCTTAGAATTATTAAAAAAAAAAAAACATATGCTTAAAGAACAAAAAGTGTTATGTCAAAGACAACTTTAAAATTGATGATGTTTAAAATTGTAATAATAATATCACAATCTTTTCTGGGGACACAAAAGGCACCGAATCCCAGGAATGACTCAACATGTGATTTTTGAAATGTTTAATTGCATACTGCATACTATTTTTCATGCCATTTTTCATCATAAGCAGTTTCTTGTATATACTGCATTGACTTGTATTTCAAAGTGTGTGTGCGCGTGTGTGTGGATTCCTACCAGGATTAGAGTTTATTGGTTACAGGCCTTGAGTCAGCATTTCTCTTTACTGCAACAGAGACACAGAGACTTTACTGGGTCTCAGATCAACACCGAAGCCACAAAACCTTATTTCTCTCAGCGGAAACAACTTCAATGAGCAATTACTCCGTATTCTCAAACAATGTTAGATGTCTGTTGATATACTTCAGATATATTCTAGTATGCCTAATGATTTCAATTTCAGTTTTTCCCCTACTTAGGTAAAAGTCCTCACGGATCTGAGGGTTCAGTGAGTTTGTCGTTAATGCCGCTCGGATCATAAGCTCAGCTCACTCTAAATATGGACTCCATTAACCTCATTATGTTTTTCACGGATGATATACTTCTCTTTGGGGCTGTAAGAGTTATTCCTGAATCAAACCAATGTATCTAAATTATACAACGACTTTCAGGGGGTCAAATTGTTAAAGGATAGTTATACTGTATTTTATTACTGTACTGTACTGATTAGTTAAATATGAAAATTAGCCCATGGTTTACTCACCCTCAAGGCATCCTAGGTGTATGACTTTCTTCTTTCAATCGAATCCAATCAGAGCACTTTTTATTATGTATGGGTGCACTTTATTGGACTTCTTTTGGACTGTTGAACAGAAAGACCCGCCCATTGCCATTATAAAGCTTGGAAGAGCCAGGACAATTTTTAATATAACTCCAGTTGACCCTTTGCAAACAGCTTGATTGACAGCTGATCTGAGCAATCATAATGCTGAATCTGTCATTATGTCAAACAAACAAATCAGACAGTAGAGTAGATTAACTTCAGTAGACTTAAACTTGAAAAAGTTTTTTTTTTTTTTTAATAAATACAATTTTTTTGTCATTCCTGTCATGTAAAAATGCAATAGAATGAAGAAAAAATTACTTATTTTGCCAATGTGCTATGAAGTACCTACCCATATTGAGGGAAATTGCTGCAAACTGTTGCTATGGTTTCCTGCTCAAGTTCGGGAGCCTCTATTTTCGCGCTCTTCAGGTGAAACAGGCACGCTGTCTAACGTCTAATTTTCATTTAAATTTTAGCTTACTTAAACATTATTTATATATTTTGAAGTTGGGTTCAGTTAATACACAGTAAAAAAACTGAAGCCGTATAGTTAATTTATTGGATTTTCTATTTGTTGTGCGGGAGTTTCGCGAAAACGTTTCCCGCGCAAATTTCGCGGTTCAAGTCATTAGAATCCGAGGCGTTTAACGCGTTTACCAACAGAAAACTGATTAATTTGTTAGTGAATTCTGTGTGAATTGTGGTTTATACACCGCTATAATATTGCTAAGGGATAACGGACCTTTTTAGTTGCGAAATTTCGTCAAATTTCGGCGTATTCGGGTAAATTCAGTGATATTTATTTCCGTTTTTGACTTAAAACCAGATTAAAAACCTTAGTGCACTGTATGGAGCTATATATAGCTACTTTATAATGATTTATAATGAAAATGATTTGTCAACGCTTATGATGTATTGGTGTATTCTCCCAGGAGTTCTATTCAACTGAATGTTGCGCGCTCTCTCTCTCTCTCAGGTCCGGGAGGGGGTTTTGTGGAGCGCTGTGCTCCTCTTCTTCTTCAGCACCCTTTTGTTTCTGATCTCTCCAGTAGACGGAGGCGCCGCTGCGGAGAGACCGGCGTCAGTCTGCGCGTGTCTCTCCTGTGCCCGTTCGTCCGCGGATGTGCCCGGTGCTTGTCATTGCTTTACCTTTGGAAACTGTTCTAGAGCAATAACAGCTTTATTTGTGGAGTTCAGTTCATTTCATGTGACTGAAGTTCCGGCAGACTCGGATCGGATCTTTCTCCGCCAGAGGCACCGGAGCATCCGCACTTCGGTTCGTTTCGGCTCAGCCGATCTTCATCCGTTCAGCCGGTGTGGACTCATACTCTCAGCTCTGACAACTTGAACAACTCCAGGTAAAAAGGAAACCTTCTCAAAACTATTACTTGCAGATTAATGTAGCAGTAGGGGTTTTGGTGGTTGTCTGATTTAGTGGATCTTTCAAATCCGATTTAACCAGATGTCTGTGATCTCATCCAAATCGTAAAGCTGGTTTGGACAGCATGCTTTAATTTCTGATGGCATAACTTGATTGTCCGATTGTGGAAATCTGGTTCTGTTTGAGCATCTGCACATATGTCAAATGGTAGTGAATGTTAGTGCATCGTCTTTGTTGGAGATTTTTGGAGATGCTTAAGAAATCTGAAGAAACAAGAAGAAATGTGACTGATGTCCGATATATTTACGTTTAACACTTTTTATTCAGCAGATCATTTTATTTAAGGACTTTTTAGCAAAAGAGCAAGAGTATGCAATGCAGTAAAAGTTATTATAAGAAATGGCAAAATCCACCACTGCAGTTCAAGTCGCAAGATTTTGAACAAAGAATCGATAGAATCGATAAATCACTGTATAATACTTTTTGCAAGTTGCTTTGGATAAAAGCATCTGCTTAATGCATAAATGTCTTAAAATCGATTAAAACACAAGCTGGAGCAGAAGTGAAATGCAGAAAAGAATTGAAAGATAGAACAATACAGTAGAAGTTATTATAAGAAATCCCACTATTGCATTGCAAGTTACAAGATCTGGAACAAAGAATGCATGTGCATTTTTAGTTAAAATATAGTTTAAGAGACTTGCTCATTTGTAAGTCTCTTTGGATAAAAGCAACTGTTAAATGCATACATGCATATGTAATAAGACAGAAGTTAGAACAGAAGTGCCAAATGGCAAAATCCAACAATTGCATTGCAAGTTGAAAGATATTGCACGAAGAATTCATGCAAATATGTAAGTAAAAACCACAGCATTAAATACTTAATCTTTTGCACATTGATTTGGATAAAAGCATCTAAGAAATTCCATTATTGCATTGCAAGTTGCGAGATATGGAACAAAGAATGCATGTGCATTTTTTTTTGTTAAAATATGTAGTTTAAGAGACTTGCTCATTTGTAAATCTCTTTAGATAAAAGCTGCTAAATGCATATATGCATATTCAGTAAGATTAAGTGCCAAAATCCAACCATTGCATTGCAAGTTGAATGATAATGCACAGCAAAATGCATGCAAATATGTAAGCGCAAATCACAGCATTAAATACTTCCTTTTTTGAATGTTGATTTGGATAAAAAAAAACATCTATTAAATGCATAAATGTAATAAGATATATTAGTAAGCTACACAAACTAGAGCAGAAGTGAAATGCAGAAAAGAATCGATGGATACAACAATGCAGTAAAAGTTATTATAAGAAATGCTAAAATCCCACTATTGCATTGCAAGTCACAATATACTGAACAAAGAAAATCATTGCAAAAGATATAATGAAGAATGCATGTAAACATTGAATTTAAAATCACAGCATAAGACACTTTTACTTTTGCAAGTCGCCTTGGATAAATGCATCTGCCAAATGCATAAATCTATGTTAGAAAAACAGTACACAAACAAGAGCGAAACTGAAATGCAGAAAAGAAAAAGAAATGCCAAAATCAAGATATTAAACAAAGAATGCATGCAAATGTTTAAGTTACAATCATAAGCAGTGATACACCTTAAAAATACTACTTAAAAGCATGCCTTGTGTTGTAATGTCCAAATGAACCTGTTTAATTAAAGATTGTAAGAGTCAAATCAGATAGAAATAGCTCCTGCTCCGATCAGCTGATTCCTGAAGCCGTTGGCTTGTACAGATGAACGGGGTGCTGTAAATATCAGCTTACGAACGCTCTCACTGGTCCTTTGTAGCAGAAGAGAGATATCAGTGTCGGTGAGCATTAGTAAGTGTGTTCGACAGGCAGCTGCGGTTCTCGGCGAGAGGTGTAGGCTAAGATCTCTTTCCCTGTGGCAGCCGTGCTGAAGTTGCCGGAGATCAAAAAGTCCTCGGCAGCTGTGGGCATTTATTATTCATCCCGGCACCTCTTCACAACCCCGCCGACCGTGCGGAGGCTTTTCAGACCTGTACGACACACTGACCGGATGGTGCTGTGACATCATATTCACGGGCCACTCAGACAGCTGCCAGGATTCTCCATCAGCATTTCCTTTGGGATTGTCTGCAGTTCGTGATTGTTGGGTTTAATCACGGGCCTAAATGGATGTGTGGGTTTAGAAGGCCACAATGAGAGGTTAGGGTGAAAATAAGAGGATTAATGGTGTTGGATTTATTGGAGTCTGATAATGAGATGGTGTTTTTAGGGTGAAGGGAGCGAAGGGTGAACGGGTCAGAGAAATCAGGGCTCAAGGTCAGGTGTTATGTATAGTTCACAAATTCAATCAATATGGTCAGCCTTTGTGTTTCAGCGACTGATCAATGCAGTACGAACCCCTTTTTCTTTTTTAACACATATTCAGATTCTAGTTTAAGCTGTTTTGCTGGCATGGTAAAAAGTAGTATAAATATTAGACCTAAAAATGTCTCAAATTGAAGTATTAACAAAGACAATGGTTTCTGTCTCTCTTCTCCTGCAGCTGTCTGTCTCTTTGTCCTCCTAAAGAGCCAGACTATTCAAAAAGCAGCTCAACACAATATCAGAGGCTCTTATTCAGCAGTATGAGTACTTTATGACACTCTCACACACACATAGCCTATGTAAGCATTGAAAACTATCATTGAGAGTCTATATTGTCTTTATAATTTGTATCAATATTGGTCACAGTTCCTGTTTCACCCCAAATTAATTTATTTTGCATCAAGATACAACTGAGATTTTGAGATAACAGAATTATGACATTATTTTTATGGCAATTAAACACCCTGAAAGTCTCATTTCTGAAATGCAGTGCAGTGCAATAAAGAAAATCAATATAAAATGATCAAAATAATTAAAATAATATTTTTTCTTTTAATTAGTTATCTGTAGTTTTCTTTATTGTTTACATTAATGTGAATTGTAATTTTATTATTTAATTTTTTAATTTTTGGGGTGAACTATAACTTTGCATTTATACATCGATTTCTTAAATGAATTATCACAACTGATCAGATTTGGCTGTTATCGGAAGCAGAAAATGTCCTATATTTTCCAATTTAAAGATACCAAATTTCAAAAGTAGCCTCTTTTTATTTCTCATAGAAGTGTCTGATTTGACCTAAAGTGTCTAAAATTCAGAGATTTGTTGTGAATTGTTATTTGTATAAGCCTCTTTCTGTTCAGTTTGTATGTGACTGTGTCTGTTTGCTCAGTGCTTAGTCTGTATTTGCCATTAAGTCCTTCATCTCCATGGATCAGTAGCTCATGAAGTGATCCAGACGTGATGTTTCTTTAACAAACTCAATGCTGTTCTGGGTTTAAACACTGTATTGCTGTATTGATTGGTTTATACTGCTGACCATCTGCATATTGGAGTTTCTGCAGTGGAGTGTAGAGGAGGTTCAACTAAACAAAACCGAACCACACATGCAGATCTGCAACTAAACACCTGTTTCTCATTAATGGTGTTCAAGTCAAGTATCACTATTGCTTTGATTTGAGCAAACACTATGTATTGAACTCGGCTGGTAAGTTTTGCTTGTGCAAACAGCACATTTATTTCAGAAAAAAGTAGAAATCACAGAAACAAACACTTGTAACCTTGTGTGCAAACACACAAGCATCTTAAGAACACAGGACACGCTTCTTTAGTCTCATGCAGAATTAATTGTGTCTGGATGCGTGTAGGTTCACAGGAGGGTCTCTGGCAGCCCGCCAGACACGCACCATCAGAAACATGGCATCTTTCAATTTTATCTGTGGTTATTTTGTTATGCATACACTCTTGAAGGGATAATTCAACCAAAAATTAAAACTGTCATCATTTACTCACCCTCATGTGCTCTAAACCCATTTGAGTCTAAACCCATTTGAGTTTCTTTTCTTTTGCAGAATGCAAAATAATGTTCATGCTGTTTTTTCCATGCAATGAAAGCAGAATGACCGAAAAATGGACCAAACCTTCTCAGGGTTAAATGTCAGATGCTATTGGTTTGTAATTGGATTCGACCTAATCTTAATGAGCCTTATGAATGTATGCAACCTGAAGCATAACATTTTCAGTGAATAGCAGCTTACATTTCTGTTGCATGGCTTTTAAGGACTTGATATTTACTGCACAAGTCTTGAGGATACCTTTATTAGCTTCAAGACTTTTTTTGTTCATTAATTTGATGGAAAAGTGCAGCCTTGAGTGTGCGACATGAGTGTGAGTAAATGTTTACTTGGACTTTATTTTTGCATTAACTGATTGTTAAAAATATTTTCAGGCTGTGAAACTCTTTTTGAAAGCACTATTTTTAAGAAAATATGGCAAGTTGTATGGGTAGGGAAATCAGCCCCATACAGTCTGTCGTTGTAGAGGATCGCTGAGCACACATGCAGAATCTCTGATAATGTTTGTCAAAGTTCATGCTGGTTTAATTAAGTTGAACATCAGTTCATTACTACCTGCTGAATCACCGCTGGGCTGATGAACATGGTTACTACAAAAACATTATAATAGCAACACTGTGGCAATCACTGACACACAACTACCCACAACACCCTAACAACTGCATAGCAGCAACACACTGGCACCACCCACAACGTCCTAGCAACGGCATAGCAACAACCTATTGATCCACTAAGTGCCAAGCAATGGACTGGCAACTACACACAACACCCTAGAAACTGCATAGCAGTGCTCTGGCAACCACACACAACACCCTAGCAACTGTATAGCAATGCCTTAGCAACTGTTCATAAACAACCTGGCAACCACTCTTAATGACCTAGCAACTGCATAGTAACACCCTGGCAACAACCCACAATGCATTAAGCACTGCATTGTAACATTTTGGCAACTGCATAGCAACACCCTGGCAACCAGCCACCAATATCAACCTAGCAACTGCATAGTGACATCCTGGCAACCATCAAAAATGCCTTAGCAACTTCATATCAACTCTTTGGCAACTGCATAGCAACACCCTGGCAGCCACCCATAATGCCTTAGCAACTTCATATTAACTCTTTGCCAACTGCATTGCAACACCCTGGCAACCAACCACCAATATCGATATAGCAACTGCATAGTAACGTCCTGGTAACCACCAAAAATGCCTTTGCAACTTCATATCAACTCTTTGGCAACTGCATAGCAACACCCTGGCAGCCACCCACAATGCCTTAGCAACTTCATATTAACTCTTTGCCAACTGCATAGCAACACTCTGGCAACCAAACACTGATATCAACCTAGCAACTGCATAGTAATGCCCTGGTAACCACAAAAATGCAATTCTTTGGCAACTGGCAACCAAACACCAATATCAATCAAGCAACTGCATAGCAACACCCTGGCAACCAACCACTAATATCGATCTAGCAACTGCATAGCAACACCCTGGCAACCAACCACAATGCTTTAGAAACTGCATAGAAACTCTTTGGGAATTGCATAGCGACATCCTGGCAACCAACCACCAATATCAACCTAACAATTGCATAGTAACATCCTGGCAACCATCAAAAATACCTTAGCAACTGTGTATCAGCTCTTTGGCAACTGCATAGCAACACCCTGGCAACCACCCACAATTCCTTAGCAACTTCATATCAACACTTTGCCAACTGCATAGCAACACCCTGGCAACCAAATGCTAATATCAACCTAGCAACTGCATTGTAACGCCCTGGTAGTCACCAAAAATGCAATTCTTTGGCAACTGCATAGCAACACTCTGGCAACCAGCCACCAATATCGACCCAACAGCTGCATAGTAACGCCCTGGCAACCACCACCAGTGACCTAGCAACTGTATAGCAATGCTCTAGAAAATATCAACCTAGCTACTTCATATTGCAGAGATGCCTTGACAACCACCAGGGCAACACCCTAGCAACTGCAAAACGTTTGAGAAGTTCATGTAGATGTGCTGCTCCAGGGGAAACTTTTGTTGCTCAGGCTGATTCTGACCAATGCAGTTTTTATTTAAAAATGGGGTTTGTCTCAGATTTTTGCCCAAAAACGATGAGCAGAAAACAAATGAGCCAGTGGTTGTCATGCAGCATTTGATGTCAAAATTTGGCCATAGCTTGAGCTGGTGGCGTTAAGCTCTAGAGGAGGCATATTTGAGGAAAACGGCTCCATTGGCCTGCCTTTAATCTCATTACTGTCTAGGAGAAACTGCTCAGATTGTACAGAGATCTCATTTGTGATTTTGCTTTCCTATATGGGATTGTGGGTAATTGATGTTGCCCTGCTGGAGGGCGTCGAGTTCAATAGAACACATGAAGGTTTGCGTTTGACATCAGACTGACCCAGTGTGTGTATGTGTGTGTGAGGAACATACAGTAAATGAGGTTTGGGAATAGAATTCTTCCCCAGGAACATTAGTCTTTTTCTTTAGTTGAACACCTTTATTTTCAATGCACTGCTTACGGTGCATATGAGCATTACTGTGGGAGTAAGCCTGTGAGTTTTGATCTGGATGTATGATATACAGAGATAATTGGAAATTCAGCGTCATTTTATGAGCAGCAAGACCATACCGTGTTTATGGCATTACATGTTTTTAGCATGTTTGTTATGAGTATGCATGCAGTAGAAGAGCTGGAAAAAACTCCCACCAGAAATAAAAGACATGAAGTCATCATGGTTTCTCAAAGAAAAAAAAAATCTTACGTATTGACTTTTTTAAAAATCAAGCTGCCCTGGGGCTACAGACGAAAATTGGCCACCCTGCTTGAATTCAGCACATTTCATGTTGATTTTATTATTATTAATGTGTGTAGTCTCTGATTAAATAAATAAATAATTCGCAGTGCACTTAAAATTAGTTTGACGCCTTTTTAACTTTGGGGTTAGCTATTTCACACTTGTAGTTTTGAAATAACCTTAATTAAAAAGTTGCATAAATTTTCATATGCTATTTTAGTATCAGTGTTTGAATCCTCCTCCTTTTGCTTTGGCGTCTTTTTTATGCCAGTAAATCATTTTTATTGCCAGTTATTCAATATAAAATCAAATAATCAATAATCAAAATAATAATACAAATATTTATATAATATTCATTAATAATAATTTATTTATTTATATATTTATTTCTTTTATTTATTAAATAATAATAATATTTATATTTATATAAAAATATTTATAAATATTTATATAATATTTATTATAATTATGCTTACGATTGTTTTTCCTATTAAATCCTATATTTTATTCCCGTTAACAACATGTAAGTGTGTTTCAGCACTGGACAGCTCCTGATTCACTCACTGCTGTCTCATTACTGAATCCCACTCCAGATACTGTTTACACTGAAAGAATGTGTGATTAATGACTGTTCCCGGGGTTTCTATAATGCCTTTGTTTTGCTAATGTATTTACATGAATAACATACAGTATATTTACATGCCAGATCTTCATGACTATTATTTGTGCTGAGCTGAGATTGATGTTTAGTGGTGTTTGCTAAGTCAAGCATCACTACTGCTATTGTTCAGACATGGTGTTCAGAGTTTTGCATGAGTGAAACTTGATATTTATGTAATCTAATGTACTTGATTTAGTCATATTATTAAATAAATTTGTAATTTTAAGTACATATTTTTTCTTCAGAATGACTTCTTTTTTGCATCATCTTTAGAAAGTACTAATAAAAATATAAATGTAGAATGATATAAGGAAATTAATTTCTGCAAAACTAGAGCTCTTGGGTCAGGGATAAGCATTGCACCGAAACAAAGCAGTCACAATAGCAGTTTAGTGTCCTTGGAGGTCTTTTACTTCCATTGTTAATGACTATCACTAATGTAAATCCCATTTCACAGGTAAAGAAACCTGCTATTATTCTCCTCCATCTCTCTCTTTAATTGTACATCTTCAGTCGTCAGTCTGCAGGAGGTCTTTCCCAGCCCCCCTCGGCCGTTCTCCATAGACGTGTTACGGGCAGTTAAAGAGAGAGAGAGGAATAGTCAAACAAAGGAAGGCTCTCAGTTTCTTTGTGTTTATTGTCCGTTCTCCTTGTGTGACATGCAGACGGACACTGATAGGAAGCGCCTTCAGGCGTGTTTGGCTTGATAGAACGTGACAGAGTTTGTGTTTCCACCATAGTGACACGTTTCTCTTTTGCAATTACAGTGCAAATGTGATCATTAACTTAAAAAGAAGTCCTTTGGAAATCACGCTGTAGAAGATGTTTTGTCAGGTAACATGTAAATTCACTGGTTCTGTTCCAGTGTATTGATTAGTTTGCATGAATGAAAGGGGTTAGACCAAATAGGAAAACATCTGTATAGTGTATAAATTGTCGTTCTTGATCTGCATCTTCAGCATATCATTTTATGTGTCAGTTATTCTTTGTTTATTAACAGTTAAAAGAAATTCAAATAATTGATAACAGTCAAGCTAAAAAAAACTTTTTTAAATAATAAAATGTAATCATTTTTATAATATTTATACCTAGTAATCTTAGTTGTTTTCCCTATAAAACCCTATTTTGTAATTTTTTAAAAAATGCACATCATTTTTAATGCCAGTTATTTTGTATTAAAATGAATAATTATAAGAAATTCAAATAACTGATAATAGTCAAATCAAAAATACCATTCACTTTTTTTTAATAATCATATTTAATCATAATTTTAAATATATTTGTAATGAATAATTTGTTGTTTTCCCCATAAAACCTTATTTTGTACATTTTTAAATGCATATCATTTTTAATGCCAGTTATTATTTATTTAAAATGAACAATTAAAAGAAATTCAAATAATTAATAAGTCAAATAAAAAAATATTAGCTTATTTTTAATAATAATATTTAATCATAATCTTAAATATATTTGTAATTAATAACCTTACAATTTTTACCCCTATAAAACCCTATTTTGTGCATTTATTTAAAATGCATATAATTTTTTGTGCCAATTATACTTTCTTTAAAATTAACAATTAAAACAAAAAACCTGTAGTACCTTATAGTAAAATAATAGTACCTTATATTTAATATTTTAATTGTTTTCCCTATAACACCCTATATTGTAATTTTTTTAATGCATATTGTTTTAATGCCAGTAATTCTTTAAAATTAACAATTAAAAGAAATTTAAATAATTAATAATATTCAGTTATTTTTAATAATAATATTTAATCATAATTTGAAATAGATTTGTAATTAATAACCTTGCAGTTTTTTCCCCTAAAAAAACATATTCTACATTTATTTAAAATGCATATAATTTTTAGTGCCAGTTGTTCTTTATCTAAGAATAGCCTTTAAAAAAAAATCATTATACCTGATAATGGTCAAACTAAAAATAATAGTACCTTATTTTTAATAATAATATTTAATAATAATTTTTTAAATATTTATGTAATATTAATAATCTTAGTTGTTTTCCCTATAAAACCCTATGCTGTACAATTTATTTAAAAAAAAAAAAAGGATATTTCCCAGCCATTATGGTATGGAATTAATGTGTTTGTTTTTGCAGACCTTAAAAATCTGCAACAGAAACGTGTTAAATGTAGAGTCTCACCACCACAGAGTGTGAACCAATATCCATATGCAAAAGACAATGAAGCGTTTTTTCCCCACCACGGTTAGTTTGAGTCTCCCGGTATTCCCAGAGTAACCATGGCAACCGGACAGCCGGTTAACGCTCGCGTTGCCAGCCGGGTGACAGTCTGATGCTCGGCACCTGAGACCGCCGGCTATGTGAGGCTCAGCAGACTCATGTAGATCCAAACACAGCTACGTTTGTTAGTTATGGGTGTGGATAATGGTAATTAGCACATCAGCAGTCTGTCTTACTCTCAGCCTGTCTGTCCCTCTCCGGATGACAGGCCTTTGGCTGGAAGCTTCATTATTTCATGTCTCTCCTCCTTCAGAGATGATTCTTGTCTTTTGGTTTTGTGCTCGGTTGTGCTAAAGTACTACAGTAATTGGCCGTGAAGCGCTTATGGCCACTGGCGAGACTTTGATCTGTTTGTTTTTCTGTAAAGACGCCTGACGCAGTTTTCGGTGTTGAATTGGCACCAGCTGAGTTGAGAGAAAAACTGTGCTTAATCGATCTGCATTTCATGTTAGGCTGTATTTATGTAAGCATACAAAACTGTCCCATGCAAAAAAAGCGTGGTGTTGCTTTCGTATGCATGTGTTGGGGGTTTAATTTTATGCATGAATTAATTTTGTCTGCTGTTGTTATTTTACTAAATGCATTGATATTGTTTAATGTAGTAAAGCATTGTGCTTTGTGCATGAAAAACAAGCAAAACCATTGAAAACAAAATTAACATAAAAAAATTAAAATAATCAATAAAATGGCCAAAAACAAATATTTTATAAAAATATTTTAAATAATTATTTTTGTTTAGTTTTTTTTTCCTAATTACAATGTAAAATGTCTTGTTTAATGCCTCGCATAGTAAAAAATAAATAAATTAAATATGATAAAATAAATACTATTTTAGACCTCAGCGGGTATCATGTGATATTTCTTTGGATTCTGAGCAGTTTATTGTAATGCAGCAGATTTTCTCCATGTGTAGAGTATTGAATCAGACTGCTGGGGATGTTTAATATACTCTGAGTAGTGCTGTAAAGCGTTTGATTTACAGCATGAGGAGCGCAGCTCTTGTTTATCTGCTCTCAGGGAGATTTATGCCGCTGTATACTGGAGTCTCTTCATCCAGCCTGAGGAATCAGTGCAGTCCTTCATCATCACCTTCACACCTGAAAGCGACTGCTGTGTGTTTTACATGCGTCAGGGGTTAAAGGTCACATGATGGTTGATAAATGACCGGATGAGGCAGGATTGAATCGACTGCTGTGTATTGACTCATTTACAGTGACTGTAAGTATATCTATTTAGAGAGCAGTGTTATTTTAGTATTATTAAGTTGGATTGAGAAGACCAACTTACTGAAATGCTATTTAAGCTGCTTATTATGCTTTTTCTTTTTCTTTTTCTTATCAACTGTAACTCCTCCTAGAGCTTACATAGACTTACAGTGACGGAATGTTCAAATGAGCCAAGACTATTCAAACTGGAACTGTCAAAACTCCCAGAATCCCTTGAGGCTCAATCAATCTATCTATCTATCTATGACTAGCAACTAGAATCATGTTAGAAACATGCTAGCAACATGCTAATCATGCTAGAAACATGCTAGCAACATGATATCTATCTATTATATAATAATTTATATCTATCTATCTATGCCTAGCAACTAGAATCATGCTACGGAACTAGAAACATGCTAGGAACATGCTAACAACTTGCTAATCATGCTAGAAACAAGCTAGCAAAATGTTAACAACATGCTAACAACTTGTTAATCATGCTAGAAACATGCTAGCAACATGCTAACAACTTACTAATCATGCTGGAAACAGACTAGCACCTTGTTAATCATGCTAGAAACATGCTAACAACATGATATCTATCCATTATATAATAATTTCTATCTATCTATCTATGCCTAGCAACTAGAATCATGCTAGGAACATGTTAACAACTTGCTAATCATGCTAGAAACAAGCTAGCAACATGTTAACAACATGCTAACAACTTGTTAATCATGCTAGAAAAATGCTAGCAACATGCTAATCAGGTTAGAAACATGTTAATCATGCTAGAATCATGCTAGCAACTTGCTAATCATGTTAGCAACATGCTAACAACTTGCTAATCATGCTAAAAACAAGCTAGCAACATGTTAACAACATGCTAACAACTTGTTAATCATGCTAAAAAAAAGTTAGCAACATGCTAATCAGTTTAGAAACATGTTAATCTTGCTAGAATCATGCTAGCAACTTGCTAATCATGTTAGCAACATGCTAACAACTTGCTAATCATGCTGGAAACAGACTAGCAACATATCATCTATCCATTATCTAATAATTTCTATCTATCATCTATCTATTTATCTATCTATCTATCTATCTATATATCTATCTGTCTGTCTGTTTATCTATCTATCTATCTATCTATCTATCTATCTATCTATGCCTAGCAACTAGAGTCATGTTAGAAACATGCTAACAACTTGCTAATCATACCAGAAACAAGCAAGCAACATGTTAACATCATGCTAACAACTTACTAATCATGTTGGACACAGACTAGCAACTTGCCAATCATGCTAGCAACATGCTAACAACTTCCTAATCATGCTAGAAACAAGTTAGCAACATGTTAACAACTTGCTAATCATGCTAGAAAAATGCTAGCAACATGCTAATCAGGTTAGAAATATGCTAATCATGCTAGAATCATGTTAGCAACATGCTAACAACTTGCTAATCATGCTGGAAACAGACTAGCAACGTGATATCTGTCCATTATCTAATAATTTCTATCTATCTATCTATCTATCTATGCCTAGCAACTAGAATCATGTTAGAAACATGCTAGCAACTTGCTAATCATGCTAGAAACATGCTAGCAACATGATATCCATTATCTAATAATTTCTATCTATCTATCTATTCTTATTTATCTATTCAACTTTTAAATCTTTTTAAGACTTTAAAACTTTTCAAAACTTTTTTTTTTTTTTTTAACTTTCTGGTCCGGCTTTCTCAAGCCAACTTAAAGTTTGTCTTGACAAACATTTTTTTATCTTGTTAATATACTGTTATAGTTAGGGCTGGCCGATATGGCAAAAAATTAAAATCTTGATTGACCAATTCTCAATTTATTCTCTGGTGAAAAAAACAGCATATGCTGGTTAGGTATGTTTTGATGCTGGTTTAAGCTGGTCCTTGACCAGCAACATGACCAGCTAAAACCAGCATAAACCAGCATCAAAACATACCTAACCAGCATATGCTGTTTTTTTTTCACCAGGGTTATTATTATTTTTAATGATTTTTCACTAGTCAACTTGAAAATGTAACTACAACATGATTCAAATAACTTTTCCTTTATTAACCTTAAAGAAAATTCTATTCCAAGTATACCACACATGAAGTTGTCAACATGATGTAAATGCAAACAAATCACTTGTTAAACATCTTTGCAGAAAAGATGCATGAACAACAAATACGTCTTGTACAAACTTGTCTTATACATATTATATGTTCAGAAATAATACAAGGAAATGCTTTAAGAAAAATCAAGTAAAAAGAAAAGTCAAGGTAACTCAAATTCAAAATGACTGAAGGTATAACACCAGTAGACTATTATTAACTATAAATACTATGTAAAAAAACAATAAACAGCAAGCAGCTTTCAGCCTGTCACCATAATGCAAACATGAAATTTCTCCTAAAATAACAAGAATAGTTGTCATCCAGTAAGAGTTTAGAGCATTAAAACAAATGTGGAGCAGCTCAGATCATTGCATGAGAAATTTTCTGAGTTCATGTTAAGATCTCTGACTCAGGAGAGAATGTTTCTGCTTAGATCTCATTGCTGTCTAGAGCAGATATTACAGAGACGTGTGGTTTGTCTTTACCGTGGGTGTTTTTAACTCCCACAGACTTTTCCTGCATGTAAATGTCAGCGCTGCTCCAGAACCGGATTAGATTTAAACCGGATTGAATAGGAGAGACGCTTCATTCTGGTGTGTGTGGGATGTGAGATGAGGAGCGCTGCAAGACTGTCTGTCTGAATCTCTCTGTCTTTCTGTCTGTCTGAGACAGAGCTGTAAATAGAGGCAGTGCTTGAGGAACACAGAGCGGTGTGTTTGTGTGCATGTGTTTTCTTTTGTATTTTATCATGGGATTAGTTGTAGCATATCTTCTCTTAAAACCAAAACTCAGTGCAAAACTGGAGTTTGTTTATCATTTCTGATCTGTTTTCCATAATGGCAGCACATATGAATGATGTCATACACCCACATCTCCATGAAATCCATCTCGCAGTGTTTCCAAGTGTTAGTGAGGATTTATGTGTGTGCTTGTATGCCTTGCGTATGAAAACACATTATATACATATATTTAGGTATAGGATTTGCTTTGGAACTAATTTTAATTAGTATTATTTATAAACTATTAAATTATGTATTAATATTTTGAATTGTTAAAATATTTTTGTTTTCCTTTTAGTAATTTAATAATAGTTTAAAATAATTTTGTTGTAGGATTTTGCTTTTTATTCCTTTTCTTTCTTTCTTTTTTTCTTTCTTTCTTTCTTTCGTTTTCTTTCTTTCTTTCTTCTTTTCGTTTAGTTTTTTCCCCATTCCTTTATTTAGCTTTAGATGTATTTTCAATTTTAGTACTTCAGCCTAAAATTACAGTATTTTATTTACCAAAAAAAAAACTTTTCTAATTTTTAAGTTTTTTAAGTTGACATTTTTCCATTTATTTTATTTTATTTTATTTTATTTTATTTTATTTTATTTTATTTTATTTTATTTTATTTTATTTTATTTTATTTTATTTTATTTTATTTTGCTGGCAAATTTCACTAATAATTACAAAAAGGGCAAGCAACAAACTGATTTAAATGGTGCATATATATATGTATATATTTATTTTTTTAATGCTTAAATTATGCTATCACTTAAGAATTTGGAATAATTAAGATTTTTGGATTTTGGATGCGATTAATCACAATTAATCATTGCACAGCACAGTGCTATTATTGTAATTTTTATATTTTGTTTTCATTTTAGTTTGTTTAATGTCTATTCATTTTTTGTGTTTGTCATTTTTTTTTATTAATTTTCATTATTTTTATTTTGTTTCTATTCAACTTTATTTTAGTTTTAGTAATTTTAGTACTTTAGTATTATTTATATACTATTAAATTATTTATTAATGTTTTGAATTAATAAAATATTTTAATTTTAGTTTTAGTAATTTAATAGTAGGTTAAAATACTTTTGTTATGATATTGTGGTTTTTTTCAGTTTTGTAGTCTATCTAGCATTATATTTATTTTCAATTATAGTAATTTAACTTAAAATGACAGTATTTTAGTTTTTTTTTTTAAGTTTACATTTTTCCATCTATTTTATTTTATTTTATTTTATTTTATTTTATTTTATTTTATTTTATTTTATTTTATTTCAATTATTACCTAAAAATTTGAATTTTTTTATGAATTTGATTTATATTTTTTGAATTTGAAATACAGAAAAATTGTGAAATATTATTACAATTCAAAATAACTCCTTTCTATGTGAATATCTGTTAAAATGTAATTTATTTCTGTGATCAAAGCTGAATTTTCAGTATCATTACTCCAGTCTTCAGTGTCACATGATCATTCAGAAATCATTCTAATATGCTGATTTGCTGCTCAAGAAACATTTCTGATTATTATTATTGTTGGGAGCAGCTGTGCTGCCCAATATATTTGTGAAAACTGATACATTTTGTTTTTGAAGAATCACAGATGAATAGAAAGTTTAAAAAAACAGCATTTATTTGCAGGAGAAATATTTTGTAACATTATAAGTGTCTTTACTGTCACTGATCAATTTAATGCATCCTTGCTGAATAAAAGTATTAAATTCTTTCAAAACAATCACTGAGCCCAAACTTCTAAACAGAAGTTTTAAAAATAGCTCTTTATAATATTTAATATGTGGCCTGTGATGTTGACCTAGCAAAATTCAGTTTCCCTCAGTAGAGTTTGATGGCATTTGGACTGTTGAGCTCTGAAGCCTCCTGAGGTGTGTTGTGTTCGCGGCTGTTTGTTGTTTTAATGTCCCGTCCCTCTTTGAGTCTGAAGAGGCATTGGAGTGGAGCGAAATGCTCATTAATGCTCATTATCTCTCATTATCTTCTCTCAGATGTGCTGATGAGCTGCACGAGTCCATTAGAGTTGCACAAAAAGGCAGAAAACCAAACTCTTTGGTCCGTCAGCGGATCAGTGCTCATCACAACCGCTCACAGTGAGACTTCAGAGAGACTAAAGCACCCTAGTGAGCCGCCTTATACTGCATACTGTCTGTAGTGGAGCGGAGCCTCATGGATCTACATAGGCAACACGCATATTGCATTACATATTGTTGCTATGCTGAGGATGCAAAAATGAAAATCAAAAATGAATGAAAAATACAGTGCTTAGCAACATGCAATATTTCTGTTTATGGTGTATTTATATGCATATTTGCATCTATCACTTAGCAACAAGCGATGATCAGTAATCTAATATGCTTAAGAATACACTGTAAGCACAAATATTGGGTAAAATAATGCACTTTTGATTGAAGCAGTTTTATTATTATTTATATGCTATTATTGTAATTTTTATGTTTTGTTTTCAGTTTGTTCTCAGTTTAATGTTTATTAATTTTTTTATTATTTTTATTTTGTTTCTAATCAACTTTAAGTTTTAGTACTTTAATATTGTGTATATACTATTACATTGATTATTCATATTTTGAATTATTTAAATATTTTCATTTTCCTTTTAGTTTTAGTTATTTAATAGTTATTTTGTTGTAGGATTTTGTCTGTTATTCATTTTTTAAGTCTTTAAATTTATTTTCAGTTTTAGTACTTTAACTAAAAATGACAGTATTTTAATTTTCAGTATTTAATTTGCCATAAAAAAACGTTTCTATTTTTTTTTTTAAGTTTGCATTTTTCCATCTAATTATTTTTTTATTTTAAAATTAATGTTGAATTACTGAAATATTTTCATTTTCCTTTTATTTTTAGTAATTTAATAGTAATTTTAAGAATAATTTAAAACTACTATATAGAATTTTGTTAAACAATTTTCTTTTTTATTCAAGTCTATTTAGCTTTACGTTTATTTAGTTTTAGTACTTAAACTTAAAATTACAGTATTTTATTTGCCATAAAAAAAACATTTCTAATTTTTGTTTGTTATTTCTAATTTATTGTTCCATTATTTGATTTATTGTTTACATTTTTCCATCTAATTATTTTATTTTATTTTATTTTATTATATTATTATGGTTAACTTATACTAAAACCATAAAAGCGTTTTGTTTCTTCAAGTAATAATAAAAAATATATATATAATAAAAAAATGAAATGAAATGAAATAAAATAAAGACTTAAGCTTATTTAAGTGTTTTCCAAGGCAAAATTTCTCATTTTCATTTAGTCAAAGTTGAAGTATTAAAATAACTAAAACTAAAACTGAAATAAAAATTATATAGACATGTTTTTTATAAAACAAACACTTAAAAATGACAAAAATGCAGGAAAATTACTAAAACTTTGACTGAAATTAAAATGAAACTGTAAAATATAAAATTAAACTATAATAGTATCTCAACGATAATAAAAAAGTTTTAGTTTTTAGTTTACATTTACAAAACTGGATTGAACTATTTTTATTGATACTTTTCAGTATTAAAAAAATGTAAGAAGGGTCTTTGTGATGAATCAACAAACAGGTAGAAAGTAAATAAATCAATAAAATGGATAAATAATTGAATATCATCTAATTAAATGCATTTTTACAGCCAATGGTTTCACTAAAAATGTTTTAGAGTTTGCAGAGCCTTATCATTTGGTTTGAAGTTTAGATTTCAGCCCACAGGCTGTTTTCTCTTCATGACTTTCTGTGTTTCAAACCTGCTGATTTCCCAGAAGCTCGAGTCCTCACATCCACTCATTCCCTCAGACGAACCGGCACTGAGCGCAGACTCACACAAACCAATCAAACACCGAAAGCATGAAACGGCAGCGACACAGAGCGAGCGATCCACCGGCCGCCAATTACTGCAGCCGCAGCGTCCGGCCGAATGCTGACAGCATCGGTATCGGCCGTGTCTCGCTTTGATGAAGTCACACGGGGAGTGAGCCGCCGGCGCTGCGTTTGAGCGGTGGGTGTTTGGCCTGGAAAACACAGACGCTGATTTAATCAGAAAATGCCAAGTGGAATTAAGAGCCGCTGAATCCATCACAGACGTCAGACATGCAAAGCGCCTTTGGGCTTTATATTGGCTTGACAATGGGAGTCTGATGAGAGTTGAACTAGTCTGAGCTGGTGGTTTGTGGTCAAGCAGGCTTGATTCGTGACGGCCTTGAGAAACTGTCAGTCTTGTCCGACCTCAAACTAACTCAGTGCCTTCAGCTGAACTGTGGAGATAGTTAAGAATCATTTCTTCTTCTGTGCAACTTTGTGCATGTTTATAAAGTCATGCATCTTTATGACACTTTTCTGGTTTAGTTTGCTTAACTCTTGAAGTTTGGTAGGCTGTGTAGTTTAAGATCTACTGTTCAGAATTTTGGACAAATTAAGATTTTTTTAAATGTTTTTGAAAAAAAAAAAAAAAAGTCTCTTATTGCTCACCAAGGCTGCATTTATTTGATTAAAAATACAGTAAAAACTGTAAAATTGTGAAAAATTATTACAATTTAAAATAGCTGTTTTCTGTGTGAATGAATGTTACAATGTAATTTATTTCTGTGATCAAAGCTGAATTTTCAACATCATTTTTCCAGTCTTCAGTGTCACATCATCCTTCAGAAATCATTCTAATATGCTGATTTCTGCATTTATTTTATTAAATTAAATATTATTGCAGTTTAAAACAGATGTTTTCTATGTGAAATATGTTCAACTGTAATTGATTGCTGTGATCAAAGCTGAAATTTCAGCATCAAAATAAAAAAAAATGTTTTAGAAGTCTCTTCTGCTCACCAAGGCTGCATTTATTTGATCAAAAAATACAGAAAAAGTGTGAAATATTATTACAATTTAAAATAGCTGTTTTCTATGTGAATATATTGTAAAATGTAATTTATTCCAGTGAACAAAGCTGAATTTTCAGCATCATTACTCCAGTCTTCAGTGTCACATGATTCTTCAGAATTCATTTTAATATGCTGATTTGTTGCTTAATATTTATTTATTTTTGATTATTATCAATGTTGCAAACAGTTCTGCTGCTTCACATTTTGTGGAAACCATCATACATTTTATTTTTTAGGATTCAGGTACATACAAATAAATAAGAACAACCTTTTGAATGTTAGGTGTATATAAAATAGTTTTATTAGCTGTATTTAGTGTTAATGTGTGACTTCAGTTTTGAAGATGTCACTTAATTATTTTCATGCCAGATAAATATTAAATATTATATTAAATGATTGCTTTAAAACCTTTTTTTGTATATATATAAAATTATAATTTTTTAATATAGTTTTGAATAAAACAAACATTTTTGGAATACATTTTAAAAGAAAATACTTCAAAATTTTGTGTTTAATTCAATGTGTTACTCGCCATTTCTTTGTAATTATTTGAAATTTTTTACAATTTCTGAATGAAAATTGAATAAACATTTTTTTTTATATCACTTTCCACAACTTTTTAAATCATGAAGGCAGAATATAAATGCTAAAAGTAATAGCTAGTCATTTTTATTATTGTTATATTGTTTTTCTCTATTGTACTATTCTGAAAAAAAAATAATAATATATATATATATAAAATGTCACATTATATAGATTTCATTCACTCTGATTCATTTTATAACTTCCTTCCCCTTCTTCTGCTTAAGATGCAGATGAAGACGCCTCAAAAACAAAAAAAAAAAGCACATTGTGTTTGAACTCGCATAAAGTGACTCAACTGACATTTCAGACAAATATCAGCAAAATCTCAGCCTTTCTGACATATAACTTGTTTTGCAAGCTGTCAATCAGACATCTTTATCATTTTCTTTATGGTTTACTGCTCAGTTGTTGTGCGTTCATAGCTTTCACATCGAATCCTTCTCTTAAAATCTCAGTAGAAATATAAAGAGAAATAAACAAATCACTAGCTGTCATCCAGCAAGAGTTTAGAGCTATAATACGAATGCTGAGAGCAACTCTGATCGTGTGATAAGAAATATTTGAGTTCATATTGAGACTGTTTACATCTTCAGCCAAATCCTCCCACAGTGCACTGGAGTGTGCATCTGATCAGATATCACTCTTGTTGTTTTCTCTAAACCCAATCTGCCTGTCACACACACACACACACACTAGTGCTGGAGAGGCTGTTAACTAAAGTAACAGCGCTACTAGCATTTGTCAGTGTGACAGTAGCTTATCTGTGAAAAATGCAGCTTCTCCAGTAACAAGCTGCTTTACAGAAGTGGCTGTGTAGCTTTTTGCTGTTTATGTCACGTTGTGTTGCACAGACTGAGCTGATCGGTAATCAAACACAATCTAATTCAATATCAGTCTGAGTTATTTTAGTAAAGCCACTAATTCCGATGAATCATGTCAAGTAATCAGTATAAATGACTCACTGATTCATTGAGCCATTGTTTAGTAGTATTTCCTCATGCCTCATTTTGTTGTGAAATAGTAGTATTTATTTATTTATTTATTTATTTTTGTAAAAAAAAAAGAGAATATATATTTATATATTTAATTCTATATTTTATTTTATATTTATGCACTATTGTTCAAAAGTTTGGGGTCAGTAATATTTTTTTTTTTTTTATGTTTTAGAAGTCTCTTCACCAAGGCAGCATTTATTTGATCAAAAATACAGTAAAATTGTGAAATATTATTACAGTTTTAAATAGCTGTTTTCTTTGTGAACATACTGTAAAATGTAATTTATTTCTGTGATCAAAGCTGAATTTCCAGCATCATTACTCCAGTCTTCAGTGTCAAATGATCCTTCAGAAATCATTCTAATATGCTGATTTCCTGCATTTATTTAATTAAAAATACAGTAAAAAAAAATTGAAATATTATTAAAACTGGTGTTTTTTATGTGAATATCTGTTCAACTGTAATTGACTGCTGTGATCAAAGCTGAATTTTCAGCATCAAGATTTTTTTAAAAGTCTCTTCTGCTCACCAAGGCTGCATTTATTTGATCAAAAATACAGTAAAATTGTGAAATATTATTACAATTTAAAATCACTGTTTTCTATGTGAATGTATTGTAAAATATAATTTATTCCTGTGATCAAAGCTGATTTTTTTAGCATCATTACTCCAGTCTTCAGTGTCACATGATCCTTCTAATATGCTGATTTCCTGCATTTAGTTGATTAAAAATACAGTAAAAAAAATGTCAGTATTATTGTAGTTTAAAACAGATCTTTTCTGTGTGAATATCTGTTCAACTGTAATTGATTGCTGTGATCAAAGCTTAATTTTTAGCATCAATATTTAAAAAAAAAATGCTTTAGAAGTCTCTTCTGCTCAGCAAGGCTGCATTTATTTGATCAAAAAATACAGTAAAATTGTGAAATATTATTACAGTTTAAAATAGCTCTTTTCTATGTGAATATATTGTAAAATGTAATTTATTCCAGTGATCAAACCTGAATTTTCAGCATCATTACTCCAGTCTTTAGTGTCACATGATCCTTCAGAAATTATTCTAATATCCTGATTTCCTGCATTTATTTGATTAAAAATATAGTAAAAAAATGTGAAATATTATTATAGTTTAAAACAACTGTTTTCTATGTGAATATCTGTTAAACTGTAATTTATTCCTGTGATCAAAGCTGAATTTTCAGCATCATTACTTCAGTCTTCAGTGTCACGTGATCCAACAAAAATCATTCTAATAACCTGATTTGCTGCTCAAGAAACATTTCTGATTATTTTCAATGTTGAAAACAATTGTGCTGCCCAATATTATTGTGGAAACTGTGATAGATTTTATTTTTCATGATTCTTTGATAAACAGAAAGTTCAGCAGATTAGCATTTATTTGAAATAGAAATGTTTTTGTAAAATTATAAATGGGCTTACTATCACTTTTGGTTAGTTTAATACATTTTATTTTATGATCTTTTCAATTTAATTAGTTGCATACTACTACGCTGTTTTGTGCCAGATTTGGGTTTTATTTTGGCAAGAACTGCCTATTAGGTCCAAAAATCCAGTCATTAGTTCATCCTCGCTGTATCGGCCTTGTTGTTTCCAGGCGGGCTGATAAGAAAAGCCATGTGCTTGTTGTTTTAGTGTGCAGTCCGCATCAAACGGCCGTAAGCTACGAGACAGATTTGATACGTCCTATAAACACACAGTCCTGCTCGGCGTTTGCTTATCATAAATGCTGCAGTTCCAGTAGCGTAGTTTGATAAACTTCTGCTCTTGAATCAGCCTCAGCTGTGTCTCTAGTTGCCGCTCTAAATAGCACAGCTAACCAACGCGAGTTAAATCACCTTTGACAAAAACGCTGCTGAATCCTTCAGGAATTGAAATGCTAAACGCCTGGAGCTTCAGCGAGTTTGCGTTTACAGTAGAGAGAATAGTTGCTCGCTCGCTCAGAAACCCATCTGACATTTCAATGCTGGAGCCGAGCTGGTGCACGACCTTCCCATGCCTGTAAATAAGTCTGCCGTCCCTTTTATTTCCGTCTTTCTCTCTCTCTCTGGCTGTCTCTGGTGCTGTTTGGCTCTTAAAGGCTGGCGTTTCTCCTCCTCTCTCCATGTTTCCCTGTGGAGGTGCTGTTGGCAGAGCGTTTGTGAGCTGTAAGCCGAGTGTTGGGATGCTGGTGCCAGTCGAGAGAGATCAGGGAGCGAGTCCTCGCCGCATGCATAATGGATAGAGGGCATGAAATCACTTCACACGTCCTGCTGACTGACACCAGATTCACACCCTCTTGATCTCTCAGCCTCTCGTGAACCTGCTGAGGCCTCCTCATACTCATGCTCATTACAGCTCCATGAAGTTAAATGAGCCAGTCAGCTCTTTTTAGCTAATTCATTGCTTAGGTGTTCTTGGTGGTCGCTAGAGTGTTGTTAAATGGGTACATAGTGGTTAGGGTGTTGCCAGGTGGTTATTGTGTTCTGGATGGTTGCTAGGTTGTTGCTAAGCAATTACTAATACATTCTGGGAGTTATTAAGGTGTTAGTATGTTCTTGTTAAGGGCTTCTAGGTGGTCTCTAGGGTGGTGATTAACAGTTACTGGGATACTAGGTGGTCGTTAGGGTGTTGCCAGGTGGTTATGGTGTTCTGGGTGGTTGCTAGGGTGTTGCTAAGCAATTATTAGGGCATTCTAGGAGTTACTAAGGTGTTCGTATGTTCTTGTTAAGGGGTTCTAGGTGGTCTCTAGAGTGTTGATTATCAGTTACTGGGATACTAGGTGGTCGTTAGGGTGTTGCCAGGTGGTTATGGTGTTCTGGGTGGTTGTTAGGGTGTTGCTAAGCAATTACTAATACATTCTGGGAGTTATTAAGGTGTTGGTATGTTCTTATTAAGGGGTTCTAGATGGTCATTAGGGTGTTGCTAGGTGGTTATGGTGTTTTGGGTCATCACTAGGGTGTTGCTAAATAGGTACTGGGGGTACTAGGTGCTCGCTAGGATGTTGCTAGGTTGTTATGGTTTTCTGTGTCGTCACTAGGGTGTTGCTAGGTGGTTATGGTGTTCTGGGTGGTCGCTAGGGTGTTGCTAAGCAGTTACAAGGGTGTACTGGGAGTTACTAGGGTGTTGCTAGGTTGTTGTTAGTAGGTTCTAGGTGATCTCTAGGGTGTTGATTAGCAGTTACTGGGATACTAGGTGGTCACTAGGGTGTTGCTGGGTGGTTATGGTGTTCTGGGTGGTCAATAGGGTGTTGCTAAGCAATTTGTAGGATGTTTTGGGAGTTACTAAGGCGTTGGTAGGTTGTTGTTAGGAGGTTCTAGGTGGTCTCTAGGGTGTTGATTAGCAGTTACTGGGGTACTGGGTGGTCACTAGCGTGTTGCTAAGTGGATAGGGTGTTTTAAATGGTCGTTAGGGTGTTGCTAAGCAGTTACTAGGGGATTCTGGGGGTTACTAGTGTATTCCCAAGTGGTTATGGCATTCTGGGTGGTCGCAAGGGTGCTGCCAAGCAGTTACTAAGAGATTCAGGCAGTTACTAGGGTATTGCTTAGTGATTATGATGTTGCTAAATGGGTTTTAAGGGATTCTGAGGGTTACTAGGGTGGTTATGGTGTTCTGGGTGGTTGTTAGGGTGTTGCTAAGCAATTACTAGGGCAATCTAGGAGTTACTAAGATGTAGCTAGATTGTTAGGGGGCTCTAGGTGGTCTCTATGGTGTTGATTAGCAGTTACTGGTGTACTGGGTGGTCTCTAGGGTGTTGCTGGGTGGATATGGTATTTTAAGTGGTCGTTAGGGTGTTGCTAAGCAGTTTCTGGGGGTTACTAAGGTATTGCCAAGTGGTTATGGCATTCTTGGTGGTTGCAAGGGTGCTGCTAATTGGGTTCTATGGGATTCTGGTGTTCACTAGGGTATTTCTGTGTGGTTATGGTGTTCTGGGTGGTTGTTAGGGTGTTGCTGAGCAGTTACAAGGGTTTTCTGGGAGTTACTAAGGTAATGGTAAGGGGTTCTAGGTGGTCTCTGGCGTGTTGATTAGCAGTTAGTGAGATACTAAGTGTTCACTAGGGTATTGCTATGGTTTTGTGAGTAGTCACTAGGGTGTTGCTAAGCAATTACTAGTGGATTCTGGGAGCTACTAGGAATTGCTAGGTGGTTATGGTGTTTCTGGTGGTTGCTAAGGTGCTCCTAAACAGGTAGTATAGGGTTTTGGGGGTTACTAGGGGGTTTCTATGTGGTTATGGTGTTCTGGGTGGTCGTAAGGGTGTTCCTAAGCAGTTAATTGGGTGTTCTAGGAATTACTAAGGTTGTTGTTAGGGGTTTCTAGCTGGTTTCTATGGTGTTGATTAGCAGTTACTATGTGGTCCTGGATTGTCACTAGAGTGTTACTAGGGGGTTCTGGGAGTTGTTTCTAAGGCGTTCCTAAGTCGTCACTAGGGTACAGCTTGGTGGTTATTATGGTGTTCTGAGTGGTTGCTAGGACTTTGCTAGGTGGTTGTTAGGGTGGTTGCTAGAGGTTGCAAAGGGGTTCTGGATGGTTACTAGGGTTTTGCTACATGGTTATAGTGTTCTGGGTGGTTGCTAAGGTGTTGCTAAATTAATAGGTAGCTCTGGATTGCTGCTAGAGTATGGTTATGGTATTGTGGGTGGTCACTGGTGCATTGCTAGGTGGTTGCTAGAGTGTTGTTAAACTAATGGGTTCTGGGTAGTCACTAGGTTGTTGCTGGGTGGTGACTAGGTGGTTTTGGGTGGTTGCCAGGGTGTTGCTAAGTTACTATTGGGTTCTGGGTGGTCACTAGGACTTTACTAGATGGTTGTTAGAGGGTTCTGGGTTGTTGTCAGGGTGTTGATTAGCAGTTACTAGGGGGTTCTGGGTTGTTATTAGGGCATTGCTGGGTGGTTTCTAGGGTGTTGCTAAGCAGTTGCTAGGGTGTTCTGGTTCATTAGGGCATTGCTGGGTGGTGCTAGGAAGATGATAGGAACATGAGTTTTAGGTGGTTATTTGAGGGTTATTAGGCTGTTTCTAGGTTGTTGCTAGGGTGTTGCTAAGTGATTGCTACAGTGTTGATACCAGGCTGTCGCTGGTTTGTGCTGCTGTGTGGGCGAGTGTTAATGTGTGTTTCATTACACTTAAAAGAATGGAATATAGAGAGCAGTTTTCCAGAAGCCAGACATTTCCTGTTTGAGCAGGATTAGAGACGGCGTGAAGGATACTGAAAGACAGACCACCCACAGAGAGAGACGTACAGCGAGGGGAAGTTCAGTAAAACAATGGGAGGGGGCTGATTGCTATTCTGAGAGTGTTGTTGTTGGTGTGTCTGACGGGTGGCTAGTGCTGGATTACAAAAAAACCTTCCTTACCAGCGTCCTGCCACTGCATTAATATTCATATTCTCCTTCATCTCCTTTATAAAGGACACACAGTCTGCCTAATAAACTTCTGTCATTTTCCATCTGCGTGCTGTGTGTTTTTTTGTTTTTTTTTAGTATTAGTGCACTTGAATTTATTATGCATGTGCATGCAGAAAAGGTCAGGGTGTGTCGGCACATGTTTAATTTTTTTTTTTTTTTGCAGGCTCTGTTTTTGCATTTTAATTTTCTGGATTCCCTGTTTTTTCTCCTCATTTAAATTTTTTTTAGGCTCCGTTTTTAATGCTTAAATTCATATATATATATAGCATATATATATATATATATATAATTTTTTTTTTTTTTTCCCTTAAATTTTTTACCAAAATCTGTGTTTTTCATTTTAGTTTTTCTGGATTCATTTTTAATGGTTTATTTAAATGTTAATGTCTAATTAATTTACTTCTTAAAAACAACTTCATTTATTATTATTATTATTTTTTTTTTTTTTTTTTTTTTTTTTAACAATAATAAGGCCCTATGATTTTTTTTTCCTTCCCCAGAAATTAGATTTTTTATTATTATTTTTTTTTTCCAGAAATTATGCAAGGCATGGGAGTACATCCCAATACTGCACTGACTCGAAAGTATTAAGTACATACTTAATATAGCTATGGGAATTGAGACACAGCCAGTATTGTTTTATTGTGTATCTCATCGTTTTCTCCTTCTCTTTGTCTTTTCTCTGCTCTCTACACAGGATGTTGCGTGTCGGCGCTGCTGGGCTGCAGGTTCTTGCGGTTCTGCTCATTTTCTCAGCACAATATGGTGAGTTCTGTTTTTTTCTTAATAACATTTGAACCAAAACTGGACCTCATGTGTACAGGGCCGCTCACTCAGGTCAAGTTCTTGCATTCAATATCAGTGGTTCTCAACCTTTTTGACTCGAAGGCCCACTGTCGTTCTGATTTTGCTGGTGTTTCTGCTGTAATTATGACAGACCTATACCTTATTTAATCTGTATGAACACAAAAGAAAATGCTTTTTAAATGTTTTTGCAATGAAAAACTGACAAAATTGTAATTTTCTTATTCTTAAAGGTCATATTTACACCTGAGATGAAGATTTCAGTTCATAATGTTTGGACTTTTAGTTGCAGTCAATGAAAACTGATGACATTTTAATCATATTTTAGTCCTGTTTATTCATGCTCTCAAATTAAAGTCACAATTGTTAGTAATTTGACAAAATTTCTTTTTGCATTTCAACAAAATTTCAGCACAAATCAACAGAATGCCAGCTCAGATGCCTTATTTATTTGACCTCATCGACTTTCCTGTTTTATTATATTTTTCCTTTTTATATTATAAATTAACACTGGTAAAGCTAGAACAAATACAATTCCTAATATTAATTCTTAATATTCATAATATGAATTATGTTCATGTTTATGCCTATTGAAACAGCAATTATAAATTTAGAAAAAAATCTGTAATATTTTGTCTCTTTTTTTGTACACTAAAATAAAGTGAGATGGTAAAGTTTGTGTATATATATTAGCGTGCATTAGTATTGCATCCTTCTTATTGGCATTTAATCATTTTTGACTTTTCAGTCTGAGTTAAATCTCTTTTTTGGCTCATTTTATCTGTAAAAGAAAATGCACCTAATAATTATGCATACTTGAATATAAGGAGTTTTTCACTTCCAGCCTTCATGACCAATTATGTATCACTTATAATGATTACATACAAAATTAGTAGTTATTAAGATTGATGTGGTTTGTAATTGGTACAATGTGCTTGGAAAAATAATATGAGCAGAATATCAACGTACCTAATAATTATGCACGTATACACACACACACACACACACACACACATAATTTCAGTTTTGTCTATTGTAAAAAGTGTTTTTTGTGGATTTTTTTTTTCTCCTCTTAGTCATGGAAAAATAAGTCATTGACAAACTTTTTTAATCATTATCATTAACTAAAACTACCGTGAATTTAAATAAATTACATTTTAACTGAAATATAATTAAATATGCTTAAATGTATTTTAGTTCAGTTAGTTTCCAAGGCTCCATTTCTAATTTGCATTTAGTTTAAGTATTAAAATAATTAAAACTAAATATGAAATAAATAAATAAAATAATTATAGACATTTAAAACAAGCAAAAATATTAAAAAAAGTTCAAAATATTAATAAAAAAAGATAAGTATTTAACCTTTTAACTGTCACCGTTCCCTCAGTGGGACGCCTAAGTTTACTTCACAATATTACAAATAAATCCTAATCTAATCATGACAAACTATATATCATTGGAAAGGTCTAAGACTCCTAAATAGATATTTTACCACTGTTTTTTGTTACAAATTATGTAGAAACAGTAATAGAGTGCACCTCAAAATTCTACATCATTACTACATTGTTCTGACCTTTGTCACAAAACGTCTTTTTCGTTGCCTTTTTCCCTATCACGTTTTAGAAATCATCAGAAATAAGCTACAAACCTCAAAATTCATCTTTTAAAGGCCATTTTAAAATCAGACATTGCATTACCATGGAAATGGGACTCCAAAATCATATTACAAAATGATTATTTGTTCATGAATTATAACAAGTTTGAATAGTGCACTTTTATGTCTGTGTTCAAAAATGGGGGTGAGAGTTAAAGGGTTAAATGATGCTAAAATAACGGTAATTTGTATAGATATAATGACAATAATACTCAAAATTCTCTGATTTATTTAGAAGGCAGTTTCTTGATTCTGTAATCCTATTGTAGTATTTTTCGCAAATAAAAAATTGTTATAAATATCTGTTCGTCCATCCGATATATAATAATAATTATCCATCCTATTATAAATGCTTGAACTTTTATGTTCATTTCTGTTTAGCTTATATTTATTTTAGTTTTACTTTTAGAAAGTTCTGGGACCGGATATTCTGAAGAAAGAAGTTCAGAAATTTCTCACGATTAATTCCAAGAAGTTCAGAAGAATATTCTTTAGTGCAATTCTTGAAAAAAAAAATTGCACAAAGTTTATGAATGCTTTCTTAAGAACATTTATCTTTTATCTAATTAGATGATTTTGCTGATCAACTCAAAGTTATGCATTTATAAAATTTACAGCAAGGTTTTGCATGAGTTGTTTTTGAATTTTGCATGATGCAATGACAGTTTTACTCAAAACAAATCGTGTTTGTTGCTTAAATTAATGCTCGAGCAGCTGAAATATTCATGTTGCTGTATGTTCGCTGGTGTTGCTGTTCTGCGTGTCAGAAGCAGCAGCGTGTCGACCCGTCTGATGTGCCGTGTAACCGCAGGCTCGCTGTTTCTCTGTAGATGCTGATTCTCTGGCAGGTTCTTTGTTCTGGTGCTGAATATCTCAGTCAGGCCTGACCGCACGTAACCCGTCTGTCACCTCTGAGAATCCCTCCTACCGCTTAAACACACCAGTTTGAGTGTGAGCGACCGCAGAATGCTTTATAGGCCAAATGTTTTCACTGGCAGCTTCAGTCAGCGACTCTTTCATTAGGCTCTTTAGCGATGGGTGGCCGCTTTGAAGGATGATGGGAAATCACTCCCTCTTGCCAGGACGATTTATGCCCCCTGTACACTCAGACCTGCCCTCTTTAGAACGCCAGCGAGATATACGACAGCCACAAAGCTGCTGTTCACTAAGAGACTACTGGTTTTATGTAAAATATGGTAACTTAAAGCAATAAACCTGTGTGACTGACTGACTTCTGTGGAAGAAAAAGATATTTTGAGGGAGAAACAACCAGATTGGCTCTCCTTGTATGAAGAAAAAACACTTTTTATAAAATCTTGGTAACACCTAAGGTCAGATTAGTTAATTTTTCTTAATGCATTACACTGTTTCATTTAGAGATGGTAAAAACACATGCGGAACTATTGCTGAAATTTAATTTATATTTATGTTACATAATATTTACAAAATTAGAAATTATTTGAAAAATGAATGAATTTTATAAAATCTGTAAAATAAGCCATCCAGTTATAAATTCTTGTAATTTTTATATTTATAATTTATACTATACTTATTTTTTAATTTAAGTCTTATATAATTCTAAGATGTTTGTAGGAATATTATTTAGTGCATTTCTTGAAAAAATTGTAGGAAGTTCCTATTATTTTATTATTTTTTTCTTATTATTTTTAATTTTATTTATTATTATTATTGTTTTTATTATTATTATTACTATTATTATTATTTTCTAAAGAACATTTAACTTTTATCTAATTTGATGATTTTGCTGATCAACAAAGTTATGTAATACTAAAATTTAAAGCATTTTGTATGACTGAATTTTGAATTTAGCGAAAAGAACCCCATAAATTCTTTAAACATCTTGCTTCTAGATTTAAGACTAATTGGGACTAATAAGAGGTTATTCTAACTTTAAGAGTTTCTTAACAGTGAGTTTAAGATTACAGAAATTCAAATTCATTGATGCATTAAGAACAATCTTAAAACAGGTAAGAACATTCTTAAAGTTTTTGGGGAAAAAATATTCATAGCATTTTTTCTTAAGAAAATCACAGTTAAGAAATTGTATTTATTGGTCAGTGGTGACCTCAGATCTTCCTGTATGACATTATAGATTGCTGTTTTTATTTCAGAATAATTGCTTTGTTAATCACTGTTTTTTACTGCTGTGTTTTCATTTTATTTTTATGAGCCGTGTCCAGAGAGTAGAATATCTGAGAGAATTGGAAAGCGCCCCCAGCTCTCAGCATCATAGCACAGACGGCACTCGTATTCTCCTCAGAAAATGGACAAATCTAGTTTCCAAGTAGCCAAGACTGTTGAAGAACAGGGGATTGATTATACACACACACACGCACACACACACTGTGGCGTACCCACATCAGTCTGATTGGAAAAGAAAGTCAGATTGCCATGAAAGTGTGTCTGAGAAATGAAAGAGTACAGGGGGAAATTAATTCTTTCCTTCCTTTGCAATAAAGAGTCACTTCTGTGCACAAAAACACACACACACACACACACACACTAGCTCTAATCCTGCCTCGCTGTCTGCTCCCTACATAGGCAGCTTACTTGTAAGAAAGCATCCCGACAGTAAAGGAAAATAAGTGACTGATCTGGAAGCAGATCTGCCTGCCACACAAATAGTGCTCCATGATAAACATGCAAATATTGGGTCAAATTGTCTAGTTTTTTTAAATCAGCATTTCTTGATTCATCTTGCATCATTTGCATTCAGGGCAGTGTTGTTTTAGTATTATTTATATACAGTTATAGTACTTTTGAAATGCCTTTTATTTTTTCAGTTATTTATGTTTTTAGAAATTGTATGTGCTTTTATCCTTTTTTATCATTTTTTAAATAAAATATTTAGAACTTAAACTTAAAAATGTATTTCTTTTAGTTGCCAAGGCAACATGTCATGTCTTTTTTATGTGCTTTGTCCTTTTTATTTTTTCTAAAAATATTTTATTTATTTTAATATTATTTATGTACAGTTACAGTATTACCTTTTATTTTTTCAGTTATTTAAATTTAAGTTCTTAGAAATTGTATGTGCTTTTATCCTTTTTTTGTTATTTTCTAAATAAAATATTTAGAACTTAAACTTAAAAATGTATTTCTTTTAGTTGCCAAGGCAACATGTCTTGTCTTTTTTATGTGCTTTGTCCTTTTTATTTTTTCTAAAAATATTTTATTTATTTTAGTATTATTTATGTACAGTTACAGTATTACCTTTTATTTTTTCAGTTATTTAAATTTAAGTTTTTAGAAATTTTGTGCTTTTATCCTTTTTTATTATTTTTTTAAATAAAATATTTAGCTTTAGTTTGTTTATTTATGTTTATTATTTAAACATAAAATTTAATTTCATTTAGTTGCCAAGGCAACATTTCTTGTCTTTTTTTATGTGCTTTTGTCCTTTTTATTTGTTTTATGAAAACATTTGTATTTATTTTAGTATTATTTATATACAGTTGTAGTATTTATGAATATTTTGAAATATTTAAATTGAATTTGTGTTTTAGAAATTGTATGTGCTTTTATCCTTTATTATTTTTTAAATGAAATATTTAGCTTTGTTTATTTCTATTTTAGTTTTAGTATTTTTAGTACCTTAGCTTAAAATTTCATTTAGTTGCCAAGGCTACATTTTTGTCTTTTATATGTGCTTTTGTTCTTTTTATTTGTTTTATGAATATATCTTTATTTATTTTAGTATTATGTATATACAGTTATAGTATTTATGAATATCTTGAAATACCTTTAATTTTTTCAGTTATTTAAATTTAATTTTAGTTTTAGAAATTTTATGTGCTTTTATCCTTTTTTATTATTATTATTTAGTACTTCAACTTAAACTTAACATTTTAGGACTTTTTAGGTGTTTTTGTCCTTTTTTTATGAAAATATTTTTTTATTTGTTTTAGTATTATTTATACACAGTTATAGCATTTATGAATATTTTCAAACACCTTTTTTTCAGTTATTTAAAATTTAATTTAAGTTTTAGAAATTTTATGAGCTTTTAAGCTTTTTTATTTTTTTAATAAAAGTCAACTTAAACGTAAAATTTTATTTTGTTTAGTTGCCAAGGCAACATTTTTTAATATGCTTTTGTCCTTATATTTTTATTTATTTTAGGATTTTTTTTTTTTTACAGTTGTAGTATTCATGAATATTTTGAAGTACCTTTTATTTTTTCAGTTATTTAAATTTAGTTTAAGTTTTAGGAATTTTATGTGCTTTTATTCTTTTTTATTAGTTTTTTTTGTAATAAAAAAATATTAAGATTTTAAAATGTTTTTATTTAACTTGACTTTGTACTGATTTCAGTTTTAATAATTTTAGTACTTAAACATAAACTTATATTTTTATTCATTTTATGTGCCTTTGTCATTAGTTTTATATATAAAAATATTTTTTATTTAGCTTTCATTTACTTCCATTTTAGTCATTTTAGTAGCTTCAGCAAATTATTTTATTTTATTTAATTGTGCAAGGCTACATTTCTAAGTTTTAGTAATTTTGTTGTGTTTTTGTGCTTTTTAGTTTTTTTATATATATATAAAAAATAGCTTTTATTCATATTTATTTCAGTTTTTTAGTAATTTTAGTTTTTCAACTTGAGCCTATTTAATTTTATTTAGTTGCCAAGGTGACATTTCTAATTTTTTCCATGTAATATTTATGTTTTATTTCAATTAATGAAAATTATGCAGTTTTCATTTTACTTTTAGTTAACAATAGCAACACCGATTCTGGCATTTCTGCCATAACATGTGGTTTTGGCCCTAACGAGGCATCTTACTAGGCGACATGCTGCTGGCTGTCTTTTGGATCAGCGTTGGTCCTGTGACTCTTTAAACTGCTGTCTCTATGGGCAGCTCCCGAGCTTTCAGCAGATCAGCAGTGCTTTGTGTTGTTGGAGCTGAATGTTTGGACGGCTGGCGACTGGAATCAGATTTAGCGTATCGAGCCGAGCAGCAAACCCCCGTCCTCCCGTCGCTCCTGGTTACTGAGCAGCGGTTGCCATGGTTATGATGGTGCGGCTGAGAGGTGTAAACTACTGCAGGTGCTGCTGCTGCTGCTGTGTTTATGTGTGTGTGTGGAGCTGGAAAGGTTATTCACTTAATACATTCATCTGTAACCCCCCTCTGGGAGTCTATTGGGAATGAGTGTGTGTGTGAGAGAGAGAGAGAGAGAGAGAGAGAGAGAGAGGGAGAGAGAGTGTATTACCCACTGTGTCCGATGGCATCCTATTTATGAAAGCCACTGGTGGGATTGATTTTGTGATGTGTTGTAAATGTGCCATTCTCATGTTTGTTATATGGTAAGAAGATGAACAGCTTGTATTTCACCCTAAAATTAAGATTAAAATTAAAATTAAAGCTAAAATTTTAATTAGTATTAAAAATTAAAATAAATGCATTAATAAATGCAAATAATGCTTTTTCATTAGTTTATATATATATAAAATATAAAATATTTAGCTTTAATTTATATTTATTTCCAGTTTCATTTTTATAATTTTTTTACTTTAACTAAAGTCATTTTTTATGTGATTTTGTCCTTTTTATTTTATTTTTTTATTTAAAAAAATGTTTTTATTTCACTTGACTTTATACTGATTTCAGTCATTTTAGTACTTAAACATAAACTTATTTTATTTTCACTTAGTTGCCAAGGCAATGTTTCTAAGTTTTAGTCGATTTATATGCTTTTGTCATTAGTTTTATATCTAAAAAATATTTTTATTTAGCATTCATTTACTTCCATTTTAGTACTTCAGCTTCAAATTATTTTATTTTATTTAATTGCCAAGTCTACATTTCTAAGTTTTATTAATTTTGTGTGTTTTTGTGTGTTTATGTGTGTTTTTAGTAGTTTTGGTTTATAATATAGTTTTTTACTTTTTTTTTTTTTTTTTAATATTGCAGTTTTTGTTTTAGTCATTTTTGTACTTCAATGTAATTTTTTTCATTAAGTTGCCAAAGCAACATTTCTACGTTTGTCATTTTTACAGGGTTTTTGTCCTTTTAATATTTTATGAACATTTTTATTTAGCTGTGTCTGATGAAAGCCACTGGTGTTATGAACGGTTAGAAGGTGGTATGATATGGCAAAAACATAAACAGCTTATATTTCGCCCTAAGATTAAGATTAAAATTAAAGCTAAAATTTAAATTAGTATTAAAAAATAAAATAAATGCATAAATAAATGCATTAAAAAGAAATAAATAAAATATATGCAAAATATTTTTACACAAATACAGTATTTAGAATCAACATGCAATACGCTAAGATAATTTAAGGAGGAAATTGGCTTCATTTTCTTTATGCAAAATATGATTTCTTTTAATTTAGTGGTAAGTCAGATGTGTTTTGGTGAAATTCGACCGTACATGTTTGAGTTACGTCTCATTAGGAAGGAAAATTACTTGGTTTTTGTGCAAAGACAAGCCTGTGGGGGGTGAATGGAGACTATCTAAATGCAGATTTGGGCTTTCAACACTTATATCATTATTCAAATGCTGGGAAATACACTCATCCCCAAATCCATATGGAATGAAGGAGCTGCAATTGATTTTCTATGCATTTCCCGTTACAGATTGTTCAGGTAGCAGCGGAGAGCGTGTATTTGGGAGATTAGATTGCCTGTTCATCTTCCCTTTTACTTAAAGTAATATTCCAGGTTATATACATTTGCATATCTGTGGACGGCATCTGTGGGCGAAAGCCATGGGAAATGTGTTTACAGTAATACACTTCCAACGCAAGTCTAGCAGGCAGTTCATCGCAAATAAATATTTAAGATTCACAACTATCGCAGTGTTTTGACAGTATAACCACAACTGAAAGACTGCTGTGATAAAAATCTGTCAGATTTTTAAAAATGTCACTAAAGCTGCATTTATTTAATTCAAAATACAATAAAATCAGTAATGTTGTGAAATATTATTACAACTTCAAATAGCTGTTTTCTATGTGAAGCTATGTTAAAATGTAATTTATTTCTGTGATCAAAGCTGAATTTTCAGCATCATTGCTCATTACTCTACATCATTCCTCTAGTCTTTAGTGTCACATGATCCTTCAGAAATCATTCTAATATGCTGATTTGCTGCTCAAGAAACATTTCTGATTATTATTAGTGTTAAATATGTGCTGCACAATATTTTTGTGGAAACCGTCATACATTTTATTTTTCAGGATTCACAGATAAATAGAAAGTTCAAAAGAAATTATAAAGTTGCCCTGTGTAACTTTGCTTATTTTCGGGTTTCTACATCGCTTGTAAATTTAAAAAGCATAGTGATGGGTTAACCGGAGAGTTTCGAAACTCTAAATCAATTAAACTATTGCGTCACAAAATGATTCAGTGTTCCGAAGCGCTCCAGTCGAATCGCGTATCATTTGATTTAGGGACTTCGGAGCGGGTTCGCGAATCATTTGATTCAAATCGGAACTTCAGCGGATCACGAATCATTTGGTTTAGATCAAAACTGTGGAATGCAGGTCGCAAATCATTTAAATTGGGACTTCGGAGCGAGGATCGCGAATCATTCGATTAAGATCCGATCTTTGGATCGAGAATTGCGAATCATTTGAATCGAGACTTTGGAGCGAGGATCGCGAATCATTTGAATAAGATCCAAACTTCGGAGCGCGATTTGCAAATCATTTAAATAGGGACTTCGGATCGAGGATCGCGAATCATTTGAATCGAGACTTCAGAGCTTGGATCGCGAGTCGTTTGATTAAGATTTGAACTTCGGACCGAGGATCGTGAATCATTTGAATCGGGACCTTAGAGCACGGATCCCGAATCATTTAATCACGATCCGAACTTCGATCGAGAATCGCGAATCATTTGATTAAGATCCAAACTTCGGAGCGCGATTCGCAAATCATTTAAATCGGGACTTCGGATCGAGGATCGCAAATCATTTGAATCGAGACTTCAGAGCTTGGATCGCGAGTCTTTTGATTAAGATTTGAACTTCGGACCGAGGATCTTGAATCATTTGAATCGGGACCTTAGAGCACGGATCCCGAATCATTTAATTACGATCCGAACTTCGATCGAGAATCGCGAATCATTTGATTAAGATCCAAACTTCGGAGCGCGATTCGCAAATCATTTAAATCGGGACTTCGAATCGAGGATCGCAAATCATTTGAATCAAGACTTCAGTGCACGGATCGCAAATTATTTGATGAATATTAAAAAAGAATATTAATAAAATAAATAAATAAATAAAATCAGACCAAAATTTCTCAGTGTGGGTACAAAACAAATGAATGAATCTTCCCTTTTCAAGGGCGTAAAATTTAGTACAGATGCTATGACATGTTTCCAGCAACTACTACGTTGTCCCTAGCAATAATTTTGATCAAACAATTAAATGTCTGTTATGTCCCCACCAATGCCAAAATCAAACTTACACCCTTGTTACGTCTTTATTGTCACTTTTGATCAATTTAATGCATACTTGCTGAATAAAAATATTAATTTCTTACTAATGCCATATAGTTCTACTTTGCATCTTTAACCAAAAACAAGCTTCATATTTTAAATAGTCTCTAAAATCAAATCACTGTATTACTGTAAACAGTTTTAGTGTTTTTACATGCTGGGGAATGAAAGAGGTTGAAATAATTGTCTGTGACTGAAAACATGCCAACTGCTGTCCGTACTTGAGTTATAAATAACCTGAAGTGTAAAATAAAATGTGTTGTTTTCCAGTAATTGACTCAATGATGGTGTTGCATGTTCACATTACAGTGGATCTGTCTCTTCTCTTACTTTTAAATACTTTTAAATTTCATTTATACATTTTGCATCAATGCATTTAGCTTACAACAAAGCCTTGACAGTTTGTACTATATTTACAGTGCATCAGTGTTTATTCAGATTCATCTGCTGGGATGAAATGAAAGTGAAGCTTCTGACAGATACTTGAAACCCTTCAGATGCACATGAACACACATCAGACTGAGATCCAGTTCATAAGAGTCTCTCAAAATGATGGTTTCAGCTGTTTTCAAAAACTCGCCCATTGTTAGAAGAGCAAACTCACTTGAGTGTCAATTTGGGAGCCGAAGCTTCGCAGATCATCTTTCTGTTATTCCTCTCACATCTCTGAAGTGTTTGGAGAGTTTCAGCTGATTTAATGAACTGCGCTGAGATCCAGAGCAGACGCTCAGGCTGGAGAACAAATATTATTCATGTGTTTTCCGTGTTTGAGGACATTACAAAGGCCTTTGCTGTAATAATCTGTCGGGTTTTATGAGGAACGGTGAACTGGGCTTTTCCTTTGTTTGGATCGCATCTGAAAAAATCTGAATTTCTCTTGATGTAAAATAAAAATTGGCCCTGTTTGCTTCCTTAAATCACACTGTTGTTCTGATTGTGAATGATTCATCAGCGCATATGTCCAAAAGAGAAATATTTGATGAATATTTCATCAAAATATAATAGCTGTAAAAAAAAAAATACTTTTCTCTTCAGTTGTCGTCATCTGGACTAAACAAATTCTTGGTTAATGCTAACCAGTACTCAAATCAGGGTTATCATCAATAATGTCAAAAACTAAAACCATTAAAAAAACCTTTACTTGAAATAAAATAAATGTTAAATGAAGTAAAACAGTATTTTTATATTTATGTTTATTTCAGTTTTAGTTTTAGTGATTTTAGTATGTGAAACTTATTTTATTTTAACTTTTTGCCAAGGCTACATTTCGTATTTTCTTTATACTAAATGAATAATTAATAAAAACCAGAAACATAAAATTGTTACTTGAAATTAAATAAACATTAACTAAAATAAAATGAACTTTTCAAATGTATTTAAATTTACATTTATTTTAGTTGTAATAATTTTATTACTTAAAACATTTCCATTTAGTTGAACTCAACTAAAATAACTAAAATGAATAATTAATAAAATGTAAAACCATAAAAAACATTTTCATTACTTGAAACAAATGAAATGTTAACTAAAATATAATAAAACTGAAAAAACACATATTATAATTATTTTAGTTTTAGTAATTTTAGTACTTCAAACTTTTTCGTTTCTCATTTGCTCATTTAGTAAAATAACTAAAAAGAAATAATTATTAAACTCTAAAACCATAAAAGGCATTTTCATAGCTTGAAATAAAATAAATGTTATCTGAAATAAAATAAACTATATTTATAATCTTATATTTTTAGAACTTTTATTACATCAATATTATTTTCTTTCATTTTTAATTAGCTCATTTAGTAAAATAACTAAAACTAATAATTAATAATAGTAATAATAATAATAATAATAACTATTCTTCTTCTTATTATTATTATTATTATTATTAATTAACAATATTAATAATTTATTTTTTTATTACTTGAAATAAAATAAACAAACTGAAATTAAAAGTTATATGTATTTTAGTTTATTTTAGTGCTTCAAATTTATTCTATTTCATTTCACAGTTGCTCATTTAGTAAAATAATTAAAACTAATAATTAATAATAAATTATATAGACATTATTATACAGTATTTGAAAAACTAATACTACTAAGCTACTTTAAATAAAAAAAGAACTAGTATAGTTTTTGTTAATATTTTGAATCCAATTATATATATATATATATATATATATATATATATATATATATATATAAAAATGTTTTCCTTTTTTTTCTGATACTAAAATAGCTCTGTTAACTATAGACAGCTGTTTTAAGATACTGTTTTTTCTGCTGTGTTAGATAATTATTGAACATTAACCTGAGACATCAGAAGCCATTTAAACACAGCAAATTGCACACTTCACATTCAGACCTAACCCTGATAGTTTCTCTCTTTTCTGTCAGGTGTGAGTCGAGCTGACACTCCGGTGACGGTCCGGAGAGTGACCCATCCTCCCCTTCGGCATCCGTTAGCCGTCTCCGCCCTCCTCCCGTGTGTGTTCACCCTGCCGGCCGCCCTCGTCCCGGGACACGGCCCGTACATCCACTGGACCCGCGGCTCCGGAGCGCAGGAGAGGACGGTGCTGACGGCACGGGACGGGGTGGTCAGGGTGCACCAGGCGTACGCGGGTCGAGTCAGTCTGCCTGGATACTCCGCCGATCCGCTTAACGCATCGTTGGCACTTTCCCAGCTCCGCTCCAATGATTCCGGAACGTTCCGATGCCACGTCGCCCTGGGAGAAAATTATGAGCAGGATACAGTCAATCTGGAGGTCACAGGTGAGATCCAAACGGGCTGGAAATCATCCGCTAATGAACCGGAGTGATTTAATATTCAATTATTGTACTTTTCCTGGACTGTTTCATTCATATTTTATAGCATTAACACACATCTCCGGATAAATGGTGGTTCTTGAAACAGTGTTAACTAAAGCTATTAAAAATAGTTTTCAGTAATTGAAATGAAGCTAAAATTAAAATGAAATATAAAAATTAGGTTAGCAACTTTGAAATGCTAGCAAATTTGAAATGACCTGAAATAAGTTTAAACTGAAATACTGAAATTAATAAAACTGATATTTAAGATAAATTCTGTATAGAAATGTTTAAAATCTTAAAAAACTAATAAAAACAAAAAGTGAAAAAGTGAAATAAACTGAAATAGAAATTAATATAAAATATCAATTTTAGATGAAAAGCTTAAACTTTCAGTCAGATATTTCTGTGAAAATGAGAAATTAATTGAAATAAGTTAAAATACTAAAATTAATAACACTGAAATTTCAAAAATTAAATCTAATCCGAATAATAAATATTTCTAATCCAGAAATGCAGAGATATTTAACAAAATCTATAAACGACTAATAAAAATGTTTAAAGGACATTAAAATCACTAAAACTTCAACTAAAATAAAATTGAAAACTAAAAATATAAACAAATGTAAGTTCAAAATATTAATAAATATTGCATATTGAATATAATTCAATAAATATTGAATTCATAATTATTTATGAATGGAATCAAAATTATATTTTGATATTTTATAGCATTTCACAAATTTTGTTGATTACACACATTGTTAATTGAAATAAACTAAAATATAAATGTTAGATGAAAATGTAAAACTTAAATGTTAGAAATGTTTCACTGTCAACTAAAATCAGTCTAAAATTACTAAAAATACTGCTGAAATATAAATTAAATCTAAATACAAAAAAAACAACTAAAAATGACAACAGAAGATAACAAAATGTACCAAATCTTGACCTGAAATTAAAATAAAAATTGAAAATATAAAAATAAAATCTAATTTAATACGTTGATAAATAATATAATAGTGTATAAATAATACTAAAATAACACTTCACTGATTTGTGAACAAGATCTAGAAATTATGAGTTTTATTTATAATTATTTATGAATGGAAGCAAACTTCTTTCAAAATTAAAATTTTGTAGCATTTCACAAATTTTGTTGATTACACACATTGTTAACTGAAATAAAGATTAAATAAACTAAAATAGGTTAGTTGAAAAATGTAAAACATAAAAGTTAGAAATGTTGCATCATCAACTAAAATAAGTTTGAAATACTAAAAATCCAACTGAAATATAAATTAAATCTAAATACAAATATTAAAAAAGCAAAAACTAAAAATGACAACAGCACATAACAAAATTAACAAATTCAATATATAATAGTATATAAATAGTATATATAATATAATACTATATAAATAATACTAAAATTACACTGCCCTGATTTGTGAACAAGATCTAGAAATTACGAGTTTGTAATTATAATTAAATTTAATTATATTTTCAGAAATTATATTTTTAGAATTATTATTAACACTGATGTAAACATTTTTGGTGTTTTTTTATCATTTTGTAATATTTATACAATATTATAATATTTATACAATTTTATTTATTTAGCACATTTAAAAATATATATATATATATATTATTTATTTCACAGTGGACATGGTTTTAAATCAGCTTTAGAGAAAATCACTGCAGTAATAATGTCTTAAGCTCTGTACGGTCCTCATTTAGCGGTTCAATTAAAAGAAAATTACAGCTTAATATATTTGTCTGTAAACCCCCAGCGAGCGAGTTGAAATCATTATGAAAGTCATTTTGCACGGCTAAAATGTATCGTGAGCACATGCGAACCCAGAAAGGCAGTTTTCAAATAAACATTGAGGCTCGTTAAGAGTCCAGGAGTCTGCTGTGAATTAATTACCTTCTCATTACATCCATTCAGCCTGTCAATATCATATTCATTTCAGCTTTTTCCCTCGTTTCCCTTCTAACTTTAGCTTGGCTTTATTTTCATTTTCGTCTGAGGCTCTCATTAACTGCTTAATTGGCCGTAACTCTTTAATTAGAGCGGTGAGATTGATTACCTGCGAATGAGAGCTGGTGTGAATTCTGAGGAAAACAGGTGACGCCTAATGAGGGAAATTACACTAAACCGCAGATAAATCAGCTCAAGCGTTCTACATAATGTATGTGCTGTTAAAGACGATTAATATTAAGTAATATTATTGATTTAATGTTCTGACACTATCAGATGAGAACTAAATATGTGCTGGATTGAGCTGATAATAACAGATGATAATATCTGATAATGACACTAACTTGACACTGTTATTGAACTGAATTGAATCAACATTGAGCTGATTAATGACACTGATGTCTTCAGTAGAGCTGCTTTATAGCCGAAGTTGATTGAATATTCAATTATTGTACTTTTCTTGAACTTTTTCATTCATATTTTATAATATTACACACATTTTAGGATAAGTCATGGTCATTGAAACAGTGTTATTGTTAACCAAAACTGTAAAAAAAAAAAAAAAAAAAAAAGTGTTCGTTAACAGAACAAAGCTTAAAATAAAATAAAATAAAATAAAATATTAGATAAAAAATGTACATTTTAGGTCAGGAATTATGGAAATTAGAAATAAACTGAAATAAGTTTAAGATGTACTAAAATTAAGAAATCAAAAATTAAAATAAATAAAATCTATATAGAAATAAAAAATATCCTAAAAAATAAAAAATAACAACAAAAAAACAACAAAAATAAGGGTTTTTTTTTTTTACAAACTGAGGGATGAGTCAAACTTGATTGTAACCTAGAAAACAATTTTAATGAGTAATAATTAAAGTAATCATTAATTTTTTTAATTATTTAATTTGTATTATTATTATTATTATTATTATAGTGGTTATAAATGAAAATAATAAACATAATCATTTAAAATAATAAATAAAATAATAATAATCATTATAATAATACTAATACTTTTAATTAATGTTATATAATAATATTATTAATATTTTGTAAATACTTTCAAGGGCATATTTGTCAAACTAGTGGACAAATCGAACTTTTATTAACCGGTGACACTTATCTTAAGTATTAATAATAAATAATAATTTGTTAAAAAGTTGTTGTTAATAATAATGATAATAATAATTTAAAACAATAATGATACATTTAAACAATACTTTTATTGATTAATATGATTAATATTATAATATTATTTATTAATATTTTTATTATTAATATTAATAATATTATTAACCTATTTTATTGTTCTTATTATTCTTATCATTATATTATTATTACTTTAATATTATTATTATAATTTTTTTGTGTGTGTGTGTGACAACAGATTTTAAAGAGAAAAAAGTATAAGATAATAATAATTAAAAATAAATAAATAAATAAATAAATAATAATATTGACCAATTTATTTATTTATAAATTTATTGACCAAATTATTATCCCCAGTGCTTGTCTGTGACTGTCTTCAGAAACTGCTCTCAGGCTGTTTTCTCTTGTTAATGTCTTCTGTGTGTTTTCAGGTGTGGTGTTTCACTACCGTTCTCCTGCGGATCAGTATTCGCTGTCGTTTGCGGAGGCCGTTCGCGCGTGTGAGGAGAATTCGGCTGAGGTCGCGACCCCTGAGCAGCTGTGGGCGGCGTTTCACTCCAGCATGAACAGCTGTGCGGCCGGATGGCTCAAAGACCAGAGCGTCAGGTCAGACGTTACTCACGTTTCAGCCTTGACCAGCCTTTAAATAATAATAATACAACTTACTGTTATCCTATTTTAACTACTTTAAGCTACAACCACCAAACTCAGCCCAGACCTTCAGACTGGTCTAATTCTGGTTGCTATATATTTCTAACTGATCCGGCTTACGGTTAAACCAGACTATCAAAACCACCAAAAATCCCATAGACTTTCATTGTGGGGGTGAAAACTTTTGTACAATGAGTCTTACGGTGTATTTAAACTGTTTATTGCTATAGCAAAGCTTAACAACTCCCTACTGAAAAAAATGCAAAACCAGCCTAAGCTGATTGGCTGCTTTGGCTGGTCTCCCAGGCTGGTTTTAAAGTGGTTTAAAGTGGTTTTGGCCAATTTTAGCTGTCAGGCGGATCTTAGCTGGTCAAGCTGGGAAACCTGTCAAAACACCAACCAAGCTTAAACCAGCTAAGACTAGACAACCAGTCTAGGCTGGCTTTAGCTGGTTCTTAGCTGAATCAACTGGTTTTTAGCTGGTTTAAACATACTAATCATGCTAGCAACTTGCTAATCATGCTAGAAACATGCTAATAACGTGCTAATTATGCTAGAAACATGCTTGCAACATGCTAATCATGCTAGCAACATGCTAGTAACTTCCTAATCATACTAGAACCAGGCTAGCAACATGCAAATAATGTTAGAGTTATGCTAGTAACATGTTAATCATACTAGAATTATGTTAGTGACATGCTAATCATGCTAGGATTACGCTAGCAACATATTAGTAACATGTTAAACATGTAAGAAAGATGCTAGCAACATGCCATGTAGCAAGATGCTAGTAACTTCCTAATCATGCTAACAACATGCTAATCATGTTAGCAACATGCTAATAACATGCTAATCATACTAGAAACAGGCTAGCAACATGCTAGTAACTTCCTAATCATGCTAGCAACATGGTAATAACACGTTAATCATGCTACAATCATGCTAGTAACTTGCTAATAATGCTAATAACATGCTAATCACACTAGAATCATGTTAGTAACTTGCTAATCACGCTAGAAACATCCTAGCAACATGTTAGTAACATGTTAAACATGCTAGAAAAATGCTAGCGACTTGCTAATCATGGAAATAACATGGTAGTAACACTCTAGCATCCACCCTGAGTACCTAGCAACCACATAGCAACACACTAGCAACGACCCAGAGTACCTTAGCAACCACGTAGCAACACCCTAGCAACCACCCAAGGTACCCTAGCAACCGCATAGCAAAACCCTAACCACCACCCTAGGTACCCAAGCAACCACCCTAGATGCCCTAGCAACCACATAGCAACACGCTATCTGCTTTTCTAATAGACTGTATTGCCTTCAAAACATTCAGACTTTAATCTTTCAAACTGAAAACCATCAAACATTTAAAACTTTTTAAACTTTCTGGCTAGGCTTTTTCAAGCCAGCTTAAAGTTTATCTGCGAACTTTATTATCTATACTTCACTAGTTATTTTATTATTTTATATATTATGTATTAATGCTATATATTATACAACAAATATAACAATAATAGTAATTATTATTATTATTATTACTACTAATAATTTAAAATAAAATAAAAATAAGTTTAAAATTATTTTGTTATTGAATATGATATATTAATATTCATTTTTAAAAATATTTCAAATATTTGTACACACATGAAACACATTTTGTGTTCCTCCAGGTTTGTTTCAGCATTTGGACAGTGACATTTGTGAACTTTAGTCATCACAGCATTCAGTGTCTCTCAGTGTTGATGAAGGACACTGTGGGCAAATATTAAATTCCAGCTGTGAGCAGACAGACGCCCTTCACCTTGACCTATTATAACAGTGGTTCTCAACCTTTTTTGGGCCAGCGCCCCCCTACCCATTATCCAGGCCCCTCACCGCCCCCCTATCAAATAAATCATAGTCTAATTGTCCTCACTGAATATTAAAGTTGATTATTATTATTTTGTGTTTATAATGAGGACTGATATTGTATTTACAGTAATTCAAATGTATGGGGTCATTATGATTTTTAGGAAATTACTTTATTTCAAGGATGCATTGAAGGGATCAAAAAAGACAGTGAAGTACTTTTTTACAGTAAATTATTTTAAAATAAGTGTAATAACATTAATTTACAGAGTTCTTAAGCCTGTTGGTGGTTTTCATTGCTACAGCTTCAGTGTTGTTGAGATGCGGATATATCTTGTTGCCCCAAATTTAAAAAGACTAAATAAAAATTACATAGTGGACATTGTTATTTTGGTGAGTAAATCCCACATTTACACATAAACCCTACTTTACTATATTTCATAGATTTTGTGAGAATATTTCAAAGTAAAACCCTAATTCTAGCAAAGTTGGGACATTTAATTTTTTTACGTTTTACTATTTTACGTTTATTTAATTGACAAAAGTACAAAGAAAAGATTTTTCACTGACCAACTTACATGTATTTTGTAAATATAAACATTTATTTATAAAATATTTATTGATTGATTGATTTGAAGTATGCATCCCACTCCAAAAAAAGTTGGGACAGAGGCAAAATAAAAGTGAAAAGGTTATAGAATAACCAAATAAACTGCTTTGAAACACAGCAAGCAGGTGAATTGGTAATAGATGAGGGTATCATGTTTGGCTATAAATGGAGCTTCTCAGTCTTCGCAAGCAAAGCTGGATCAAGGTTCAAAATTTGTTTATATTAACAAAATAAAACTAAGTTGGCCAATGAAAACATTGGATTTTTTTCTTTGTACTTAAGTCAATTAAATATAGGCTAAAGAGAAAAAATGGCATATTCTTAATTTTATGGCATTTCACAAAATGCCCCAACTTTTAATTGGGGTTGTAGAAAGATGGGAAACATATGCTCCTCATTTTCAAAATAGTTACTATTTTAGTGCTGTCCTGATTTATATATTTGTTATAGTCAATTAAATTTTAAATCTTGTTTTTTCTTGCTTTTTTTTGTCAGTGTGTTGTGCCAGCTATAATAATAATAAGAAATGTTTCTTAAGCAACAATCAGCATAATTTCTGAAAGATCATGTGACACTGAAAGCTGTAGTAATGTACTGTAGATTAGCATGAGAAGAAAACACATTTTAAAATATATTCAAATAGAAAGTTTTTTTTTTTTTTTTTTTTTTTTTTTCAAATTGTAGATTTACTGTTTTTACTGTAGGCTGTTTTTTTAAACAAACAAATGCAAACTTTTTTATGAACCCATTAACAAATCATACTGACCTTTTTTAATCATAGTGTATATTATAGGCTATATTTTATTTATAATATATAGGCCCGTATTAAAAAGCATGTATCTTAACCCCCAAAACAGCTCATACATAATTTTATTTATTTATTTTTTAATGTCATTGAATAGCACATGACATTCATCACATTTTTGATTTATCATTTTAAGTATCATTATCATTAGAAGCAAAAAAGGAGCAAAAAAAGCCACGTCGATATAAATTAGGCTATATTTGTGAGCTTTGAATAAACTAAAAAAAGTATTAATATTAATTTTTCTAAACAAGAAAAAACATCTCTTGCTTCATTGTGTCTAAATGCTTGCTATTGTTTTGACGCAGCAGCTGCGCTACAGAAAGTCAAGCAAACACTAAAGGACTGAAGTCGTTGCTAAGGAAATGATACACCGTCAGGTCTAGCAGCGGGAGTATTGGTGTAAACTAGCAGCGAACACCACTACTACACAGGCCGTGAACAGCGCGACACGTGTGTTAAAGCACATAGATCCCGTTATAATCGGTCCTCCAGTAACAACTAAGCGCGAGCGCTACAGTAAACGGATGCCGCGTTCTATTTCTGCCTGCGGGATTCCACACGCCGGCGCTACCGACAAGTTGAACAATAGATATAGAAAGTGCGTTTTAATGTATCCAGTAAAGACAGGGTTAGGGTGTGGCAGACCATTTTCTTTTGCAAGTTCAGCTCATACATCTTTGGTGTAAACTCGTCTTGACCAAACGCCCCCCAAGAACAGCTCAACGCCCCCCTTTCAAAAATATTGCTTCCAGCGCCCCCCGATGCTGTCCGAACGCCCCCTGGGGGGCGGTACCGCCCCCGTTGAGAAACACTATATTATAAGGATGCTGTTATAATATTGCAGTGAAATTATTTATCAGTGTTTCCGTGACAACACAGCTTTATTTACATATGGATATGTGGATTCAGCCAGTTCCCACAGTGCAGACGTTTCATCCGATTTTACAATCCGTCTCCTCTCCACAGGTATCCCGTACAGAGACCGGAACTCGGTTGCTATGGACACGCAGAGTTTTCTCAAGGGGTGAGGAATTATGGGAAACGGGATCCTTCAGAATTGTTTGACGTTTACTGTTTCGCCAGTGACATGCAAGGTGAGATTCCAGAAAACATGATTACAGTGGGAAAATGGGATCAATAAAAATGTGTTTCGAACTATTATATTAATAAAAGAGGTAATATACTGCTTGGATGTGGTTTAAAACACAAAATAATTTAATTTAATTTAATTCAATTTAATTTAATTTAATTTAATTTAACTTAATTTTTAATTTATTATTATTTTTAGTATTATTATTGCTGCTTTCAGGGTTAAAGCTGATTTTTCTCTAATAAATATTACTATTATTATTAATAATATTTGTTATATTAATTACATATTATGTTATATATTCAATATTTATTATACACTAAATAACTGCATAATTAGGAAATATACTATTAAGTATACTATGTACTAAATAAATGTAAATGTAAAAATAATTGATTGTATAATATTAATACATAGTATATAATTACAGTAGTAAAATAAAAATAGTTGTATTTTTATTTTTAATATTTACTTACTGAAAAACTGCCATAGCCCTATTATTATTATTATTATTATTATTATTATTAATTTCTTCCAGGGTTTCCTGCCAATTTTTCTCTAAATAAATAATAATTATTGTTATATTGTTATATTAATTGTATATTATATTTTAATTTTATGTATTCAATATTTGTTATTTACTAAATAAATACATAAGGTAAAAATATACTAGTAAGTATATTATGTACTAAATAAATGTAAATAATTAAATGTATGATATTAATACATAATATGCAATTAAATTAGTAAAATAATAACAATAATATTTGTATTTTTTATTTAATTATATATTTACACAAAAGTCAATTGTAACTCTGAAAGCCATTATTAGCGATGAAAATATTCCGAATTAAATTATGCATTCTTCATAAAAAGTCATATTTTGTGTATTTTCTTGTATTCCCCCAAGTTACCAAAACTTCTATATATATTTATTTTTTTATAAACTATTACAGTAACACTACAGAAATGTATGTGGAGCTGTTAGTCACAGCAATATAAATAATTCATAGCTGCTTTATAAAAGGTGCATTTTTATTCATTTATGAAAATCATTATGCTGTAATTTATGGATGAATAATGGTAAGATGCTTTTACATGTAATATAAATAAATGTAATGGGTTTTAGATGATGCTCTTTGATGCATGATGCTGTTTTGTAACATTTATTATAAACATATTTACGTTTAGTGTCATGCCATTAATTCATCTGAATGCACAAGCCATCTGTCCAGCTGAAGCGCAGTTGCACCTGTTCTCGTCCTGTGGTTGTGCAGGTGAAGTGTTTCCCGCCGCCGTTCCTGACAAACTGACTCATCCGGAGGCCTCGGCTCACTGCGCGTCTCTGGGCGGTCGGCTGGCGACCGTCGGTCAGCTCTATCTGGCCTGGAGGTCTGGACTGGACCACTGCGAGCCAGCCTGGCTGTCTGACGGCAGCGTGAGGTTTTCCGTCAGCTCGCTGCGGTCCGACTGTCCCGCTGGAGAACCAGGCGTCCGAACCGTTTCGCCGACAGAACTGAGCAACGGAACGGCGGGGTTCGATGCTTTCTGCTATCGAGGTATGCAGTGGCGCGTTGCGCAGTGGGGCATTACAGAAGCCATTGTTGTTGGTTATTTTTTTGATCTAGCCCATGCTATAGGGATTTGATCGTGGTTAAGGGATGCTGTGAACCATAGGAATCCTTAATTCTTTGCAGCAAAGATTAAATATTAAGTCCATCAGAAGCTCTTGTTTTATTGGTGAAGTGGCAATATTCTACCATATCGTAATACTGTAACATTTACTTTTTTTCCAGAAAGTCAGTTTAATAATATTACTGGTTTTCATCTGAAAAATAGTCAAGATGATGTTTTTTAGGTCCATTTTTCATCCTCTCTTTAGAATTAAACAGGCTGTTTTGGCTGCTGTACCTTTAAGAGTTCGATATTTACTGTAAATCACTTTGCAAAACATTATTTTGATTTATTTTTTGATTTTAATATGTCACTATAGTGATGTTATGATTTTTAGTGTAATGCTCCAATAAATAAATTAATTAATTAAAAATAAATAAATGATAATAACTATTATTATTATTATTATTATTATTATTATATACATTAATATTATTAAATACAGTAATATTATGTTTGAAACGTTTTTTTTTATATATTTACTATGTAAGTATCTGTTAAGTATGCTAAACGAATAAATAAATAAACATATAATAAATAAATAAAATAATAAATAAATAATTTATAATTTAAATAAAATATAGTTAATTTATTTATTTATTTACTTACAGACAAATCGGTAGTAACCCAGAAAGAAATTAGTAAGTCTGATGGCTCTCATTTTTCTTGAATTATTTTTAATTAATATATTTAGTTATTATTTTTTTTTAATTATTATTATTTAAATTAAAAAAAAAATTCCAGGTCCATTTTTCACACTCACTTTAAAAATTAATGCATAATGAAATATGTATTTTAAATTGTTTAGTTATAATACCATTTACTGTAAATGACCTTCCAAAACATTATTTTGATTTATATTTAGATTTTAATATGTCACTATAGTGATGTTATAATTTTTTAGTCTAATGCCCTAATAATAATAATTATAATTATTATTAATATTATATACATTAATATTATGTATGAAATACTTATTTGCTATGTAAATAAATATACTAAATAATATTATATTAAGTATACTAAGTAAATAAATACATAATTTAACATATACATACAATAAAATAATATTTATTTATTTACTTTGTTTACTTATTTTTTAATATTTATTTTTATTATTATTATTTTAAGTTATTTTTCAGCCCCATTTTTCACACTTACTTTTAAAATAATTAAATGAAATATTTTAAATTATTTTTCTAAATAAATAAATATACTAAAATATTATATTAAATATATTTTGTAATAAATAAATAAATAATTTAATATATAAATAAAACGACAATCATTTTATTTTTTGTATTTTATTTATTTATTTATGATTTACGTAATGTAAATTAGTCTTATGCTCGAACGGTAAAATGGGTTAAAAAATAAACAGAAATCATTTTCCAGCAAAAGTTTTTATGTGAATTTATAGCTGTCATTATATTATATATATAACTTTGTATATAAAGTTTGATGTTATTAAGTTTTTTCTTTTCTTTTCTTTGGTAAGAAATATATTTATGTAGCAAGGAGGCATTAAATTGACCAAAAGTGACAGTAAATGCATTTGTAATATAAATATTATTTGAGATACTGAGATACTTATTTGAGTTTCAGCATACTAAACAATATCTACAGTATAGTGCATACTATTTTTTTAACTACTTCAGTGTTGCATTTTTAATTCAGCAAGTGCTGTCAGCCGTCATGGTTGAAGTAATGATAGTTTGCATTTTTAAAATGAATTTTGTGTGTAAAAGTCTAATAATGGATAAAAGTTATGGCCATTTTGCATAGTAAGTTGCATTATTCAGTACACTATTTTGCATGCTTCACATTTATAAATGTAGTCGGATATTCCATGCCTTATAAAATGTGCATACTTTTCACAGTACGAAATAGTAGCTTGTATGTCATTCTGAACATCTGTACATATTCATCTAGATTTATTCATCTGACAGCAGTAATCCAAAGTGATTTACAGCACATTCAAGGTTTACTTTATATCAGCATGCATGTCTCTGCTAATCAAACCTGTGACTTTGACATTTCTCGCACGATGAGTAATGTGTTTGGAGAGACGATCTGAAGTAATTGAATTGAATGCGTCAACAGAAAAGAAAGCGCAGAAGGCTCTCACAGGCATCGTGAAGTCCTTACTGAGACCGTGGAGGTACATGACCGGAGACGACAGTTCAGAGGAGAGAACAGAAGACACGTCCGAATCGTATTCCTCCAGCAGCGGTACGATTAATTTCACACTTGACATTTCAGCGTTAACCAGTGGATAATTTGGGTGTTCATTTGTGTTTTGCTCACGACATTCAATCACTGCCACTGATACTGAGAAGAGTTCATCATTCTTTGCAACAAAGATTAAATACTAAATCCATCTGAATGTTTTTTTTTTGTTTGTTTTTTGTTTTTTCTGGAAGTCCACTTTACATTGAAAAATAGTTTTTCACAATTATTTTCACCCTGATTTAGAAATTAAACACCTAAACAGCCTGTTTAATTCACCAATCTTTCTTACTAACATTAAATACTAATCAATCCGAATTTTTTTCCTCTGTAAATGGACATATTTTACCTATTTTCCCCCCAGAGGAAGTTTTTTTTTTTTCAGGATCATTTTTTTTTTTTTTTTGTAATTTTTGATTTAATTAAATTCTACTGATTTAAATATTTTATGTGATGTTACAAGTTGTTTTTAGAAGTTAGAATGGTTAAGAAATTAAGACACTGAAATAATTAAATTATTTTATTTTTTTATTTTTTCCCAGAAGTCCACTTATAATATTAGTCAAATAATTAAATAATGAAATATTTCTTTTTAATTATTTATTTACTAAATAAGTAAATATAATAAAAAAAATTCTATTAAATATACTATTAAAAAAATTAATATATAATTAAAACAACAACAATAATGATTGTATTTATCTATTATTATTTATTACATCATTTAAATTAGTCAAGTTAAAATGGGTTCAAAACTAAACAAATCAGATAATTTTTCACCCTTTTTATAAAATTAAAGTGGCTGTTTTTGCTGCTTTTGAGCTCTGTTTCTAAATGACTTGGAAAACATTTCTGTCATTTTTTGATTTATTTAAATTCTACTGATTTGAATATTTCATGTGATGTTACAAGTTTCTTTAGAAGTTAGAATGAGTTGAAAATGGTAAAGAAATCTGAAATATTCTCCAGCAAAAGTGTTTTTTATGTGAATGATAGCTGCCGCAGATTCAGTAAGATTTCTTAAAAAGAAACTAATACTTTTATTAATCAAGGATGCATTAAATAGATCAAATGTGACAGTAAAGACATTTAGTTTTAGTTTTTATTTTTCCCCAAAAGTCGACTTATAACATTAGTCAAATAATTAAATAGAAATAATTAAATATTTATTTTTAATTATTTGTTTACTAAAAAGGTAAATGTACTAAAATATTCTATTAAATATGTAATGTATTAAATAATTTACTATATAATTAAAACAACAACAATAATAACTTTATTTATTTATTTATTTATTTATTTATTTATTTATTTATTTATTTATTTATCATTTATATCATGTAAATTAGTCTTATGCTCACAAGTTAAAATGGTTTGACTAAACAGATCATTTTTCACCCTCTTTGTAACATTAAAGAAGCTGTTTTTGGTGCTTTTGAGTTCTGTTTCTAAATTCTAAAGATTTAAATATTTAATGTTGTGTTAGAAGTTTTTTTTTTTGTTTTTTTTTGTAGTTAGAATGTGTTGTAAATGAATAAGAAACTTTCCAGGATGTGTTTTATATGAATTATAGCTGAATCAAAAATATAAACGAATAGGTTTCTGACATTCCAACATTCAAAAGTTTGGGGTCAATATGATTTTTTAAAAGAATCAATGTAATTCTTTTATTCATCAAGGATGCATTTAATTGATTAAAAGCAACAGTAAAGACATTTATAATGTTACAAAAAAATTTCATTTCAAATAAATACTGCTCTTTTAAACTTTCTATTCATCTGTGAATCCTAAAAAAATTAAATGTATGATGGTTTGCACATAAATATTCATGTTTTCAACACTGATAATAATCAGAAATGTGTCTTAAGCTGCAAATCAGCACATTAGAATGATTTCTGAAGGATCATGTGACACTGAAGACTGGAGTAATGATGCTAAAAATCCAGCTTTGATCACAGAAATAAATTACATTTAAACAAATATTCACATTGAAAATAGGTGTTTTAAATTATAATAATATTTCACATTTTTACTGTATTTTTGATTAAATAAATGCAGCCTTGGTGAGCAGAAGAGACTTGTTTCAAAACATTCAAAAATCTAAAACTTTTAAACTGTGGTGTATGTCGTTAAATTAGTTATTTAGTGCAGCCAGTGAATAAGCAAGTTGAATTATAGTTGAATGTCCTGTTTAACTTGGAAATGTGTCATATTTTGGAAGTAAAATGTGTTGTTTTGATGTTAAATTAGCTCCTCTCTGACTATATTCCAGACACACAGACCGCCGGCCAGACGGACTCGCTTGACCTTCAGCCCGCTAACTGGACCGGACAGGTGGATTTGGACAAAGAGCCGCTCATGGCCGCCGAACCCGCCGAGCTGTCGGCCGAGTATCTGACGGTCCGTCTGCGAGCCGGAGACACGTCTCTGGACTGGAGCGGCCAGCTGGACTCGTTCCCAGACAGCCGACAGGTGCTTCCTGATCTGAGGTCGGATCTGAGTCCTGGCGGTTCGGCCCGAGAGGAAGAGGATGAGGACGAAGGTCTGTCCGGGCAGTCCGTGAGTCCCGCGGCTCCTTCAGACGCTCCTCAAGAAAAGGCCGAGAGTTCCCTCACCAACATCGTCAGCTCGTTATGGAAACCCTGGACCTACTTGTCAAGAAGTGAAGCGGAGGCGACGACCAAGAGCGCGGCTGCGACGGAGACGTCCGTGACGGACGTCAGGACCACCGCAACTCCCGGATCAGGTAGATATGAAAAAAAAAGGGGTTTCTGTCTCAGATCTTCACTGTAGCTGAGAACAAATGATTCTAGTCAGAAAGAAATGGATGCAAAAGAGCAAAAATGACTGATTAAGAGAATATTTTCAGAAAAGGAAGATGCATTTTAATTACGGCTGGCGGTAAATCAATATCGATATTTATTTTTTGAAAATTGTACTACTTTACAGTTTCTACAGTTTAAGTGAGAAGTTCATCAGAACTTCAGAGCTGGACACCAGTGTCATTATTGTTCATTAAAACAAAAACAAATGTTAACTTAAATAAACATTAACTGACATAAAATGCCAAAAAAATATCCAAATTATACAAAAAAACTACTGTATATAGACATATTTTAAAAAACTAATAAAAATGATAAACACACAATAAAATGATTAAAACTTTTAAAATGAAGTGAAAAGAGAAAATATGAAAATAAAATATATTTTAAAAAACAACACTGTAGAAAATAAGAATGCAGCAAAGTAAAATTATTTAGATGAAAATATATCAGTTTTAAACTAACTAAACTAATCAGTTATGCTTTTTGGTTATAAATATAAAACAGAAACATAAAAAAGATTGATTTCAAAAATAAAAATGTTATTTTTGTTAAACTTTTAATAAACTGTTTTTAAATAGTATGTTTCTTGATTTCTATTAATTTAAACATACTTTTTGATTTCTAAAATTTAATTTAACCATTAAAAACAGAATCTCTGAATTTCTGCAGAATTCCCAACATATAACAGAATTACTATTAATTAATTAATTATAATAATAATTAATATTATGAATTAATAATTGATTAATTGATTTATTATTAATTATTAGAATTTCTAACATAAACAGACATAATTTCTGCTAAATTTGAATTTGAAACTGAATTTAGGGGGAAATTATTTCATAGAGCTCTAAACAATGTATATTTGTTATATTGTAGTAAATTGTTGTTAAATAGTATGTTTCTTCATTTCTTTTATTAATGAGACATGCTTTTTGATTACTATTTTTGTTATTTTTGCATACTAAATTTAACCATTAAAACAGAATCTAGAAAATTGTAAATAAATAAATAAATAAATAAAATTTAAACATACTTTTTGAGTGCTAAAATTTGTTTTTAACCATTAAAACAGAATCCAGAAAACATGTAAAAAATTAAATAAAATACAATTAATTAATTAATTTAAAAAAATAAATTTGGGGGAAATTATTTCATAAGGTTCTAAATAATTTTAACTTTTTTTAATAAATTGTTGTTAAATTGTATGTTTCTTCATATTTTATTAATTTAATTAGACATTCTTTTTGATTACTATTTTTATTATTTTTGCTTACTAAATTTAACCATTAAAACAGAATCTAGAAAATAGTAAAAAAAATATATATATATATATATATATTTAAATATATATATATATATATAGATAGATAGATAGATAGATAGATAGATAGATAGATTTCTTAGGGCCCTGAAAATGTTATATTATGAATGTTATATTCAATAAATTAAAACATACTTTTTAACCATTTAAACAGAATCCAGCAAACATGTAAAAAAAAAAAAAAAAAAAAATATATATATTTTTTTAACTGTATATTTGTTTACTTTTTGTTGAAACCATTTAACCATTAAAACAGAATCTAGAAAATTGTGAAAAAAAAAAAAAAAAAAAAAAATTAATTACTAAAAAATGGGGGGAAAAATTGTTTTCTTAGCGCCCGAAAAATGTTATAAGTTTCATTTTTTCTAATAGATAAACATGCTTTTTGATTACTAAAATTTAATTTTACCATTAAAACAGAATCAAGAAAAAAAAAAAAAATCAAATGAGAATACTGAATTTAGGGGAAAAAAAAAACAGAATTTGAGGGAAAAAAGGACTTCGTTGGGCCTTAAAAAATTTTATATATTTAAGAGCATAAAGTAAAAACAACTTCAATCCGTGTTATTTTAGTATTATTTATATACTATTAAAATTTTGAATTATAAATTAGCTTTAAAAAACTTAAATGAAAATTTGAAATGTTACATTGGTAGCTAACTAAAATAAAATGCGTTTAACTTACTAAAACTTAAAATCGCTAAAACTGAAATGAAAATAATGTTAATTGTTTTCAAAAAGCTTTTAAAAAACAGCTTTCATTTTTATATAGTTTTCAGTTTGTTTTGCTTTGTTTCAGTCCATTTGTTTTGTGCTTTTGTCATTTTTATTTATTTTTGTGTTTCTATTTAGCTTAATTTTTGCTATAGATTTTATAAATAGTTTTTAAATTGTGTAAGTTTCATAACCGCACTTAATTATTCATGCTTTGTGTGAAAGCCTGAGCCCTGCTAGTGTCAAGTGTGATTTAGTTGCTCGTCATCACTGAGAGACGATCCGTCAGCATTGCTGAGAGTTAGTCGGATAAATCAAGCTCAAACCCGGCGGGAGGAAGTCGTGCGATTGAGAGGAGGAAGTTGAGTTCATTGATGTTGTCCTGTCAGCTTCACTTCAGCCACAACCTGAGACTGTTTTCTTACAGCAAACTCTGTATTTGTTGAAGAGGGCTGATTGTTAAAGTTTGAGGATTGAGTTAGCGTCCTCTCTGCCCTCCTGTCTTCATTAATACAGATACCTCGTCTGGCCCAAACCGAACCCGGCCGCATTAAAGTTTAACGCTAAATGGAAACTTAGGCCTGTCGCCTACATTATTAAAGTCCATTTTCTATGAAGGCAGAATTTCGGCTCTGCCCCAGTGGAAGCTTCATAATTGAGGGCTGAAAGCTTGAGACGGAAAGCCAGAAACTGGAAAAGTGTAACCTTCTGCACGCTTGCTGTACTGTATGCTCCAGTGCTTTGGGTGGTTTATTCTGCTGGTGTACAAGACACAACAAAACCAACTCTGCATTTCAGACAGACTAGTTCACCCAATATTTGTGCACTTTTTTTATTACTATGACTCATTTGTGAGGGTTTATTTCCGTTAGGATGTTGCCTTGGGCCAGATACAAGTACGCAAATGCAGCCGCCAGTGTTTGGCCTGCAGCCGTACTAGCAGTCGGTTATTCGCTTGTAGCGATGCAAGATTTTGTGCATCGTTGCATTGCAAAATGTGTTGCATTCAATTCATAACTGCATTCATAACTGTGTTCTCACAATTCCAACTATTTTTTCATAAATCTGAGATTATATCTCACGGTCTGGACTTTTTTCCTTTTAATTTAAAGGGGAAAATCAGCATTGCAAATTTATAGGGTCTGATTTGCAAAATGTTAATTATCAAACAATTCCGTTTGTTTCCACTACAGAAAAAAACTAGGGTTGTGCAATGATTAATTGTGATTGAAAGTGTTTGTTTACATAAAATATATGTATATTGTGTATATTTATTATGTATATATAAATACATACACATACAGTATATATTTTGAAAATATTCACATGCATTAACATGTATACTTTTTATATATATAATTAATATTATATATAAACATATTTACATAACATATTTTTCTTAAATATGTTTATGCTTGTGTGTACTTATATATACATATTAAAAATACACAGTACACACACATGTATTATGTAAACAATAACTTTTATTTTATATGCAATTAATGCGAAAAAAAGTCTGAATTGTGAGAAATATAATCAGAACTGTAAAAAAAATGATTGGCAATTTAATTTTTAAAATATTTTTTATCATTTTTACATAATAATAATAATAATGGTGTTTATATTATAATATTTACATAGCACTTTTTGGATACTTTACATAAAACTACATTTTCTTTGAAATAGAATAAAAAATTCTGAGATATAAATTGAGAATTGTGAAATGTGAACTTCTCAGAATTGTAAAATAAGTCACATTTACTTTTTTTAAATTTTTATATCTCACAAATTAAGAAAAAAATCTATTTTTGCCATTGAATTATTTAAAAAAAACTAAAATGACTAAAATTAAAACTGAAATAAAAATAACTGAAGAATAGCTTTTATATTTATATATTCAAATTTCTTTTTAATTTTCAGTCATTTCAATTATTGACATATTTATTAATTTTTATATATTTCTATTTAGCTTTATTTTATGTCAGTTTTAACTGTAGTTTTTTTTTTTATTGTAGTAATTTCAGCTTATTTTATCGTAGTCAGCTGCATGGCATCATTTCTAATTCTGAAAGGTTTTTGTAATCCAATGTTTTATCTGATTTTAGATTTGTTTCAATTGAAGTAAATTAATTAAAGTAATTGCAAACATGCTTTTATTTTGTATTCTAACTTTAATTTTAGTTTCAGTCATTCTGTTGTATGCTTTTGCCATTTCATAAAGTTTTTTTTTAATTATTTCTATTTAGCTTTTATTTATTTTTAGTCATATTAAATTTTAGTAATTTATTTTATTTTATTTTTTTGTGTTATATTTAATTAGTTGCAACATTTCAAATGTTGATTTTCAAATGTATTATTATTTATTATTATATTTATTTATTATTATTATTATTATTATTATTATTATTATTATATGTATTAGATTTTTTATCTAATACATATTTTTTTTTAATTTTAGCTTTATTTTAATTAATAATTTTAGTTTGAGGAATCATCCATGGACAGATGGAGTTACACGCTGACGTTTGGTTCAGATCACTATAATCTTAATAATGAGCAATGGTAATGATATTAGTAAATCTTGACCACTAGACAAAAGGAAAACAGCCTGAAGTCTTAGACAAGTAAATGAGAAGTGGAGTCAAGTGAATCTATAATGAGAGTCTGGCAGACGGTTCGTCGCTCTCTAGAGACAAAAAACAGATCGGAGGAATGAATCCGAAAAGAGCAACATCTAAATGCACACGAACACGACCGCTGATCGGATAAAGCCCCGCAGACAGATTAATAATCATCACTCTCATTTGGAAAAGAGTCTTTAACTAATCATTCTCATTACCCAAAGCGTGTTTTTATTCTCTACCTTGTTAGTGCTGCTTATTTGCTCAAAGCAAACAGATGAAAAAAGGTTGTGGTGGTAATGGAGACAAAAATGACTAAAATTTTAATAAAGACATAGAGTCAAACAGAAATGTAAGAAAAAAAAAGGTTGAAAAATATTGAAAGCACATAACAAGAAGTCTAAAACTTAAATAAAATGAAATAAAACCAGTTGAATTCAGAATGTTAATAAATAATATGACAGTATAGCCTGTGAGTGATACTAAAAATTAATGTAATGTAATGTTTTTTAGTTAGTTAGTTTTTAATAGCTTTATTTTTAATTAACAACACTGGAATACACTTCATGGCAAACACAAAAAAGGCTTTATTTTATTTTAGTATTATTTGTAGGTTATACTATTTGTCGATTAATTTATTAATTATTTTATAAATAATTTTATTAGTATTTATTTGAATTGGCTTTTTTTAATATTTTCATTTTCAGTCATTTTATTATGTGCTTTTGTCATTTTTATTATTTCTATAATTTTTCATGTTCTGTTACTTTTTTATTTCTTTATTTACTTATTTATATTTTAGTTTTTACTCATGATGTACTTCAACTTGTTTTCATTTAGTTGCCAGGACATCATTTCAAATTTTCATCGAAGTTTTTTAGTTTGTTTTTCATGTAATATCTTATTTTAGTATTATTTATAAGCTATAATATTCTAGTGTTTATCGATATTTTAAATGAGCTTTTTTTGTATTTTCAGTTTGTCATTTTGTTGTGTTTTTGTCGTTTTTATTATTTTTATTTTGTTTTATATATATATATATATATTTGCTTTTTATTTATTTATTTAAATTTTAGTCATTTTTGTACTTCAACTTCTTGTATTTCATTTAGTTGCCAAGACATCATTTCTAATTTTCGTAGAACTTAATTTTGTTTTTCATACAATATCTTATTTTAGTATTATTTATAAGCTATAATATTGTAGTATTTATTAATATTTTGCTTTTTTGTATTTTCATTTTCAGTAATTTTGTTTTGCTTTTGTCATTTTCATTTTTATTTATTTGTTTATTTTTTTTTTTTATTATTTTTTTTTTTTTCAATTTTAGTTTGTCATTTCTGTACTTAAAGTTGTTTTATTTCATTCAGTTGCCAAGACATCATTTTTAATTTTCATATAAGTTTTTATATTTGTTTTTCATCTAATATTTTGCTTTTATATTTGTTTTTCATCTAATATTTTATTTTAGTATTAATTTATAAGCTGTAATATTATAGTGTGTATTAATATTTATTTATTTATTTCAATTTTAGTTTTAGTCATTTTTGTACTTCAACTTGTTTTATTTCATTTAGTTGCCAAGACATCATTTCAAATTTTTGTTGAAGTTTTTAAGTTTGTTTTTCATCTAATATCTTATTTTAGTAATATTTATAAGCTATAATATTATAGTGTTTATTAATATTTTGAATTAGCTTTTTTGTATTTTCAGTTTCAGTCATTTTGTTGTGCTTTTGACATTTGTATTATTTTTTATAATTTTTATGTTCTGTTTTTTTATATACTTGCCTTTTATTTATTTATTTATTTATTTATTTTTCAATTTTAGTTTGTCATTTCTGTACTTGTTTTATTTCATTCAGTTGCCAAGACATCATTTCTAATTTTCGTAGAAGTTTTTAAGTTTGTTTTTCATCTAATATCTTATTTTAGTATTATTTATAAGCTATAATCTTATAGTATTAATTAATATTTTGAATTGGCTTATTTTAATTTTATTTAAAATTTTAGTCATGTTGTTTTGTGCTTTCGTTATATTTATTTTTGATATTTCTATTGAACTTTATTTTTTCTTTACTATAAAAGCACTGGCTTGTGTTTGTGTCTGTAGGGTTGACGTCATGGTGGAGTCACTCGTGGCTGTCCAGTCCTTCAACCGTCACAGACAAATTAATCACCTCCTTTCCGCCCACGAGTCCAGTCGTACCGACGACAGTCCCGCCGAACGCCACCGGAGGCGAACCGGACGACAACCAAACCAGTCGGCCTGCGCAGGACGGTCCGGCGACGGCGGCCGATTGGATCGTGGTGACCGAAACACCCGCGCAGAAAACCGAAACCCCTGAACCCAAAGTCTCCATCTCGACCGAGAACTACTCCGGAGAGAGTCGAGTCCCGGAGACGGAGGGCAGCTCGTGGGGCGACACGTTCCCGTCGTCCCAAACGCCGCTGACGGTGATGACGGCGAGCACCGATTCCTTCTCCACCGCCCCACACGGACACGAGGCTCGTGGAGAAATCCAGTACAGACGCAGAAACAAACCCAAGAGACTCAACCAGAGCACCACGGAGATGACAACGAGCGTCGCCCCGAGCACTACGACTCCCTCTATCTTGACCTCCAGCACTGAAGACACTGGGACGACCCTCTCGACATCTGCAGACGAATCTCACACGTCAAGCTTTCTAACGACGGTTCCCAGCGCCGTAGAGCAGGATCTGAGCAGCACAGAGACCGTCAAGAAGAACAGCTCCACTGGAGAAGAAGAAGGTATGATTTACTGCTTTACAGTACAACTAATCTAATTCATAGTCTTCAGTAGTGATAAACGATATCATATCGAGATTCACTGTTTCATTTGAGAAAAACTACCATCAAAAACACACTGAAGTGCAAAGATCAAACCAAAATAAGTTTGGTTTAACTTGAAGAAATTGTGACAGAAATATATTACTATTCTACACTAAAATGTACTTCTTAAAGTAGTAATTATAATAACAGTAATAATATTTTTAAGGAATATCATACAACCAAGATAATGCTTTAATTTATATAGTTCTGTTGTGCAGCACCTTAATTGACGTAAAATAAAAATGCATTTGATTACTTTTTAAAAGATTGATTAAATTGTCCATTTTATTAATATAAGTTGTTAATTCATGTAATAGACACAATTTTTGATCAAATTAAATTAAATCATAAAAAATGTAATCATAAAACAGAATCCAGAAAAAAAATTGAAAAATAAAAAAAAAAGGTTTGTTTTAAATTGTTATATTTTCATTTGATTACATTTTAAAAGATTTATTACATTGTTTTATTAATTTTATTAATATAAAAAAGTTTTAGTAATTAATTACTAATTTGATTGTTTTAAAAGATTGATTAAATTCTTGTTTTATTGATATAAAAAGTTGTATTAATTCATTTCATTAGACACGATTTTTTACATTCATTTTAAAACCATAAAGCACAGAATCCAAAAAAATAAAAAGTAAAAAAATAAATAAATAAAATAGCAAAGTTTTGTTTTAAAATGTTGTATTTTTATTTGATTACGTTTTAAAAGATTGATTAAACAGTTTTATTAATTTTATTAATATAAAAAGGCTTTTGTAATACATTTCATTACTCACAATTTTGGATTGATTTGTATTAAATCATAAAACACAGAATCCAGAAAAATGTTGGTTAACGTTTTAAAAGATTGATTAAATTGTTCATTTTATTAATATAAAAATTTTTTATTAATTTCATTGGGCACGATTTTTGATACATTTATTTTAAAATTGTAAAACACAGAATCCAGAAAAATAAAATATAAAAATGAAAAATAAAAAAATAGAAATGCCAAAGTTTTGTTTTAAATTGTTTTATTTTTATTTGATTACATTTTAAAAGATTGGTCAAATTGTTTTATTAATTTTATTAATATAAAAAGTTTTTGTAATTTATTTAAATAGCTACAATATTGAATTAATTTGTATTAAATCATACAACACAGAATCCAGAAAAATAAAATTGTGTAAAATAAAAAAATAAATAAAATTGCAGTGTTTTGTTGTAAATTAATTGGTATAGTTTTATTTGATTACATTTTAAAAGATGAATTAAATTGCTTTATCAATTAACACAAAAAATCTTTTATTAACATTCCATTAAACACTATATTCAATACATTTGTATTAAATCATAAAACAGAATGAAAAGAAGAAAAACGTTTAAAAAATGCATTAATTTTCATTTAATTAAAAATGAATGAAATTCTTTCATTTTATTAACATAAAACAATTTATTAATTAATTTCATTAGATATAATTTTGGTGATAAATTCCTTTTAAATCATAAAACACAATCCAGAAAGAAAAAAGAGCTCTTAATGTACTTACAGTACATTATGTATGAGATTTTAAAAAAATCAATTTCATAATATAGACTTTATTGATGATGCATATTATATACAGGAAAGCAGATGAACCCACAATATGAATGCAATTCTCTTAATGGCACATTAAGTACTTTATTTATAATGGTTTACAACTTTGCACATTGCATTCTTATTCTGCCTTCATCTGCTGGCCTGTACATTATATATTTTATTATTAAAATATTCAGTATACTGTATTTGCTTCTCCAGTGTCACTGTTTTTACACATTAAGCCACATTAAGTGTTTTCATTAAACATTGCCATTAGAAAAATCCATGTAATTGCCTAAATTGCATCTAGTGTTAATGAAAACTCTCAAACACACAAACTTTATTCGTATAGTCTTTATATTTAATGGAGAAAACATCACAGAATCACCTAAGTGTAAAATTAACAATTTAACAACAAGTCTAAACCAATGTTTGCAGTTTCCAAAATTACTGTTTGATTTCAGGAACGGAACAAACAAAACTGAATTAAATAGCCACTCCGGATATACCCATCATCTAAACTGCATGTGTCATAACAACACCTTTTTAATATAATTAAAGGAATTTGCCAAAAAAGAGGTTTGTATGTGTCTGACAGTTCAGTAAGTTTTAAAGCTAAAAAGGAAGTGCCAAAATCTCTTAAAATCTGACATGAATGTTGTCAAACATTGTTTATAACCCTCAGATAGTGCTAAAACAGTGCTGAACAGCCCAGTAGAGCAAATACAGAATGCAAGTTTAAATGTAAACAACATGCAGCGACTTTGCTGATTGGCTGTTGGATTTGGAAGGCGGGACTTAGACTCACCATATTTGGCGTTCCAGTTTCTCCCATTCACTGCAGTTACTGGTGGTTTTATGCAGTGTTTTGGTAAAAAAGATATTTGTAATAGTCTGTGAATCAGATGTGGCAGCTGGGAGGATGTCCAGGTGCAGGAAAGAGACTCTTGTTGGGTTTAATTATGTGACAAGTGTGTGCTCTGGGTGGAGAGCTCACGCAAATGAATATTCATATTGGGTGCATGAATATTAACGAGCGCCGCTTCCAGAGATTGGCTTATTATAATAGTGAGAGCTGTTAAAGTGAAGAGGCTTATGGTCGTTTTGGGATATTTGGATGTCAGAATGGATGTTGGTGAGCCAAAAAAAAAAAATAGATTTCACAGCAGTTCTGCTGGCTGTCTGGCGTAACAACCGAACTATGATAATTAGTGAGGACATTGGAGATAATTATTACTTTTCGCTGATTTGTGGCCTGATGTGTCTGCTTCACTGTCTCATATTCCTGCAGGGGCAGAATCATTTAAAAAGTGCAGGAACACAATATAAAACTTATTAGCCTTGCTCATGAATATTAATGACATTGTTGTGGACTGCAGGCCAATGATGGACTTTTGGTCTCCAGTCATTCTCTCTGCTTTCACTCTTGTGTTGAACGATATCTTGCTTCTAACTGGCTTTTCCACCTCAGACAGACAGCGAGGCGGCTCAGTAGGGTTTGGACCAGAGCCGTCACGTCCGCGAGGATTGATTGAGCTGCTGTTATAAGCAGCGAGACTGACACAAACTAAAGTCTCTCGCGTCTCCCGTCTGTCGTCCTGAAGAAGCCTGGATTTGACCTTCAGCGTTACAATATCTGTCAATCACAGGAGGCCTGAGAGCTGTACTGATTGACACAAGTGATGTGGAGGAATAACACTCACGTCTGTAGCGTGCATTTATATATTTTTATTATATATATATATATATATATATATATATATATATATATAAATGTTTAAACTTATTATTAAACCTAACCAAGTTATTTTTGTATTGAATATATTGTAATATAAATAAGAATTATATTTATTTATATCAATAATAATAATATTTATTATTATTATTATAATTATTATTATTTATATAAATATAAGTATTATTATCATCATCATTTTTATTACTAAATACAAATGTTAAACAAAATTTAAAAACATTTAGTATTTAAAGAAATTATTTAACAGTAGTAATATAGTTTTTATTATTAAATAAACAGAAATATTTTAAAATAGAAATATTTTAAAAATGTTTTAAATGTACAATGTATAAAAAATGCATATACTAATTAGTATACAAAATATTCAATACTAATAAATATGCAAACTAAATATTTAACTAATCTTGAAGTACAAAATAAACTTAAACTAAAACGGAAATAAAACTTTGATGTGAAAAATGACAGAAACACAAAATATTAAATTATTGCAATTTTTTAAAAATACAATTAAAAGAAATGCATATATATATATATAATTTTTATTGTATATAGTTATTAAAATATATATTTTTAAAAAGCAAATAAGGAAGTATTAAAATAACTAAAGATGAAATTTAAAAAAAATTAACAATGTACACTACAAGTCAAAAGTTTTTGAACAATTTTAATGTTTTATAAAGAAGTCTCTTCTGCTCACCAAGCCTGCATTTATTTGATCCACAGTACAGCAAAAACTGTAAAATTTTGAAATATTTTTAATATTTAAAATAACTTCTTTATATTTTAATATATTTTAAAATGTAATTTATTTCTGTGATTTCAAAGCTGAATTTTTAGCATCATTACTGCAGTCACATGATCCTTCAGAAGTCACTCTACTATTTTGATTGGCTGCTAAAAAAACATTTATTATTATTGTTATGTTGAAAAGACTTTGGTGAATAGAAAATTCAGAAGAACAGCATTTATCTGAAATAGAAATCTTTTGTAAAAAGAAGAAAAAAAAAAACTGACTGATACTTTTGAATGGTATAGTCTATAATGTTACAAAAGCTTTTTATTTCAAATAATATGTGCTCAACTGTTTTAAATATTGATGATAATAATAAATGTTTCTTGAACAGCAAATCAGCATATTAGAATGATTTCTGAATGATCATGTGACACTGAAGAGAGTAATGATGCTGAAATTTCTGCTTTGAAATCACAGAAATAAATTACATTTTAAAATATATTCAAATAGAAAACAGTTATTTTAAATAGTAAAAATATTTCACAATATTACTGCTTTTGCTGTATTTTGGATTAAATAAATGCAGGCTTGATGAGCAGAAGAGACTTCTTTAAAAACATTAAAAATCTTATTATAAAAATCACTTTTGACTGGTTGTGTATATATTTTAAAAGTTAATTAAAATAACAAAAACACCCACAAAATAAATATAAATATTTTATAATATATTATAATATATAAAGGTATAAATATAGTATTTGTTGAAGTGTGATATTTTAATTTAAATAACAGGGTTTTAAGCGGCGTTCATAATATGTTTGAAGTGTTCTGAGGAATATTACGCGTGTCCGCCACTACTGTTGTGATTTCAGCACACGGTGTGATAATTTGATGATGTGTAAGTAAATTTGCAGCTGTGTAAACACTGAATTAAATCAGTCTGCCTGATGGGTAATTGTTTACCGTAACGCTGACATGATTATCACACTCTATTTTCTCTCTCGTCGTGCAATATTTGCATGTCGCTCTTTTCAGAATCACCTCTCGCATTTCCAGTTGCCCTCTCAACCTCACCAAGCAATTATATAGTGTCACATATAGTTCTCTGTGTATATCCCATCATGCCCTGCTGATGTGACCTCAAGGCTGTGACTCGTTTGCATGTGTGGTGAAAACACCCAACGAAGCAATTAGGGCTGAAGCGACGGTTTGCTGCTGTAATGAAGTGAAACAGGCCTGGATGAGGGGGCGTGGCTTGCGGAGTGAGAGGATGATTGGCGGGCCGCTCTCAGCACGGTTACCATGACAACAGAGCCGGAGTGCATCCAGGAGAAAAGTATTTATAAAGCCCATCAATGTAAGAGACCGAGAGGAAAAGACAGACTAACAGAGAGAAAAGATATAGAATTATACTGATAGTCCTGCTCTAAACTCGCACAAATAGTTGGGTGGTTTGTTAATTCATGTAGAATTTCACATTCAGTGATGTAAATAACAGTAACAGTGAATATATTTATTTATTTATTTATTTAAAGTGGATTTTATATTTAAAATAGAAACATTTAAATTAAAATGTTTTAAATATTAAAAAGTATTAAAATAAATATGTTTCAGCTAGTTTGTCAAGGCAACATTTCAAATTTTTCTTTAGTTAATAATGACAAAAATACCCACAGTAAATTATTACTAAAAACGTAACTAAAATGAAAAGTAAATTTTTATTAAGTTAATGAAAATGAGAAAAACACCTGCAAAATTATTACCTAATGAACTAAAATTAATAGGAAAACTAAAATAAAGGTTATACTAAAATATCACTGGAAAAATCTGCAGACTATTTGCAGAAAAAATGAATGTTTTAATTTTTAATTAGTAAAGAAATATAATGTAAATAAAATATATTTATATATACATTTTAAAATGAACCGAAAATATATAATAAAATATAAAAACATCACATCATTTTTTAGTCTGTTTCAACTTGACTATACTACTACTACTACTACTACTACTACTACTAATAATAATAATAATAATGTATTATTATATAATATTATTTTAGTATATGTAATAATAATAATATAGTAATAATATATATATATATATATATTATTAAAATAATAATAAACCTACCAATTAACATTATTATTAAACATAATCAAGTTGTTTTTGTATTAAATATATTGTAATATAAATAATTATATTTTATTATTATTTATATTATTATTATCAGCAGCAGCAGCATTATTACTAAATACAGATATTACAGTTTTATAACATTTAGTATTTAAATCATTTGAAAACTATAATGATATAGTTTTTTTATGAAATAAAACAACAACGTAAAGTTTGTGATTTGAAATAAAACATTCAAAATAGAAGTTAAAATGTTTTAAATTAAAAAATAATAAATATTAAATATTAAAATAAATTTATTTCAGCGAGTTCTAATTTTGTCATTTTTCCTTATTTTGTCTATATATAACATAAGTTCTTGATTTTGCGCAGAAAAAAAATAATGTTTTACTTTTTTAATTAGTAAAGAAATATAATTTAAATAAAATCAATATAAATAAAATATATTTATATATGCATTTTAAAATTAACCAAAAAATAATATAATAATATACTAAATATATATAATAAAATATTTAAAAAATAAATAAATAAATAATATATTTTAATGAATTTCTGAGATGTTTTCTTCCATATAATAAAAGTGATTGGTCCCCACATGCTGTCAATCTCCAAAAATGACACAAAGCTCCCTAAACAGTCCAAATGCTATATTTCAGTTCATGTGATTAGGAACAAACTGAAATGTAACATTATTTACAAAAAAAAGTGCATTTTATGATAAAAAGCAACTTAGACATTCTACTACAAACCATGGGCACCATCAGAGTGAGTAAATGAAGACTGAATGCGTGGATGAACTGTGTCTTTAAGTGTCTAACACCTATATGACCTTGTTTCTGTGAACTGACTCTCACACACAGGGATTTTTCTGCCTGCTGCGTCTTCGATTCTCTTTCTCTGTCTATGTATATATGTGAATATATATGGTGAGGTGAGATTGTCACATCGCAGGTCAGCGGTGAAACTCATTCAGCGCTCTATTAGAATGAGCCCTTCTCTGAAACTCATAGCTGGAAACCCATTACAAGCCTCAATGATCGCACACACACACAGAGCTGAGGTGTGTGTGTTGTAGAGAGATGGGCGTAATGAAGAGAAACTCTAGAGAAAGCAGGACTGGATGATAGTGTTGTGTTCAGACTGAATGTCATCAGAACGTCTGCTTCACTTTGCAGTTCATTCTGCTCAAGATCCGCCCACTTACACTGACTGACATGGAAACTGACCAATCACAGCTCACCGTTTATGTGGCATTTAGGGGTGAATCTAAAACTGATGAAACCATAATGATAGATGCATCTGAAATAAAGTAAAACACTCCTCAATTCTTGGAAAATGCGAATTTGCCTACATTTTCTGTTGCTCCATAAATGATAAATACTCTTGGTTTCACATGTATAGTCTCATTGTAATATGTGACTCTGGACCACAAAACCAGTCTTAAGTAGCAGGGGTATATTTGTAGCAACAGCCGACAATACGTTGTATGGGTGAAAATAATGCCTTTTATGCCAAAAATCATTAGGATATTAAACAAAGATCATGTTCCATGAAGATAATTTGTAAATTTCCTACCGTAAATATATCAAAACTTAATTTTTGATAGTAATATGCATTGCTAAAAACTTCATTTGGACAACTTTAAAGGTGATTTTCTCAATATTTAGATTTTTTTGCACCCTCAGATTTTAGATTTTCAAATAGTTGTATCTCATTCAAATATTGTTCTATCCTAACAAACCATACATCAATGGAAAGCTTTTTTATATAAATCTTAATTTAAAAAAATGGACCCTTATGACTGATTTTGTGGTCCAGGGTCACATTTATTGCAAATACATGTAGCTGTGTCTTAATATTTTGAAAGATACTGGAGGGTTTTATGTCATTCCAGTGACTGGACGTATTAGTGTTAGTAATTTACGTCAGTTCTGCACCAGGTAAAAGTACAAATCCCATTCCTGTCAATAACATGCCACTGCTTTAACATAAGACTGATGATGTTTGGAAAACTGGACTCATTTACTAGGTTTTTGCCCCTGAACCTCGCCGACATGTGTCTAAATTCTCATTAGGGCGTTCGGGACTCGCCGCGGCCATCTTTCGGCGGGTCACGCGTGTCACAGATGTCTGCGAGTTTATGTGCCAGCTTTATAATCACAGACAGATTGTGATGGATCACCTCCAGAGCGTCACTGACACCACACCGTGTGTGTGTTTTCTGTTTTGCAGCGGACGACAGATGCAGCTGTCTGCACGGAGGGACGTGTCTTCCTCACGGAGAGGGTTTCCGCTGCTTCTGTCCGCAGGGTTACGCCGGAGAGAGCTGCGAGATCGGTAAGCAAATGCAGAGTTTAAAGGAACAGTTCAGCCAAAAATTTAAAAATGTACTACCAAGATATGGATGAGTTCGTTTCTTCATCAGATTTGACTTGCTCACCAATGGATCCTCTGCTGTGAATGGGTGCCGTCAGAATGAGAGTCCAAACAGCTGATAAAACCATCACATTAATCCACAAGTAATCCACACCACTCCAGTCCATCAGTTAACATCTTGAGAAGACAAAAGCTGCGTGTTTATAAGAAACAAATCCATCAGTAATAATCCATAATCTGTAATAACGCTTCCTTCAGTGAAAACATCCATCTCCTGTTGTCTCTCACATCAAAATCCTGCCTAAGCATTTTTGTTTAGAGCTGTTTTGGCCTGTAAACAGTCCTTGATCTGTGTAGATTTCTCTCCTGATTCAGACCACTTTTTTACTGGAGGAAGCGTTATTATGGATTATGGACTTGTATTTTATTTACAAACATCTTAATAATGGATTTGTTTCAGCTTTTGTCTTCTCAAGATGATGGACTAGTGCGGTGTGGATTATTGTGATGTTTTATCAGGGCTTGAATACGGAAAAAAAAATAAATTGGTTCACTCTGAGTAGAATCAATTCCGAAACCGGTTTGAGCAGAAAAAAATACTGGTTAATAACATTATTATTATTATTTTTTTAATTCTTTGCTAATAATAAGAACAATAATAATAATAATAATAATAATAATAATAATAATAATAATAACAACAAAGTTCAGTGTTTTCTTTACTCAAAAAGAAAAAGAAACACATGGATAATTGTGATGTTTTATCAGAGCTTGAAAACGAAAAAAAAAAATTAAATTGGTTCACTTTGAGCAGAATTTTTTATTATTTTTTTTTATTATTTGCTAATAATAATAATAATAATAATAATAATAACAATAATAATAATAAAGTTCATTGTTTTCTTTACTCAAAAAGAAAAAGAAACATGGATTATTGTGATGTTTTTATCAGGGCGAAACTGATTTGAGTAGAAAAAATACTGGTTAATAATGCTATTTATTTATTTATTAAATTCTAATATAAATGATACATAATAATAACAAAAAAAATGTAAAAAAAAAAATAATAATAATAAAGTTCAGCATTATCTTTACTCAAAAAGAAAAAGAAAAAAAAAACCAGGAAGAGATCTGGTATTTTAACGCGCTTTGCTTTAGTCACAGCCAATACAGGATCATCTTTTCTTGATTTTGGCCAAATGTAGGCTACTAAACAAAAAAAAATATCTTAACTCTTTAAAGACATTAAAGTATTTTTTAAAAGATATTTAAAAATGTTTGCTGCATTGTTTAAAAAAATGCTACTCGTATAAAATTGCGTTTTGAGAGAAAAAAAAGTCGCATAGGCCCATGTCGCATTTTTTTTTTACATTGGGAAATAATATAGGCTAAAATGCCAGAAAAGCAAAATGTTTACAAACATTATAAATTTTTTCAGTTATTAGTTTCCTTCTTTCCACAACGAATCCTCTGGAGTTAAGGCTATGCGTTTAGGCTATAAAAGCATCAATCCAAAACCAAATTAATTTAAGGTGATGCCCACCTGTCTCATTCGACACGAATCTGAATGTTTCGCAACTTATCCGGATGCTAAAATATTATTTATTATGTGATAGTCTTAATAAACTACTTTACTAACTGTATTTTATTTTGATAATGAATAGGCTGCAATGTCACAAAAATATGTTGCGTCTGTGTGTGCGTACTTGAATTCATGATCGGTTCACAGCTAATATTAAATATTACATGGAATAATAAAATACCATTATTAACCGGTTAATGGCCATTTCAAATTTGCGATTTTGTTCAGAACTATAAAATTTGATTTCGTTTCTGTTTCCGGTTCTGTTCCTGTCCAAATTGCGTTTCCGGTTTTCGTTTTCGTTCCTTGGACCGGTTCAGAGCCCTGGTTTTTATCAGCTGTTTGGACTCTTATTCTGACGGCACCCATTCACTGCAGAGAATCCACTGGTGAGCAAGTGATGCAATGCTACATTTCTACAAATCTGATGATGAAACAAACTCATCTACAGTTTGGATGGCCTGAGGATGAGCACGTTTTCAGCTAATTTTCATTTTTAGGTGAACTGTTCCTTTAAAAACCCTTGACAAAAATGTGTTTTTGTAGACACTAGCACAAGTGGATGTGTATTTGTTTTTCACTCATGATAGTTTGTAGCAGGTCAAAGTGTCAGTAGGGAATTTATGAACCATCTGTGCTGTGTGTTTAGTCTTGTACAGTTTGTCCATTTGCCCTTTACTTTTTGTAAAGAAGCGTAAACAGAGAAAACTGTTCTTAAGAAGTGTTTCTATCAAGATTTTAAAATAGCAAAGCCTGCGGTTCATCTTAACATCCCAAAATACAACAAAACAAGCATGAGTGCACAAGGATCGTACGTTTCCCAGGGAAACTTTAAAACTGTAACTTATTTGCTTTTTGTATCTCTGTAAAATTATTTTAAAGTCATTCCGTAATCACTAATATCTGGAATTTACTAATTCACCCCAAAAATGTCTTAAACGTCTTCATTTTTCTGTTCAAAAAGAAAGTGTGGGTGTATAAATGTTGGAGATTAAGATTTTAAAATAACATTTATTGCACAGAAATCTGCTTTTATAACTAGAAGAATGTTTTATTATTTTTCTTTTAAAACATGAAAATAGTACATTTTAGTATTGTTTAGCATTATAGTATGTATTAATGTTTTTTTTTTCATTACATTATTACATTTGAGTAATTTTGTTCTTTGATTCTTTTGTTATTTTCATTAGTTTCATTTTTCTCTGTTTCTGTAGCTTTATTTTTACTTAAGTTTTTTTTATTATTATTATGTTGTCATTTGTGTACTTTTTAAACGTATTTTGTTTATTTGCCAAGGCAACATTTCTACTTTTGATTTTTTATTCTTTTAAGTTTAGGTTTTTCATCTAATATTTATATTCTTATATTCTTATTATTTAAAGTCTTAAATTCTTAATTTTTTTTTTTTTTTTTTTTATTCAGTTTAAAATTTTAGTAACTTTATCTTTTGGTATTTTCAATAGTTTCGTTTTTTATGTTTCTATTTAGCTTTATTTTTATTTAGGGTTTTTTTTTTTTTGGTAATTTTTGTACGTTTTAAACATATTTTGTTTATTTGCCACTTTTTTGACTTTTGTTCTTTTGTTGTTTTCATTAGTTTTCAAGGATTTTTTATGTTTCTGTTTAGCTTTATTTTTAAGTTTTAATAAACAGTTTGTTTATTTGCCAAGGCAACATTTGTACTTTTGATTTTTGTTTTGATTTTAGTTTTTTTATTTTTATAAAAATATAAGAATTTATGTTCTTATTATTAAAAGTCCTAAATTCTTACATTTTTTTTTAGCTTTTTTTTTTTATTAATTTTTCATTGCAATCTTGTTTAAATTTTAGTAACTTTATGTTCTTTTGTTATTTTCATTAGTTTTTGTTTTTTTATGTTTCTGTTTAGCTTCATTTTTATTTAAGGGTTTTATTTTTTTGGACTTTTTAAACATATTTTGTTTATTTGCCAAGGCAACATTTCTACTTTTGATTTTTAGTCAAGTTTAAGTTTTTCATCTATTATTAATATTTTATTTCAGCTTTATTTAAATGGCTGAAAACTGTTTTAATAGTTTTAGTTGACAAAAGAGTATAAATGAATGTGGATCTCAACATTGTTGAGATGTCTTCTGAAACCCCTGAGATTACTGGGCTCTTTTTCTCACCTGAGAAGCTAAAAACTTTTTTAAAAAGCATTTTCTCCGTCTTTAACAAATCCATTTATTGAAAAGGATTCTGGCCCAGCTGCCATATAGGCAGAGGTCAATACTGAGGTCAGAGGTCAAGCAGTCCATCATGTGAGACGAAAGGGTGGGCGTTCGGGGGTCAAAGGTCAGGAGAAGGCTGACAGGTTTATGTTGACCTCTTCACATTTTCTGCAGTGTGTTCTGAGACAGTAACGACAACGAGATGACGGTCAATGCTGATTCACTTTGTGCTTTTATTATGATTTATTGACGCATCTAATTGCCTTAGATTAGCATGTTGGGTTGATACCAAACGTTTCTAGTCGATATATTGGTGTAATAGTTCATCCAAACGTTTGTGATTTTCTTTCTTCTGTGAAACACAAAAGGAGATGACTGTCTCAGTCTGCATTCACTCCCATTGTGTGAAAATTATGCCTCCTTTGTGTTCAAAAGAAGCAAGAAAGGTGTAGAGTGAGTGAATGATGAGAGTGTTTTGTCCGTTTGTGTGTTTTCATCTCTCTGAGGTCGTATATACTGTACGTTAGCAGTATGATTTGTTTTCATGACTGAGATGTGAGCAGCGTATGTTAAACAGAGCAGTGATAGGGAAACTCTTCAGAGGCTGGAGCTCATGTAGATACGCAGCACTTTCAGAGCGACTCGCCGTGAAACCGCCTGCATAATGTATGAGCCGTTCAAATATTCATGAAGAGCAGAAGTACCTTGCGAGTCTTTAAGAAACAGGATATGACCTCAGTAGGTGCTTTTCCTTTCTGCTGATGAATATCAACATGACTGATCATGGAAATCAAGTGTGTGAAACGGTGAACCGCTGATCACTTATTTACTGTGATGTTTAGAGGTCAATCCTTTCAAACATTATTTTAGCATATAAAATGTTACATAAAAACATTTCTTTAGATAAAACAATTGTTCTCATTTTTGTGCTTTACTCAAGTGTTTAGTATTAATTTTATTTATTTTACTTAGTTTTAGTTTTTATTTTAGTTATTTTTTATGAAAATGTATCTGTAGTAAAATTAATATTCCTTTTTATATTAAATATGAATTAATTAATTAATTACTAATTTTTGAATCCTTGCTATATAACTGTTATAATAAACTGAATTTAATGCTTTATTATTTATTATTTATTTATTATTAGATTTTATTTTTCCACTTTAATGTTAAAGTTTTAGTTATTTTGTTATGGTTTTGACATTTTTATTAATATGTCTTAATATTATTTATGTATTTATTTATTTCACATAGATGTAGTTATTGTTAAATATGTGTGTATTATTTAAGAAAAATAATATTCATGAATATTCATTTTTATATTAATTATTAATTAGTAATTGTGTGTGTGTGTGTGTGTGTGTGTGTATATATATATATATATATATATATATATATATATATATATATATAGTTGTATTGAACAGAATTCTTTTAAAGAGCTTTATTTATTATTGTTATGATTATTAATATTGTATAATTAAGCAACTGTTTATATATATTATTAGTATAATTAGTTTACCATTATGTCTTTGACATTTTTATGACCTTTTCCTTCTAAATTTTCAGCCTTTTTTTTTTTTACTGTAGTTAGATTTTTATTTTTTATTTTTATTTTTGTGATTTTTGTTTATTAATTCATTTATTTATTTCACATAGATTTAGTTATTGTTATTCTATGTGTATTTTTTAATAAAAAAAATAATGTTCATGAATATTAATTTTTATATGAATTATTAATTAAATTGGTACTTTCTTAATTAATATGTATATAATTTAGTTGTATTAAACATAATTCATTTAAACAACTTTATTTATTTATTATTATGATTATGATGATTATTAATATTATACAAATTATACAATATTAATATTAATAATATTATATAATTATACAACATTAAACAATTGTTAATATATATTATTAGTATAGTCTATATTAAATTCTGTTTTGTGTAAATAACTGTTTCAACAATCGTTATGTCTTTAATATTTTTATGACCTTTTCCATCTGCATTTTCTGTTTTCTCTTACTGTAGTTAGATTTTATTTTTTATTTTTGTAATTTTGTGATTTTTATTTGTTAATTCGTTTATATGTATAATTCTGTTGTATTAAACATAATTCATTTACACAGTTTTATTTATTTATTATGATTATTATGATTATTATTAATATTATACAATTAAACAATTGTTTATATGTATTATAGTATAGTTTAGCAAAGTGTTTTAACAATCATTATTTCTTTGAAATTTTTATGACCTTTCCATCTACATTTTTTTATTATTTTTTTTTTTTGGAGTTCAATTTTATTTATTTATTTATTTGTTTGTTTATTTATTTTACTGTAGTTGGATTTTCTTTTTGTAATTTTTTTTGTTTGTTTGTTTTGTTTTGTTTTGTTTTTTTTACTGTAGTTGGATTTTCTTTTTATATTTGTATTTGTGTGTGTTTTTTTTTTTTTTTTGACAATTCAGTTTTGCCTTAGTGGCTTATTAGATTCTCATATGATAGTAAAAACCACTGTAATACATAAAAAAATATATACTGCAATACAGTGGATTTTTGATTTAATATAAATAAATATATTAGTGAAATATGTAAATCAATAAATTTATTTAAGAAAAATCAAAGGCAGATACTCCCCTAAACATAAATACTTTATAACTAAAAAAAAAAAAAAAAAAAAAAAAAAAATATATATATATGTATGTATATATATATATATATATATGTATGTATATATATATATGTATATATGTATGATTCATTTTACTCTTTAGTAGTAATGAGAATTTGTTAAAAGATCCGTAATCATCATGAATCATAATGTCTATTATTACTAAAAAAGCATGATTGGAAATCATGATCAAGTGCCTTTGTTCTGCTGTATGTCATCATTTACGTAAGTGTAATGGTGTATTATTAACTTTAATTTACTTTTCTGCTGAAATACGACCCAGGTGTGATCTTGAGAGGCTCGTTCAGCTTTTCATCAGGCCTCGTTTTCTTCCAGTCACATTTAAAGCCCCATGAAATGATGTGACGAACACAACGATCAAATCCGTGACGCATTAAGTTTCTTAAAACAGCCTGAGCTTCCGAATGCAGCCTTCCCATGATCCTCCGCTCATCTGATATCCACTTAAAACCTAAAAACGTCAAGAAGTCTACGAGCAGCAGTTTGGGACTTTGTGACTGACGCGCTACACAAACTTTTAAGACTTTCCGCTTCGTCTTTTCAAGCTCCTCTGATGACAACTTTTTTGCAAGGCTGACAAACGCCGAGCCTCAGAAGTGTTTGCTATATTGGGAAACGTCTGCATTAATGTCCTATAAACAGTCTCCAGATCTGCTGGTGAGTAATCCTGCACGGCCGTGAGCCGCTGGAGCTGTAAAGTGCTTACACGGGCCTGTGACAGACGCTAAATGACTCTTCAGCACTTCATATTTCCTCTGCTGGAATCCACACGTCCCCGCCGCTCTACATCACTGTCGGCTCGCGCTAACCTCCCGTTTCAGGGAATGAGATATTACCGCTCGATGATCTACAGCCCTACACCATCTGGGAGTTTTGAAAAGGGATGGTTCACCCAAAAATGATTCATTTACTCACCCTAAATAACAATTTTTGTGTGAACTATTCCTTTAAGTCTTTACGAGCCAATCATGAATTGATCTGCGCTGCTCCAGTCGGACCGTGAGCTCCGGATGAGACCCAGGAGAAACTCTGTGAGCGCGTCTGACAGCTGCGGACGTCAGCGTCGGGTCTCAGAGGGGATCGTGGTTGAGTTAGATCTTCATTCGCTCAGGTCTCTGACCCGCAGATGGATGCTCTGTGTCTTTCTTCATCAGGAAGCATCATATGATGCCTGAGAGTGTTTGTGTGGGCTCTCGTTTAGAGCCGTTCGGTCCCAGGATGATCCGTTTCTCCTGGCTTTAATGAAATCTGACGGTACTGCTTGGTTTTGTAAATATTTTGGCACCCTGTTCACACACCCTGACAGTTTATTACTCTGAATGAGTGTAAATGTGTTTCACTGTGGTTAAGGAGGTTTACAGAACACCTGTGAACCATGGTAAAGTATGGTTTCGAATGAAACATTATAATAAATAAAGATTTTTTGAAGGAAATAATCATTAAATCATTCAATTGATCAAAAGTGACAGTAAATACATTGTTACAATGTTACAAAAAGATACATGTTCCAAATAAATGTCGTTCTTTTGAACTTTCTGTTCATCAAAGAATCCTGATAAAATAAAATGTATCACCGTTTCCACAAAAATATTAAGCAGCACGACTGTTTTCAACATTGATAATAACGGAAATGTTTGTTGAGCTGCAAATCAGCATATTGGAATGATTACTGAAGAAGTAATGATGCTGAAAATTCAGGTTTGATCACAGAAATAAATTACATTTTAACAAAGATTGACATAGAAATCAGTTGTTTTAAATTCTAATAATATTTCACTATTTTTAATGTATTTTTGATTAAATAAATGCAGCCCCGGTGAGCAGAAGAAACTTTTTTTCAGTAACTCTTACTGAACCCAAACTTTACAACAAGGTTATCCTTGTTGTAAAATGCTTGACTCACCAAGCTGGTTTTCACTGGTCAGGCTGGTTTTAGAAGAATTTTAGACATTAGTTAACTTGTCAAGGTGGGAGATTTCACAAACACCTTCACAGCATAAATAAATTCAGTTTATATAACAATTCATTTTATCTGCTAATATTACTTGTTTTACTGTGCATTAGTTGACTTTATTTGACTTGATTTTGCACCATTTCTAATTCTAAGCAGATATGCATATATGATATATACAAGTATATGGGCAGCACAACTGTTTTCAGCACTGATAATAACAGAAATGTTTGTTGAGCTGCAAATCAGCATATTAGAATGATTTCTGAAGGATCATGTGATGCTGAAGACTTCAGTAATAATGCTGAAAATTCAGGTTTGATCACAGAAATAAATTACAATTTAACATAGATTCACATAGAAAACAGTTGTTTTAAATTCTAATAATATTTAACTATTTTTAATGTATTTTTGATTAAATAAATGCAGCCCTGGTGAGCAGAAGAAACTTTTAAATGGTAATGCCTTAAAACATGTATATAAAGTAATTATGCATATAAAGATAGCAGAATAATTAGAACAGCAGATTAAAAATTTAATGTCATCTCTATTATACTTATGTAAATTATGACACAGCAGAACACTTTAATATTTAATATATTTATAATTTAATTAATTATTTTTATTTATTTATTTATTTATTTATTTATTTATTTATTTATTTATTTATTTATTTATTTATTTTTACTGTTTTTCTTTTGATACTTTATTTTTTAGATTTTTTTTTACATATATAGTGTTAGTTTACATTAACAACAAAACGGACCACAAAACCATTTTTAGGAAGCGCAGGTATATTTGCAGTAGTAGCAAACAATACATTGTATGGATCAAAATTATCTTTTTTTATTTATGCGCAAAATCATTAGGATATTAAATAAAGATTATGTTCCATGAAGATATTTTGTAAATTTCCTACCGTAAATATATCAAAACGTAATTTTTGATTAATTTACGTAACTTTTGAAGAGCTTCTTTTGGACAACTTTAAAGGCAATTTTCTCAATATTTAGATTTTTTTGCATCCTCAGATTTTCAAAATGCATCTTGGGCAAATATAGTCCTATCCTAACAAATTCAGCTTTCAGATTATGTATAAACTTTGACCCTCAAAATAAACCCTTATGACTTGTTTTGTGGTCCAGGGTCACATATATTAATATACATATGTTTGCTGAAGTTATTGCTTCTACAGAGAAAAAGACCCAGGTCATCTTAAAGTGTCTAATTTATTTCTACTGGGGAACTTTTGGAGAAACAACTGAGATCCAGTTAATATTTAAACAGAAGGGATAAGAGGTAGTTTTGCTGTGGGACACAGAGATACTCCTGAATGATTGTTTCTCACTCTGTGATGATTGCTGTTGTTTCAGATGTTGATGACTGTCAGTCGAACCCCTGTGAGAACGGCGGCACCTGTATCGATAAAGAGGACTCATTTGTGTGTCTCTGCTTGCCAAGTTACAGCGGAGACCGATGTGAGAGAGGTAAGATGCCCGAGACAACACACACACACAGCATGAGCTGGGAAAACATGTGCAAACATCGGATCCTCTTCTGCAACCCGACTCATATTCCACTCAAATTGAAGCAAGCTTTGAGATTTTAAGCCGTTCCCTGCTGGGAAATCCAACTTAAACAGCCTAAAGGTGCTGAACGTGATGTTTGTGGAACGGCACGCATTTAATATCTTTAGTATTAGTGAAATAGGTGACTGTGTGACGGTCCTAAGGAGAAAAGGGGCGTGATCTAGACCTTTTAGCCAATTAGGAACACTCTCTGCCTGTCACTCATTGTGATGTCTTTGGAGGGCTTCACCTTTAAGATGAAGGTTATCCTTGTTATAAAATGCTTGACTCACCAAGTTGGTTTTCACTGGTCAGGCTGGTTTTAGAAGAATTTTAGGCATTTGTTACCTTGTCAAGGTGGGAGATTTCACAAACACCTTCACAGCATAAATAAATTCAGTTTATATAACAATTCATTTTATTTGCTAATATTACTTCCTTTACTGTGCATTAGTTGACTTTATTTGACTTGATTTTGCACCATTTCTAATTTTAAGCATATATGCATATATGATACATACAAGTATATGAAGCTGATAAATGATGCATTAATAAAGTGATTAATAAAGTATGTAAAACCTGCTTGAAAATAAAAGGGAAATGTATTGCTTATGCAATATTTCATGCGCTTATTTGCATTGTGCAAAAATCAGTTAAATAAACTGAATATGCAGTATACAATAATATCTTGCATATGCATATTTGTATTGGTCAAAAATATGTCAAATATTGCATATGCAATAATATCTTGCAAATATTGAAAATAAAAGGGAATTGATGCTGTTCACTATGACCCAAGTCTCCAACTGGCATTGACATCACTACTTCTTTTGCTTTATTTCATAATCAAATTTATGCAATGCATATACAATCGATATGCACCTAGCATATGCTTATGAAAAAAAATAATAATAATATGATGCTTATGCAATGTGCATTAATATCTCACATATTTACATTCTCAGTCAAACAAAAAACCCTAATCAGTATAATGAACTTGTTTCATATACAATATGCAATAATTTCTTGCATATAATTCTCATGCATATTTGCATTGTGTAAAATAGTCAAATCAGAATATTTTGCATTGTCCTAAAATCAGTCAAATGAATATATTGCATATGCATATTTGCATATAACTGCATGTGCATATTAGTATTGTCCAAAATTCTTGCACATATTGAATATTCACAATGTGCAAAAATCTTTCAGATTAATATTATATTGCATATGCAGTATTAACTTGCATACATTGCATAAGCATATTTGCATTGTGCAAAAAGAAGTCAAATTAATATATTTTACATTGTGCAAAAATCAGACAAATTAAAAAATGACATATGCAGTATGCAATGTCTTGCATATGCATATTTGTGTTGTTCAAAAATCTTTCAAACATTGCATATGCAATAATGTCTTGCAAATATTGAATGTTCACAGTATGCAAAAATCTGTCAAATTAATATTGCAGGATTAACTTGCATATATTGCATTTGCATTGTGCAAAAATACATCAAATTGATTATTGCATAAATGCATATTCATATTGTGCAAAATAATCAGTGACTAATACATTTCTAATGCCATATGCAGTAATGTCTTGCATATTGTGTATGCATATTTGCATTGTGCAAAAATCAAATTAATATATTGCTTATGCAATATTTCATGCGCTTATTTGCATTGTGCAAAAATCAGTTAAATAAACTGAATATGCAGTATACAATAATATCTTGCATATGCATATTTGTATTGGTCAAAAATATGTCAAATATTGCATATGCAATAATATCTTGCAAATATTGAATGTTCACAATGTGCAAAAATCTGTCAAAGTTATATTGCATGTGCAATATGCAGTATTAACTTGCATAGATTGCATATGTATATTTGCATTGTGCAAAAATAAGTCAAATTAATATATTGCATAAAATGGATATACATAATGTGCAAAATAATCAGTGACATTAATGAATTGCTTATGCCATATGCAGTAATATCCTGCATATATTGTGTATGTGTATTTGCATTGTGCAGAAATCAAATTAATGTATTGCTTATGCAGTATTGTATGTTTACAGTATTTTGCATTGTGCAAAAATCAGTCAAATTGCATATGCACTATGCAATAATATCTGTGCATATTTGTATTGTTCAAAAATGTCAAATATTGCATATGCAGTAATGTCTTGCAACTATTTAATGTTCACAATGTGCAAAAATCTGTGAAATTAATATTTTATTGCATATACAATATGCCATATTAACTTGCACACATTGCATATGCATATTTGCATTGTGCAAAATAATCAGTGACATTAATGAATTGCTTATGCCATATGCAGTAATATCTTGCATATTGTGTATGCATATTTGCATTGTGCAGAAGTCAATGTATTTCTTATGCAATATTGCATGTGCTTATTTGCATTGTGCAAAAAACAGTCAAATTAATAAACTGAATATGCAGTATGCAATATCTTACATATGCATATTTGTACTGTTCAGAAATCTGTCAAATAAATGTATAAAAAATCAAATAAATCTGTCAAATTAATATTATATTGCAAATGCAACATGCAGTATTAACTTGCATACTTTTTATATGCATATTTGCATTGTGCAAAAAAAAAGTCAATATATTGCATATATGCATATTCACATACAAAATAATCTAGGACATTAATAAATTGCTTATGCCATATGCAGTAATATCTTGCATATATTGTGTATGCATATTTGCATTGTGCAGAAATCAAATTTATGTTTTACTTATGCAATATTACATGCGCTTATTTGCATATTAATATATTTTGCATTGTGCAAAAATCAGTCAAATTAATAAATTGCATATGCAATAATATCTTGCATATGCATATTTATATTGTTCAAAAATCAGTCAAATATTGCATATGCATCTTACACCTAACATCTTGCAAATATTGAATGTTCACAATGTGCAAAAATCTGTCAAATTAATATTTATTTTATTGCATATGCAGTAATATCTTGCATATATTGCAAATGCATATTTGCATTGTGCAAAAATCTGTCAAATAAGAATGCGAATGGAGTCTGCTAGTAATATTAATGGAGAAAACAAACGTTGGTGAGTCCAGTGAGTTCTGCCAGGTCCTTTCATTCCCCTCATTAGTGTTTTACATTGTTTGTCAGCGTCTCAGAGGTGTGGTGTGCATGTTTCATTATGTTGACCGCTCTCTCTCTCTCTCTCTCTCTCTCTCTCTCTCTCTCTGTAACACATTGTGGCTTTCATCTCAGTGGTTTTGCAGACTCATAAGCATCCGCTCACTCGCTCTCCTCTGCGTCCCAAGGCGACAGCGACTCTAACGATGATGCATTACTGCTAATAATGCAGTTGGCTGATGGCACAGAACTGCACTACACATGAGTGTGATGTCACAGCGCTGTATCAGACTCTTTATTGCTTGTGTATTTGGAAGATGCTTCATCATAGTTATGATGCTGTAGAGATTCAGTTGAGGCCGTGCGTCTGTAGCTGATGGACATTCATTTCACAGTTCATTGGATGTTTGTGTATAATCTGAGATGTTTCCAATAGAGCGCAACCGTGACTTTTCAGAGCATCGCTTCCCCTTTTACTTTATGATCAAATTACTATATGCAATATGCAAGTTTATCAAACATGTGCATATTCATGTTGTGCAAAAATTAGTAAAAAGTAATATAATGCAAATGGAGTCAACTTTTTGTTTCATGTCTCTTGTATCATTTACACTCATATCAATGTTCCATGTCTGTTTATATTTTTATTTATTTCATAAGTATCCAATTAATAAGCAGGATAATGTTCAGTCAGCTGGTCATTATCACAAAATAAACCCCTTCAGGATGATACGAGACCCTTCTGCGTCACACGAGGCTTTATTTTGCAGTAATGACAGGCTGATTGTACATTATCCCTTATTCATTATCCACACGTATTCGACCTTGGTGTTCAGTGTTTCTTCCGCCCCTCCTCTGATAGAGACTTAATTACATCTGTGTGCTGCTTTAATAGCAGGTCTCTGGTGGCCTTCGGTCAGGTTTAACCACAGAAGACACACTGGAGGTAGACTGAGTTTTCAGGGGTTTTTTTTAATGTTTTGATGAAGGTTAATCTGATGGAGCCGCAGAATCGTGAGCACAGAGGTGGATTATGGGAATGCATGATAATAAACACCAGTGAGCTGAACTGATTCATGCATATGAAAATATTCCTGATGCTTGTTTAGAAAAAGTATGATGGCAAAACTGTGTATATCAGTGTATTTTAGTATCACTGATATATATTAATATTTTGAATTAGTTTTCTAGAATTTCTTTTATTTTGTTGTGTATTTTTGACATTTTTATCTGGGTTTTTTATGTTGTTGTTTTAAATGTCTATATTGTTTTTATTAATATTTATTTCAGTTGTAGTTGTTTTTATGGAAGCCCCCAGAAAGTAATTGTTTTTTTTTAATTTCACAATTAAAACCTTATTTTCAACAATTTTTTCCTCAAACTTACAAATTTACATGTTGCAATTCTGCCTTTTTAATCTGAATTCTGAGTTTACATCTCTTTACAATCTTTTTTTTTTTTTTGCATTTTAGAATTTTGAGAAATAAACTAAGGAATAAAAAAAGGAGTTTGATTTATTTATTTTTTTTATTTATTTATTTTTTTTTCCTGTGGCCTAAACAAGCTTCCATATGTTTTGGTCCCTGAAATTAAACTAAATTAATTTAATGAGAAATGTTGAATTTGGCAGTATAAAAAAGGTTCTTTTATATTTTATTTCAGCTAATATTTATTTTATTTCAAGTAATACTCTTTTTTTTACATTTCCATTGTAGATTAATTAACTCTAATAACCCTGTGGGCGATGTCTTTTTATTGTCTCCAGACACAGAGGGCTGTGAACACGGCTGGAAGAAGTTTCACGGTCACTGCTACCGTCTGTTTCCACGCAGACACACCTGGGAGGATGCAGAGAAGGACTGCAGGGAACACAGCAGTCACCTGACCAGCATCACTTCCTCCATGGAGCAGGACTTTCTTAATGGTCCGTCACAAGCTGCAGAGCTTAGTAAAAAATAAATAAATAAATAAATAAATAAACAATAATAATAATTAAAATAAATTATATATATATATATATATATATATATATATATATATATATATATTTTTTTTTTTTTTTTTTTTTTTAATAATTAATAAATAAATAACACATTTCTAAATATATATATATATATATATATATATATATATATATATATATATACGTAAAATTAAAATAGATCATTTAAAAATAATCTAAATAAAATGCATGCTCAAAAAAGAAGAAATAGTTTGTTTACCTGCTCTGTTGACCTTTACCCAGCATCAGAGAACAATGTGTTGTTAAATTATTGAAGTATTAACTAAGTAAATACTTTAGCTAGATTCGGTAAAGATTTACATGGGAATAAAAAGAAAATCTATTGTTTTTCAACATGTTTGTGTGCTCCATCATCAGGTCTGGGTCATGAGAACGTCTGGATCGGTTTGAATGATCGTACAGTGGAAGAGGATTTCCAGTGGACTGATGGGATGGATGTTGTGAGTCATTTTTAAAATATGAATTAGTCCCAAATAAACATCACTTGAACCTTCACCTGTAGACTGTGAAGAAATCGAACTCAAACCACAGCGTTTTATTTACTGACTTGATTACATGGTCTGCAATAATCTGACAGATCTAATGTGGTTTATTTATCCAATTCAGATTTCCATGCACAAATGACCTCGTTTATAATCATTTTACATTGACTGTTTCTCTCACAGGTGTACGAGAACTGGCGTGAGAATCAGCCGGATAATTTCTTCGCGGGCGGAGAGGATTGTGTGGTGATGATCACCAGAGAGGACGGCAAATGGAACGACGTGCCCTGCAACTACAATCTACCCTACGTCTGCAAGAAAGGAACCGGTGAGACAGTTTAACTGTAGTTAAAAATTAATACTTTTAGAAATTAATACTTTTATTCATCAAGGATGCATCAAATTGATCAAAAGTGACAGTAAAGACATTTATAATGTTACAAAAGATTTCTGTTTCAAATAAATGACTTTCTATTAATCTGTGAATCCTTGTGCAGCACAACAGTTTTCAACAATGGTAATAATCAGAAATGTGTCTTGAGCAGCAAATCAGCATATTAGAATGATTTCTGAAGGATCATGTGACACTGAAGACTGGAGTAATGATGCTGAAAATTCAGCTTTCATCACAGAAATAAATTACATTTTAATAGATATTCACATAGAAAACAGTTATTTGGAATTGTAATAACATTTCACAATTTTACTGATTTTTCTGTATTTTTAATCAAATAAATGCAGCCTTGGTGAGCAGAAGAGACTTCTTTCAAAATCCCAAATCTTTAAAGTGCACACATATATGGCAATAAATGTTGCATGTGCTGCAAATAAAATATATACACTGCTGCTCAAAAGTTTGGGATCAGTAAGGTTTTTAATGGTTTTTAAAGACGTTTTTTATGATGATCAAGGCTGCATTTATTTGACCAATAATACAGAAAAATGGTAATATAGTGAAACATTATTTCAATTTAAAATAACCTGTTTTCTGTGTAAATATATTTTAAAATTTATCAAAAATTGTATAAAAAATTTTATACAAAGCTGAATTTTCAGCATCATTACTCCAGTTTTAGGTGTAACATGATCTTTCAGAAATCATTCTAATATGCTGATTTATTATCAAAGTTGAAAACAGTTAGTGCTGCTTAATATTTTGTTGGAACCTGTGATTTTTTTTTTTTTCCCCCCAGGATTCTTTAACAAATAAAACGTTGAAAAGAACAGCATTTATTTAAAATAGAAATCTTTTGTAGCAATATAAACTAGCATCTAAAAGTTTGGGGTAAGTACATTTTTATTCTTTCTCTCTTTTTTGAAGGAAATTAATACTTTTATTCACCAAGGATGTGTTTAATTGATAAAGGGTGATAGCAAAGACTTATATTGTTAGAAAAGATTTATACTTTGAATAAATGCTGTTCTTTTTAACCTTTTATTCATCAAGTATGCTGAAAAAACAATCACAGGTTACAAAAAAAATATTAAGCAGCACAACTGTTTCCAACATTAATAATAATAATAGAAAGATTTTTGAAGAATCGTGTGACACTGAAAACTGAAGTAATGGCTGATAAAAAATTCAGGAATAAATTATATTTTAAAATATCTAAATATAGAACACCAATATTTTAAACTGTAATTATATTTCACAATATTACACTTTTTTCTGTACTTTTCATCAAGTAAATGCAGCCTTGATGAGCATATAAGAATTCTTTAAAAACATTAAAAATCTTACTGATCCCAAACTTTTGAGCAGCAGTGTATATCTTCCAAAACAAATATCTAAATTCAAGGCATATTTACTTGAGATGTGGATGTAAACTAAAGTCTTGAAAAACTAAACAAAATTATGCTAAATTAAGTTTATGCTTAAAACAAGAACAAATGTGACCCTGGACCACAAAACCAGTCTGAAGTCACTGGGGTGTATTTGTAACCATAGCCAAAAATACATTGTATGGGTCAAAATTATCGATTTTTCTTCTTTTATACCAAAAATCATTAGGATATTAAGTAAAGATCATGTTCCATGAAGATATTTTGTAAATTTCCTACTCTAAATATATCAAAACCTAATGTTTAAATAGTAATATGCATTATTAAGAACTTCATTTGGACAACTTTAAAGGTGATTTTCTCATTATTTAGATTTCTTTGCACCCTCAGATTCCAGATTTTCATATAGTTGTATCTCATTCAAATATTGTCCTTTTCTAACAAACCATACATCAATGGAAAGCTTATTTATTCAGTCAGTGGGGTTTGAAATCTTGTTTTTCCATTTAAATGAAGTAGTTTTCTGAGTCCATTTGCATATTTATTTATTTAGTTCTTGTTTTAATTACAAACTCACTTCATTTTGATCAGTTTCACCATAAACAAGAGCTCTTATCCCATCACATTTTGCTTGTCCTGTAAATGTATTGTGATTTAAAATTGAATACTGAAAAAGAACGTCACTTTTGTGCGTTTCCTTTTATTGCTTACATTTTTTTACTTGGACTTAAAGTCCTACATTTGTATAAACCCTGTGCATATGAACTTGAATTGGCAGCCAATAATGTTCTCTGGCTATTTAAATGCATTGTCCAACACTCACTTCACTGATACACGCCTGAGAACTGAGCATGTTTTCCACTTTAAGTGGTTATTGATCATCCTGTGTGTGTGTGTGTGTGAGCTGCACCTAATAAACTGCGTGAACATCTCAATGTCACATTGACTGTCATCTTCTGTATCAGTTTCACTCTCAGCAGTAACACAGATTAAATGATGTGTCCATTGATTCTCACTCAGAGTCTCAAACTTGAACACAGAGTGTGAAGTCAGTGTATTTGGTTCTCGTATGAGTCTAAATGCGAAACTCTGGCGTTCAGCACCTCAGTCTTGCTCAGTGTGGCATGTCAATGGACTGTGAATGAGAGACGTTGAGGCTGTAAACTCCGTCTTTCAGTCCTCCACACAACGAGGTCTCAGTTTTTAGGGTGCGGGTATTCAGACCCCATTGAGACGGGCTCAGATTGGGGATTTAAGCTCTGGGCTCTGCACTACATTTCCCACGATGCCGTCCTTTGTGGCACGTCCAGGATCTCTCGCGGTTTCCTGTGGCAGCGACGCCAAACGACAGATTTACGGCCGATGGCTTCCTGCCTATGGAAATCAGGCTCATTGTCTGGAGACGGAGCGTTTGTGCCTGGATTTCAGGATTTCATTTCATTTCAGTTGAAAAGGTTTACATTTAAAAAATTGAATTTACCCTCCTGAAACCTCATGAATTCAGATTAGAGCTATAAAAATAAAGCTTTATTGGTGATTAGTGTGTTTTGACCCTCATTCCATTTCCAAACCTCTTAAAACATGGGTTAAGCTATTTCTTTTCAACCTTGCAACTTTGAATCGAATTATATTTTTAAATATATTTTTAAATATAAATTAAATTATATTAATAAATAAAAAATAAATATAGAATTTATATTTAAAAATAAATTATATTCATACATTTATTTTTTAATATTTAAATATAAACTAAATTATAATTATAATTAATAGCTAACTAAATTATAAAATGTTATTAATAATTTTTTATTTAAAAATTCTTTAGTGCTGTCAAATCGATTAATCGTAATTAATCACATCCAAAATAAAAGTTTGTGCATAAATAACACATGCTATATATATATATATATATATATATAGCATATATAGTGTGTATATATTTAAGAAATAAATGTAATACATATTTATATTTATATATAATATAAATCATAAATAAATAGGAATACATATATAAATATTTATTAAATAGATACATGTACGTTTTTGTATTTATATATCCATATGAATATACACATACACATTAACTTTTATTTTGGATCTGATTAATCGTGATTAATCGATTTGACAGAACTAAAATTCTTATACATATCAATAAGAAGAATTAACCAAAATTACTGTTTCACTTAATAAAATGTGATACTGTATGGGGGCATGAAAATTTGCTGATATTATGATAATTTTTTTTTAATTTGGTTTTTTAAGATTTTTGCAAGTTAAGAATCAGTTCAGTTAGATTCATTTGTGATCTGTGATATGTCTGTGTGTTTGCAGTGATGTGTGGCACTCCGCCGGCGGTAGATAACGCCTATCTAGTGGGCCGTAGACGGTCACACTACGACATCCACGCGGTGGTTCGATACCAGTGCGCCGACGGCTTCTTTCAGAGACACATACCGACTGTCCGCTGCCGACCCAACGGGACCTGGGAAAGACCCAAGATCATCTGCACTAAATGTGAGTCTCTAAACACTTACTATATGGCTTTTGATGAGTGAGAGCCTTAAAAATACTAAGGTAGCACCTGTTTTATTATCATATCATCGAAAAAATGTAAATCAATCTATACACATTATGTGTTAAAAGATGTATATATAATACAACTTACTTTACCTGCGTACATAAAACATATACTATATGTGACCCTGGACCACAAAACCATAAGGGTCAATTTTTTGAAAATGAGATTTATACATCAACTGAAAGCTGAATAAATAGGCTTTTAATTGATAATAGGAAAATATTTGGCTGAGATACAAATTTAAATATATCTGGAATCTGTGGGTGCAAAAAAAAAATCAAAATATTGAGAAAATCACCTTTAAAGTTGTCCAAATGAGGTTCTTAATAATGCACATTACCAATCAGAAATTAAGTTTTGATATATTTACTGTAGAAAATTTACTAAATATCTTCATGGAACATGATCTTTATTTAATATCCTAATGATTTTTGGCATAAAAGAAAGATCGATAATTTTGACCCATAAAATGTATTATTTTTGTTCATTATATTTATTGTCTTTTTTATTTTGTCACAAAATGCAACTATATATCGCCCAACTTTATTTGCATAAACTGCAAAAAAAATGTTTTTTTCTTCAGTATTTTTGTATTGTTTACTAGTACAAACATTTAAACATTCATAAATCAAGACACATTTATTCAAGAAGCAAAATTACTTAAGATATTGAGTCTTGTTCTCTGAAACATTTATCAAAATAAAGTATGTTCATGCTTAAATCAGGACAAAAATATCTACCAGTGTGGTCAGAAAAATGGACTTAATTCAAAGAGAAACTGATTATTTTTCTGACCTCACTGGCTGAATTTTTTTTTTTTTTTGCTTTAAGCAAAAACTCACTTAATTTTGATTTATATTTTTTGGAAAAAAGACTTCATATCTTATTTGCTTCTCAAATAAATGCATCTTAATTTAAGAATGTTTTGATTGTACTGGAAAACAAAAACACTGAGGGAGAAAATCTTTTTTTTTTTTTTTAACAACTTTAATTACTTAAATACAATTAAAATTTAAAAAAAAAATTAAGAAAAGAAAATAATTTTGCAGTGTAGATACAGTATACTTGCACTATATATATACAATATGACAAATTTGTAAATTATGTCAAATGTAAATCATATTATTGCCCAGATCAAATCTGCTAAATGCAACTATCAGGCATAAAGATATTAAGATGTTATTAAGATATTTTCTGCTTTGAAACGATGTGCATTGTGAAAAGCAATAATTCACATCTAATGAAATGACATCTTAACATGTTTTGTATGATAATATTATGCCATTTTATTGCAGAAGATTTAAAAATGTGTTTAATTAACTAGTTAGTTGGTACCTGCATCTAACTCAAACAGTGAACATGATGCTTGCAACACCAAGGTTCGATACCCAGTGATTACATGAACCGATCAAATGTAAACCTTCAGTGCAACGGATAAAAGCGTCTGCCAAATGTTAAATGTATATGCAAATCAGATGTAGTCACGTGACCGTTTCGTTTCCCTCCAGCACGGCGATCTCACCGTTACCGTCGGCAACACCACAGATCTCGGCGCGAGCATCGACGACACCGGAGACACGGATCTGGGCACAGGGGGCGGGATTAAGCCACGGGGGCGGAGCTCAAAGCAGGGGTCGTGACCTCTGACCCTGTGACCTCTGTTCCTGCGTTTCCACGTCAGAGGAAACACAACAGACGGAAAGGACAGAAATAATCGTTCTTTTTTACTGCTGTTATTTAGGTTTCATTAACCCTCCGTTCACATCTTCATTAGATTCATTGGTTAGTTCACGCAGACGAGCGGTGACGTGTCGGTCTGCAGCGATTCGGGCGACACAAGCGCTCCTCATCTTTATAGGATAGTCGTATTAATTTGTTCACGCAGCAGGTGAAGGTTCTGGTAGCTCATGCTCATATTTGTTCAGCTTTAGATATTTTTGGATGTAATGCTTTAATGAAATACTGAATGTCCAAACTGCCCCAAATGATTCATATTTGTAAAATGAGACGCTCTTCAAGCATTTGAATGGCACAATAATTCCTACATTGCACATCTTGAGACTTTACTTTGACTTCATTTGCTGATGATTTGGTTTATACTGGAAATCTTAAACTCTTGTGAAATGTTGGACTAGAATCATAATGAAACCTCCTCATAAATTGTTCATAAATGAGTGAATCTCGTAAAGAAAAGCATTGTCCAGCTCATGTTTCACAGCAAAATTAAAAGAAAAATATAAGTAATTATATTTTGCATAAAGGAAATGAAACCCATTATAATTTTTTTGCAGTATGATAATTAAATCACATTTTCCCTTAAATTAAACATCCAAACGTTAATAAAATCCCATTCTCATCACTGTGATAGAGGATTAAATCATCCTGCCCAAAAAAAAAAGGTTTTTAATTAAAATGCTAATTTTAACAGAAATAATTATAAATATAATTGCTTAATATGATACTTTAAAATTGACTTTACAATTATTATTATTATTATTATTATATAAGTGCTAATTTATGGTGTGAGTAATATATATATATATATATATATATATATATGTATGTGTGTGTGTGTGTGTGTATATATAAACACACAAACGTACATTTATATATTTAAGAAAACTTTACACATATATTCATATTTAGATATGATTTATAGTATATATTAATCTAAATATATATAGAAAAATTTTCTTAAATATATAAATGTATCTGTGTATATTTATAAATGCATATACGCATACACAGCACACGCACATATATTATGTAAACCCAAACTTTTTTTTGGAGATATATATATATATATACACACATATGTATATGTATATATATATACTCATATACATATACATAGTGTTCTTTCTTTCTTTTTTCTTTTTTTTCTATTTTAGTTGTTTTAGTGCACCAAGTTAAACTAAATTAAAATGACAATTGTTGTAGCTGAAAAAATAAAAATTTGTTCTTTAACTTTATTTGACTTCACTTTTATTTGAAGCAATGTAAATGTTTCTAATTTTAGTTTTAGTTCACCTATAATAACCCTGCTTTATGCAAAATGTAATTTCTTCTTTCTTTTTGATGTGGGGTGAAATATGAGCAAAACTGAACTGAAAGTGAATCGGTTCATTTATCTTCTCACATAAACTCTGTTGAAGCATCTGGAAGAGAGATGATTGACAGGTGCTCGTCACGTGTTGATCTGAGCATCAAACGATCATCTCTGCGTTCAGAATGATTCCAAATGAATCATTTATGTTTACTTGAATCTGATTCAGAATGATTTGACTCTTTGAACAGAAACAAACACGCTGACTCCTCAAGAGGGCGATAGAGTTTCCCTCAGATCTCAGTACAATTAAACCTGATGGATTACTGTTCAGCTTACTTCACATAAACAGGTCAACAGTTTTACTTGCTCTGAAAGATCAATACTTCGACCTGAAAGAGAAAACGAAGCCTAGAAGAAAGTTTATGCATGAACAAACTTTATTAATTGCATTCTGACACATTTTAAAACGTGTGAGTGTTCACATCATCAGGTACGTTTGAGGCCGCAGGGTCTCGTATCTTTTTCAGACGCTCTGAGTATGAGAGAGTTTATTGTCACCTGCTGAAGCGCGTGTGAATGTGACATGTTGTAGGAGTTTCACAAATTCATTTCACACGCCTGTTGCTTGGTAACATGTCGACATGTGTCTCGTGTCCTTCCTGTGTGTGTGTGTGCAAGAGAATGCAAGTGTGTGTGTGTTATTTGAGATAACTGCATGCGTTTTTGTGTGTGTGTTTTTTGTTTGTGCAGTTTTAAGTGTTTTTTACACTACAGATGAAACTCATTAATTAGTTCACACCCAAATACACAGCAAAAAATGAGTTTCATACTCCGTAATCTAAACATCCCTAAATAAAGATGCATTTACTTGAGAAGCATTTCTACTTTTCTAGAAAAAAACAATTAACAAAAATTAAGTGTTTATACTTAAAACAAAAAAATGTCTGCCATTGGGGTCAGAAAAATAAAATTGAATTAAAAAAATAGTTTCATTTTTCTTCTCCAGTTTGCAGATCATTTTTTCTTGTTTTAAACATAAACTCACTTAATTTTAACAAAATATGTCATTAAATATGTCAAGTAAATTTCCCTTCAAATAAAAATAAAAAAACATTTAAAAAAAAATCCTGTTCTCATCCCTGATAGAAATTTGAAACCATCCTATCCAGAAAAAAGTTTTTTAAATAAAATGCATAATTTCAGCATAAATTAAATTCAGTACAATAAATATTACCATTAAATATGCTTGATATAACACTTTACAAATATATGTTAAAATAAACTTTTCTCTTTGAATTTTATTAATAATTTTAAAATGTTCTTACCCCACTGACAGATATTTTTTCTTTTTTTTTTTAAATCATAAACTCACTTAATTTTATAAACTGTTGTTTTGTCAAGTAAATTTCCCTTCAAATAAAAAAATCCCAACATTAAAAAAAATCCTGTTCTCATCCCTGATAGAAGATTGAAAACCATCTTATCCAGAAAAAAAGTTTTCAAATAAAATGCATAATTTCAGCATAAATTAAATTCAGTACCATAAATATTACCATTAAATATGCTTCATATAACACTTTACAAATATACTTTAAAATAAACTTGTTTTCTCTTTGAATTTTATTAATAAATTAAAATTGTTCTTACCCCACTGACAGATATTTTTACTTGTTTTAAGCATAAATTCACTTCATTTTAATACAGTTTTATTTAATATTTTAAGTAATTTTGCTTCCCAAGTAACCGAGTCTTGATTTATGAAGAATGTTTAGATATTTGTACTAGAAAACAAGACAAACATATTGAGTAAGAACGTCATTTTTTGCAGTTCAGGATCTGTTCCAAAACCTAGTGAGCTAGACAACTTAAAGATGCAACTACCTTAAGGTTTTTTAATGTCACTTTGATAGAGAAATCAATGTCAGAATGCAATGCATCAAGCTCAGCTGAATCTAATGCAGCATGTGGGATGAAGTTAAAAAAACATTTCATTTATTAGTGCAAAAATTGATTTTAATGAATGCATTATTTTATCCGTTATATGTGCAAGTCAAGTAATTTTTTTTTTGTTTAAATACAAGGTTTTTAACATCAAATTCTTGAAATCAAATGACATTTGACACACAAAAGTGCTTCCGAATCTCTCACTTGTGAGGTTCAGTCTCAGTTAGGATGCTGCCTATGTAGGGAGCACTAGGTTTTGGAGCAGATGTGGATTGTGTCTGTTTTCTTTTCCTCTCATTGTGGTCTGTTTGCTCTGTGTGTTTATTTATAACATGCATTCTTTAGTGAACATGATGACGAATAATCCATAACAGCTCACTCTTTTGTTGGCTCTGATCTTATAAATCCACTTTCTTCTGTAAATAAAGTGTCTTCGCTCATTGATTCCTTCGTAACCACCATCGTTTACTTGCATTTAATGACAACATTGACGATTGTCCTTAACTCAGTTTTTTATTCTAGTATCTGATTACATTTAATCACCCTATTCAGTATTGTTTTTGTACAATAACTAGCAGAAGTGACATAGAGATGTGTGTTTCACACACTAACATGAGCGAATGTTTGGATCTCTTTATTAAGTCCTTATTAAAACGGCCGTCCGGTGAGAGAAACGCTTTCTGAGGTCAAACTTTGATGTTTTTATGGCTTCACTTCTCGTTTGTTGATGTGTTTTTGTTCTTTATTAAACTTGAAACAAACCACCAATAAAACTGATTGGATCAAAACTGCTGCCATTTCAGATGTTGTATTTATTTATTTATTTATTTTTTGAATGTCCTGATTCCTGGTGCATTTCTGTTTTCATTTTATAAGTAAAACTTCAGACTGAAATTGTACAGATCCTTTTAATGGAGTGTTTCCATGATGCATTTTAGGTGCATCAATTCTAAAAATGCTAATGTTACGATACATTTTGTGATTGTGAAGTATGCATAACTTCATTGATGTAGTCTGAGAGGCCGGTGCGTGACGGCAGTTTTTTTATACATGGTTAACTTTAGTATTCTGTGCTGTTTTCTTGCTCATTTTTGCTCTATTAAGACTAGTCCTGCTGGAAGGATGCTCACTTATATTTATTATGCACTTTTAGACATCAGCAGTCACACAAACACACATTCATCTGCTGATTTAGACGAGAAACATACTTTTTGCATGCATACTTTAAAGGAATAGTTTACCTAAAAATGAAAATTTGCTGAAAATGTCCTCAATCTCATAGTATGCAAGATGTAGATGAGTTTGTTTCTTCATCAGATTTGGAGAAATGTAACATTGCATCATTTGCTCACCAATGGATGTGAATGGGTGCCGTCAGAATGAGAGTCCAAGCAGCTGATAAAAACATCACAATAATCCACCACTCCAGTCCATCAGTTAATATCTTTAGAAGACAAAGGCTGCATGTTTGTACGTAGCCCTGCTTACTTTGCGAATTAATGGTAAATTGTGATTTTGAAGCATTGCATTTTCTGTCCTCGAGGTAATCTGTATCTAAATTAACATCTCTTTTCATGGAGCTGTAAATGGTGAACTTACACGGTTGATTTGAGCCCTTCATGTGTTTTCAAAGACCGATAACGATCAGCCATTAACAGCAGATTCAGCTTTTAAACTAATGAGCGTCAATAGCTGTCAGCCAATCTGTTCGTAGCTCGCGTTGCCACGGTTACCGCCCACATCAAAGCGTTCCGTTTTGCAAACGCAATAGTTAAAAATGCTCTTTGTAATTCCAGAAAAACTAGCCGGCATCATTCAGCTTTTGAAAACCTAATGAGGCGATCTGAGAGACATCTGTTTGAGTTGCATTCAAACGCTCCCAGCGCAAATCAACACCCTCAAAACAGCGTTAAAGACTCTTTTGAGTTGATTCAGAATTCATTTAGAGTTTATTAACGCGAGGAACAACTGCCAAAACATCCCGAATCAACTCATTTGAGGTATTATCCACCTTATTTTTGCAGTAAGAGCGTATATTTGCACATTTGTACATTTTATAGGTTCTGGCTTCTGGTAGCTGTACAAAACAGCTCGTTTTGCGGCTTGATATTGCAAATTGAAGGGTCCTGTGAAATCCGTTTTATTTTTTTCCAAATTCTGGATTCCGTTTTAATTTTTCTGGTTTCCGTTTTAATTTGATCAACTCCTTTTATAATGGTTAAATTAAATTTTATTAATCAAAGAACATGTCTAATTAATTAAAATCATGAAACCTATACAATTTCACATCAAATTAATAAAGGTTTAACAAAACATGTTTAGGGCCCTATGAAATGTTTTATTTTTTCTCACCACGTGTTTTATTGTTATCAAAATCTGTGTTTTAGCATATCTAATTATTTGAATGCATACTTAATTTATTCAAATTTATTCTCAAAATAGCCTTATAAAAGTTTTTTTTTACCCTCAGAAATTCTGTGTTGTGTATTTAAAATATTCTGGTTTTAGGCATAAAACATTCATTTCATTTATCTTTTAATTATTGAAAATTAAACAAACTTTCTTTTGGCAAAAAAGGGGAATTTATTATTAAAAATAAAACATGGAAGAAATGTTGTATGATTATACTCTAAAAAAATAATGTTTGTTTAATTTTATTAGTAGTAATAGTAGTAATATATTTCTGGCACAGTGTCTTCAAGTTAAACCGGACTTTTATTTTGACGGGTTGCCGTGTTTACCTTTACATTTCTTTGTGTATATGATATGACGCTAGTTTTCCTAAAATGAACCTGAAATGCTGAAATCACCGAGCTTCTCGCGCGCTTCAGTGTGTGTAATAAACAAAACTGCTCGACTGCTCCATTCATTAAAACAGAGACATGCAGAACATGCAGGATTCACATTTAAATGGTATTTTTGAGGCGTAATATTTACAGATACTAATCCATATTGCGGTTTGATTTAAGTGTAATGACCTACTTTTGATTAATTCATTCAAACTTGACAAATTCCATGGCATTCCTCCTTATTTAGTAATTTCCGTTTTTATGACTAGATTCCGCGATTCCGTCCGTGTTTTCCACATCACGGAAATCATAGGGCTCTAAAATTGGTGTGTCTTACCATATTATTTCCATGTATTATCTTAATTGTGAACACACTGGTTTGGGGTGTAAACAGTTATATTTGCACGTTGTTATTCTTCTAATGAAACGGAAGTTTTGCCCACAGGCTTACTTCTGCGTTTAAGAATTAAGAAACGCTTTTGTCTCAATGCATCATTTTTTTCTGACAATAAACATTCAGATTTTAATCTATTGAACGTTATTTATACATTGTTAACAGAACTTTAGTTCGTCTGATGTTTTTCAAATTTGTTTCAGAATGTTGGTAGAACATTCAAAAGTAACATTTCCTTAATGTTACAAAATGATACAATGTTCCATTAATGTAACATTTTAACTGGACGTTTTGAACTTTAAACAGTAAACATTCAGAATTTAATCTATTGTACACTGAAAAAAATATTTCCTCCAGTCAGTTTTGTTGTTTTTGAAAACTATTCTGAATCATTCCAAAATAATCAAACTGAATCTGAACCATAACAGGGAACGTTCTCAGTTCTGGGTACATTTAATCCAAAGTACTTGTACCTAGATTACAGTAACTTTTTATAGATGACATGATTTCATATCATTCATACAATGACAGTAAATTATTCATAGTTAATTCATAGTTTGGGAAACCCTGCGTAATGTGATGTTTAATGCATTTTTGATGTTGATAAAAAATTCTTTCTCTTTCTCTTTGTTTTTTTTTGTTTTTTTTTTTTATTAATATGGCACACTAAAATCCTATTCAAGATGTTATTAACAAGTTATGTCAAAAGTAATCAAAAAGTAGTCAGACTACATTGCTTAATATGTGCAATCCAGATTGTGTTACTAACTACAATTTTCATCATATATTTTGTAGTCAGTACAAACATTATTATTAAACTTTGTTCCAGAATGTTCATTCAAAGTCTGGACTTTAAAAATGTTCTCAAAACATTAGGGGAAAAACGTTATTCATATACTGTAACATTTTTCTCAAATATTTTACGAAATGTTATTTAATATTATTTAATAATATAATTCTGTAGTGTTTTATAAATCTTATTTAATATTTAATTATTTTATAAAATATTATTATTATTATTATTATTATTATTATTATTTTATATTAATATTTATTTATTTATTAATATTATTGATATTTATTTATTTATATGATTTATTTTATATAATTTTATATATAAATATTATTTAATATTATAAAATATTTCTTACTGTTGTTTTTAAATATTATTTTAAAAATGTATATGCTTATGTATTAATATAATTATTTAATATTAGTACTAATTATTATTGTTTAAAGTATTACTATTGTTATTAATTAGTTTTAAAAATACTTCATATTATTTAATATTAGAATTATTTATTGTTGTATGAAATATTCAATGTTATTATTATTTATTATTTTCTAAATAATCTTTATAAAATGTATTTAAATGATACTATTTATTAGTCTTACATGGTTCAGAGAACATTCAAAAGTAACATTCTCATAATGTTTTCAAAATTATAAAATGAAATGTTGGCTTAAAGTTGTTGCTAATGTTTCCATAACCAGTAAAAAAGTTGTTTAAACATTTTTTATTAAAAATCATTTTTAAACATTTAAAAAAAAAACTTTAAGAAAACATTACGTGTTTTGAATGTTCAGAGGACATCCAGAAATAACATTTTCATAATTTAATGAGAATGTGCAAAACATTAGCAGGAAATCATTTTTTAGAATTGCAACTGAAATGAATCAAATCATTGTTAGAGCAAATATTTTAAATAATCCAGCATGACATCATGGTTTTTAATATGTAAAGTATTTAATTCAGTTATATTCTTATCCTCAGGAACATTGCAGATAAAGTGTTACATCTGATGTAATCAGGTCATTTAACACGCTGACAGGCTTCATTCATCTGTGTGAAAGATCAGTGGGCCAGCGACGCCGCAATCATCCTGATGATGTCATCAGCTACAGAGCAAAGGTCAGAGATTTGATTGGACGAGGAAGAAATGTGATCTCCTCACATCTAGATATCTTTAAACGAATCATATGTCTAGTTTCACTGTGTTGCAATGCTATAAATATCGTTCCCTGCTGAACCCGTGCCCCGGCGTCCCCTTTGGAGCCCAACGCGAAGAATAATAAACAGTGAATTTCACAAGAATTTCACAAGAATTTCACAAGAGATATGAGGGTTCCTGACAGGCAAAAAGCACACATATACCACAGAAAAGTGTTGTGGGAAAAACTATACAACAGATTTATAATAATAGATACAAAAGACATCAAGAAAAACATTTGGGTGATAACATTGGCATTTGACATAAGAACATTATATCATATAAAAAAAGTTTTTATGACTATTTCAATCCCGTATCTGCATTTTTTTTTTTAAATGATATTCACCCAATCAGGTATTGTTTTAATATTGTAAACTATTTAAAAAATAATTCTAGTGAATGAAATACATTCCTTGCAGCAAGAAACTACTAAACACACACAGACAGACTTGATCAGGACACACCCTGAGCATCGACGGCCTTCAAACGTCGTTTGAAAATGATGTAAACTAGTCCAGAGTCCATATTTATTGAGATTTCACCAACTGACCAGAGATAAACCTGCATGAGATCAGTAGTTTGAACTGTTTCACACTTGAACAAAGCTGCAAAACGACACGTAAAAACGAAACATGGACGATAAACCGACAATTATTTTGTTATGGTCAGTAATAATATTTTAAATCCACACAGTTTTGGCATTATTTGTGTTCACACACAGTGCATGCTTATAGCAAAATAAATAAAATCATTCATGTGTCTAATATCACTCTAATCAAACTGATACTGACAATGAAAATTGCATGAAAACCTTTATAGCATAGAAAATGCATTTACCCAACTAAACCCAAATACTTGTATCTGCTTATAATATCCCAGCTAACAGGGGATGTTCTCAGAACGTTCTAACAAGGTTTTCTCAGTGTTATGAACAAATTTTCGTTAACAATGTTATCAAAATGATTGCACAAAAACGTTATTTATACATTGTTAACAGAACTTCGTCTGATGTTTTTCAAATGTTACAGTTTGTTTCAGAATGTTGGTAGAACATTCAAAAGTAACATTTCCTTAATGTTGCAAAATGATACAATGTTCCATTAATGTAACATTTTAACTGGACGGTTTGAACTTATTGGAATGTTAGCAAAACATCTTAGAACATATTTTTGTCAGCTGGGATCAGACCGATAGGCTCATTGGAAATTTCAAACCCACTAATAATGGCAGATACAGACGAAGTCACTGATATATCGATGCTTTTACAAATAATTTATGGCAGTTTCAGCTGACAGCAGAGTCTCTCTTCTGAAACGCTGCACTGTCCTGTTTTTGCATGTGAGTAATGATGATTTTAATTCTTTTTCTTGCCGTTGCTGGTCTGTTCCTGAGGAACGTTCTTCATGAAGAAGGCCTGGTCCACGTAGCAGCGGACGGCGAGCAGGACGGGCACAACCGCATACAGCAGGTTCAGCGTGACGATCTGCTTCCATTCGTCTTTAGGGATGCGGTAGGTGAACGGTGTGCGGGAGTGAACAGACGCACCCAGGTAAGTCCACTGAATCTGTGTAAACATCACATACAGAGACAGATGAGATATCAGTCATCATATTGGCTAATATGAGGGCTTTTCGGTGATTGGCGCTGATCTGAATTGTAAACAGATCATTTTTGTCTCAATAAGACAGCAAAAAAATACCAGTACAAGATACCAGTTTGAAAAGTGTTATATAGTAATATTATGTTTTGATTCTAGATTCTAGATCATAGTTTAATTTTAGTTTAAGTCATCAAACATAAAAATTATTGATCATTGTATCTATAAAAATATTATCCTAACTTCTTCATTTCATGCATTTTCTCTGATTCATGACTAATTTTAAACCTAAAGTAACTAGTTACCTAGAGCAACTAATACAAAAAAGAATATCAAAACTACAATGATTATTTGTCTAATAAAACTACACAATTATACACAATTATATAATTAAATAATTGTAAATAAATGTTTTGAATAGTTCAAAACTAATGTCCCACATAAAGATCCTCTCATTGTTTTTTCAGTATTATTTATGTATTATTATAGTATTTATTAATATTTTTAATAAAAACTTTACTTTACATTTTTTAAACATTGTGTAATATTCTGTCATAATATATAAATATTGTGTAAAATTGACATTTTTTACATTTTTGAGATTTGAGATTTCATTAAAGCAATTTTGTTTTGTGATTTTAATATTTTTTAAATATTTCTATTTTAATTTTTTTTTACATTTTTAAAGCAATTTTGTTTTGTGATTTTGTGATTTTATTATTTTTTAAATATTTCTATTTGAACTTTTTAAAATTTTAAAGCATTTTTGTTTTATTTTGTGATTTTTATTATTTTTAAAAAATATTTCTGCTTAGCTTTAATTTATTTTATTTCAGTTTTAGTTATTTTAGCACTTCAACATTTAATGCATGTTCTGATTCATGACTACTTTTCAACCTACAATTTGTAACTAATACAAAAAAGAATATCAAAACTACAATGATTATTTGTCTAATAAAACTACATAATTATACACAATTATATAATTAAATAATTGTAAATAAAAGTTTTGAATAGTTCAAAACTATTTTAGCATTATTTATGTATGTATTATAGTATTTATTCATATTTTTAATTAACATATATTTTATATATTTAATTATTGTGTAATATTCTATCATAATATATAAATATTGTACAAAATAAGTTTACATCTTTTAAAGTTTTGTTTTGTGATCTTGTGATTTGTTTTATTTTTTAAATATTTCTATTTCTATTTGAAAATTTAGCATTTTTTGAAAGCAATTTGGTTATTATGATTTTGTTATTTTATTATTATTTTAAATATTTTGAATTGTTTTGAAAGCAATTTTGTTTTATGATTTTGCGATTTTATTATTATTTTTTTAAATATTTCTATTTCTTTTTCTATTTGAAATTTAAATTTTTAAAGAAATTTTGTTTTGTGATTTTTTTTTTTTTTAATATTTCTATTTCTATTTGAAATTTAGATTTTTTAAAGCAATTTTGTTTTGTGATTTTGTCATTTTATTTATTTTCTATTTAGCTTTAATTTATTTTATTTCAGTTATAGTCCTTTTAGCACTTCAACTTAAAACTGATTTGATTTCATTTAACTGTCAAGGCAAAATATTTACGTTTACGTTTTTTAATCTAATATTTATATGCTTGTATTAAAATTGTATTTTGTTGTATACTAGTATTGCCTTTTTGGTATAGTATAAAGCTAAAAATGAATCATTTATTAATTTATATTAAAATATATTAATAAATAATTGCACAGTTTGAGTAATCAAAATGTTTTAATAGGTTTCATTAACAATTCACTGGTTCCTGTGTATGTACCTGAGCTACAGCTCCTGCGAGGACCAGCGTCCAGTCCAACATCCATGTGCATCCAGGAGCGTAAAGCCCATAAACACACGCCGTCAGGAGCGGCAAAACATAGAAGAGCAACACCAGCATCTACAAGAAACGATATCCATCACTCCATCATGTTTCCATCACAATGATATCTCTATATGTCACTGGCTGTCAATCGTACATAGCACTCGTGCATCTCAAAGCATAAAAACAGCATGTTAAACGTACTCAAGTGTGCATCAGACTCACCGTGACTTTTGGAAAGCCAACACTGTCTTTCATGTACGGCTCGTACTGGAAGATGTAGGTGAAACAAAAATCCAGAGAGCATTCAAGAACAACCTGTTGAAGAAAAAAGAGAGAGTGAGTGAGTGATAGAATAAATGACTGGATACACAGACGCATGGACAGATGTGAAAGTGCTTACAAAGCCTCTGAATGCAGTGAAGATGATGCTTCCTATGAGCCCCAGCGCCAGCAGCAGATCTGTGGGACGATACAGCAGAGATTTCTTCTGCTCGACCTCCACCTACAAACCAATCAAACCCATCTGTCAACTCAACTAGCATAAATGTTTACAAGCCAAAACACATAGTTCTAAATAAAAGTCTGTTTGACGTTTTGGAATTTCACCTTGTCAGCAGGAATGATTGACAGCTCTCTCGGCCTGTTGAAAAGCTTTGCCGCCGCCCATATGGCTAAAACCAAAGAAGGGCCGTTTCTCCAGAAAGCAGGGACGAGGTTTCTTCCATATTTACCTGAAACACAGAATTTGATATACAACTGAGTTTGATCTCACAGATTGAAGACACATCAACATATTCATACATATGACAACTGAGTGTTTTAACAACTAACACACACTTTTAGCAGTATTGAAACTTTTTAACAATGTCAAAATTTGGCTTTTGATTTTAGTTTGGAGAAGATGAGTTTCTTACCTACTACAATGCCTGTGATTAAGACGATCTCACTGGCGATCATGGATCCGGCCCATACGAGAGCCAAACTGCGAAACGGCTTCCTGTGTGAAGAGAAACCAACTTTTAATCTTGCTTTTAATTTAAATGTATACATATACACTGTTGCTGTATTATTGAGCAACAGCTCATCTGTAGAAATCACAGATTAATATATTGACTATGCTGAATAATCAACCAATATTTGATTATTTTTAGATTTGATTACCTTCTGTTTTCAGATATTTTTATAAAATCTATTATTTTAAGTATTGTGTAAAATAAGAGATAAATATTGTGTAAAAACTAATATTCTGGAGAGAGAGGAAAACAACTGATATTTGCAAATTGCTCATTTTAAATATTGTGTAATATTTTGTCATTATATAAAAAACGTTAAATATTTGAAAATACAGTGTCACATGTTCCTTCAGAAATGTCTAATATGCTGATTTATTATCAATTTTGGAAAAATAAATTAAGATTTTTAAAATAAATAATAAATTTTTATTTTCCAGTTTTGGAACCTGTCATACTTTTTTCAGGATACTTTGATGAATAGAAAGTTTAAGAGAACAGCATTTATTCAAAATAGAAATCTTTTCTATCAATATAAGTCTTAACTATCGCTTTTTACCAATTTAACACATCCTTAATTAATTAGTAAAGTATTAATTTCTTTCAAAAAAAGAGAAAAATATAGCTGCAAGCAGCGATTACTGGGGTTCGAGTGCTTTAAGGCATTTAAAGACATTATTTTGCAAGCCTGTTACCACCAAATCAATGATTTAACCCTTTAACTGTCTCTCCAATTTTTGAACAGGCATAAAAAAAACCCTATCCAGACTTACATTTTTATAATTCATGAATGAAAACATTTTGTCATATGATTTTGATGTACATTTTTTGTGGTAATGCAATGTCTGATTTTAAAATGCCTTTCAAAGGATGAATTTTGAGATGATTATGATTTCTAAAGTGTGAAAGGGAAAAAGGAAACGAAGAAAGTCTTTTGTGACAAAGGTCAGAACTCATGTTATGATGTAGATTTTTTAAGTTGCACTCTTGACATATATTAATCTATTACTTTTCCTAAATAATTTGTAACAAAAATATGGTAAAATATCTATTTAGGAATCTTACACCTTTCCAGCGATGTATAGTTCGTCATGATTAGATTAGGATTTATTTGTAATATGGTGAAGTAAACTTAGGCGTCCCACAGAGTGGAAAGTGACAGTTAAAGGGTTAAAAAACATTTTTGGCAAATCCAGGTAATTTACCATTGAAATATTATGTTTTTTAATGTTTATAACTGTTATAGCGCCAGCTGTGGTCCGATCCCCTTAAAACTTGGCATGCTTGTTTAGAATCACCTGTTGCTTGTGTTCAGCAGATTTCGTGAAGTTTTGAGTTTTTCTTTAGGCTTTATAGGATTTGGGGTAAATTTGGACAGGCACCTTTTCTAAAGGACCATGTTGTAGCTTCCCAAAGGGTAAATTTCAACTTTTTTTTTTTTTATAATTATGGATCTAGACATTTTTTTTTTTTTTTTCCAAATTGAGCAAAAAACCTAGGACTAGTTCGCAAAAGTTGTTGTTTTACATCTTCTCAAACATTTAACAAACAATTCAATGAACAGCAGAGGTTCTAGAGACAAAGTTGTCCAGAATGAGGAGTTCTATCGATTGAAAAATGCGATATCACTCCCCAATGGCCGAACAGGCCCAAAACGAGTTTCATTTTGATCGGCCTCCATTAACCTTGTCTCACAGGTGCTCAAATTTCATCGGACAATGGCGGCCATGTTTTTTGAGATACACAAATGTCCTTGTAGACACTTGTGGGACTTCGAACCAAGACCGTGCACACCAATTTCCATGTTGATAGGACAAATGGTTGCGCAGTTATAGCCATTTTTATGTTTTTTCCCCTCTTATAGCGCCACCAAGTGGCCAAGCTCCACAGTTTTTTTTCTATGACCTCAGATTGAGCTTTTGCATAAGTGTTATGAGCAGTGTTGGGGAAAGTTACTTTTAAAAGTAGTGCATTACAATATTACGTTACTCCCTAAAAAAGTAACTAATTACGTTACTTAGTTACTTTAAATGGAAAGTAATGTGTTACATTACTTTTGAGTTACATTTGCGTTACTTTCTATACCTGGGCCGGGCTTACTTTTTTCTTTTTTTATATATATAAATACTTCTATTTTTAGCAAATGTAAAAGATCTGGCTTTCGCACCAAAAGGTGAAATGAAAAAGCCTCAGACTAAAGAAAAATAAATTCACGTCTGTACAGTAGAACGCAGAATGAAGGTTCGACACTCTTCAGCAATAAAAAAACAATAAAGCACAAATATGAGTTTATTTAAAGTCATTATTTGCTTATTAGTATGGTTGAACTGGATCATCAAAGGTCCGTAGCAAAGACATTGGTTAATAAAATACCATTAAATACATAAAGGAAATGTGTTATTTAACATATTGTTGCATGTTTGCATCATATTCTGAGTTTGCATTTCACTGTTTTTATTTATTTTGATGAGTACTGAATCAGTTTTTTTTTCTTTCTAAATGTGAGATGAATTAATGCATGTTCACATTTAGTCTAGAACTACACTAACATCATGTTTACACAGTGCATGCAACGCCTCTGTATTTCCAGTTTCTCTCAACATGGGGACAGGAGATTTGTCAGTCAATAAATGGGAATACAAAGTAACCGGCGTTACTTTTTTGAAAAAAGTAACTTGGATATTTTCTTGGAAATTAAAAAGTAATGTGTTACTTTACTAGTTACTTGAAAAAAGTAATCTGATTACGTAACTCGCGTTACTTTTAATGCGTTACCCCCAACACTGGCTGTGAGTTTGGAAATATCTCATTCCGTTCAGGAGTTATAGGCATTTTACTAATTATTGATACTCACTTTCCAGAGAATCTTCCTGCACTAGTTTGGTTCTGATCATTTTTCAAAAAATGTGAAATACCCAAAAATTTTACCACAATCAAATCTGATCATGTGTTTTGTCCATCGACATAAGACACTTGAGCCCGCGACTGGTTTCAGAGCTATAAGCGATTTCATACTTTTGTTCGCTGTAACGCCCCCGTCAGGCCGATTGGGGCGTGCCCTTGTCACATTGTAGGTGGTGTGAGTACTACCATCCCTCCAAGTTTCAAGTCTCTATGACTTACGGTTTGGTTTGCACAAATAGTTTTATGCTGAGATCGCCGATCCTTGACCATTTTAATAATTACAATAGGGTTTGCAATTGTTAAAATAAAAGAAAAATGTACTGACCCCAAACTTTTGAACATAGTGTATATTGTTAGAAAAGATTTCTATTTTAAAAACATCCTGAAAAAAGTATCACAGTTTCCAAAAATATATACAGTATATTAAACTTTTGAACAGCTATAGAAAATTCACCAGGAAAGTTTAGCTTCCCTCTCCAACTTCCCAAAAGATTTTCATGTCAACTTCCCATATCAGCATCACCTACAAATGTACTGTATGCCATGATACTGTTGTATTGCTGTGTGTTTATCTAGTGATAATGATTGTTATTTACCCTGCAGTTATGCGGTGGACCATGAAGAGGAGCAGACCGTAGTGAACGACTCCGTCCCAGTAGCTCATCATTAACCCATGGGCCGTGCTCAGGTATGGCTCCCCCTTTAACACATAGTGTGAGAGGATCATTTCAGTGTGTGTGTGTGTGTGTGTGTGTGTGTGTGTGTGTGTGTGTGTGTAAATGTGTGTCCTCCAAAAGAACTGAAAGAATTATTCCTGTTTTAGTTCATGAGTGTGACTTGGAATTGGCTGCAGAACAAAGGAAATTCATTATTCTGACAAAACATAAGTAATCATCATTATAACTTCACGCCTGCATCATATTTGCTGAATGAAATCCAATATTTGTTTAATATTGCTGTGCTGATTCCAAAAATAGTGTCTGTTTTGCTGAAGCATGCCATACTTTCTCACAAAATATGATGCATTTCATAGCATTTTTCCTTTTGACAAGCATCTGTATGGTGAATAAGTCTCATATTCTCGCTTAATCATTAGAAAAACACCACAAACACATGATTCCTGTCTAAATCTGTGCCAGATTACAGCTGTCTGTTCAATTCTCAGCCCATTTTCACATGTATGAGATTATTTTATGCCTAATCCTAATTTCAAAGTCAGAATTATAGCCAGAGACAGAAGAAAATGCAAACATGAGCCTGACGTCTTCAGTATCTGTTAGTGTTTTGCTGCATCCAAAAAGCCACAGAAAATTAGATTCTGTAAAAAAAAAAAACTTATTTTGTAAAGTGCATTAAATGGAGTATTTGAACATTTGAACCCCTCCTTTGCAGATTTATATATTTTGAAAACCTTTTTTCATTAAGGAGAGACACCGCAAGCAAAAACAGTTTTTTCATGCACCTGTCAAGTTTGAGATTTTGGGCTTTTTTTTTTTTTTTTTTTTTTATAAAGTGTGTTTTCAGACTAGTGGAAAGAAAACATCCAAAAGATACTGTTAAATGTTTCTTTTATAGCACTTTATCTATTTGTGTCAATAGATTTCAATTACAATACATATTTTAAAAGGCCGTTTTTTCAAAATTAGTTTTTTTCCGAAAGATTTTCTGAATTATGTAGTGACACAAAATGAGATACCCAAAATTCCCTCTGTAAAAACTGTTGACTCTAATATGTCAAAAAAATTTAACAAAAATTTTGATACTATCTTCATCCAGTGTTTCGATTTTTGTACTAGAAATGTATGCAAATTAGCACATATTTCAATAAATAATGCCTCATTTGCATATTTACACCTAACATTTTAGAAAACTTGTAATACAAAAAATGTAAGGCGATAACCACTAGTTAATTTTGTTACCATATTCACCTGCAGTGTCTCGCCTTAAAACTGAAACTTGAGACATTTGACTGCTGTTATTATAAAAAATGCTTTAAAGCTGATACATATAATTTGAAAAATGTTCATTCTTATTCTGTGCAAAAAAAAAAAAAAACTGTACATGATGGAAAGTTTCTATTGATATTTTTGAACTCAGCGTCATTGAATTAGGTAGTATTAGTTTGTTTCGCTGTGTCTGTTTCATGTCATTTGGCTCCATTCTTAACAATGTGACATAAAACAGCATTTTGGGAAATGTTAGAGACAGTGTATGAAATTATGACAACTTGTTTATGTGCAGTTCATATCGGAAAAACACGTGCATTATTATTGACAGCAATTATTTAGTTTTTTGTGACCAATTCCATCATAAAGGGCAATTCTGCATCATGTTTGCTGCCTGAATTCACATTTAACACTGCAAAAACTTATTTTCTTAAGTACATTTGTGACCCTGGACAACAAAACCAGTCATAAGTCATTAATGTTGCTACATTTTTCAGGAAGCAAGAGTTATCTTATGTCATTTTGCCTTTCAAGTAACTGTATCTTAAAGTAAGAATATTTAGATGTTTGCAATGGAAAACTAGACAAAAATACGCTGTAAAAAAGAAGAAAAAAAACACACACAATTTATTGAGTCAACTTAAAATAATTTGTTACCCTGCTGCCTTAATTTTAATAAGTTTTTAATAAGTTTAGTCAACTTGAAATGTTAAGTTTTACTAAGTGACAACTTGGATATTTGAGCTGACTTAATGAAAAATTTGGTTTGTTAAACATAACCTGGATTTGTTACCCAGTTCCCTTAAAATTTTAAGTTGAATCAACTCAAATATCCAAGTTGTCACTTAACTTACACTAGTACAACTTAACAATTCAAGTTGACTACATTTTTTGAATTGACTGAACTTAAAATGTTAAGGCAGCCAGGTAACAAATTATTTTAAGTTGACTTAACAAATTGTTTTTTTTACAGGGCATTAACAGATGTTTTGTTCTTGTTTTAAGCATTAAGCCACTTAATGTTGCTACATTTTTCAGGAAGCAAGAGTTATCTTGTGTCATTTTCAATGGAAAACTAGACAAAAATACACTGTAAAAAAAAAAAAAAAAAAATTTATTGAGTCAACTTAAAATAATGTTACCCTGCTGCCTTAAAATTTTAAGTTCAGTCAACTCAAATACATTTAGTCAACGTGAAATGATAAGTTGTAGTAAGTGACAACTTAGATATTTGATATGCTTAAAATATACTTAGAATTAAAATTTTAAGTTGAATCAACTCAAATATCCAAGTTGTCAATTAGTACAACTTAACATTTCAAATTGACTAAACTTTTTTGAGTTGACTGAACTTAAAATTTTAAGGTAGCCAGGTAACAAGAAGTTGACTTAACAAATTGTTGTTGTTTTTTTTACAGTGTTACTTGAGAAAGAAAACAATATTTTGAGATTCACTTCAGTGTGTGTGTGTGTGTGTGTGTGTGTGTGTGTGTGTGAGAGATCTAACCTTGCTTATATAAAAGTCCATAAAGCCCTTGATAAATCCGTCGTGCTGCAGAGCATTGGTGATGCTGACAACAGCGGTGAAGGAAAACATGGCAAACACTGAAACACACACAGATTGGAAACATCAGCACATCTCTCACTCCGCTCTGTCGTTTATTTCTCTCTCTCCCCATCGAACCAGAGCAGCCCCTCTCTCCTCTCCATCTCTTAGTCTCTGTCTGGCTTTCACTTTCTTCTCCTCGCCAGCTATTGATTTCTCTCCCAAACAGCAAGTTAATGATGGCTCACGGTTGTCCAGGTGAAGGTGGATTTCGATCATGCGGTCCTCAGACCAGAGTTTCCTCATTCCCAAGTGAAAAAGTCGCCTCGCTTTTGGATTCGAGCATGCATTAGCGCTGGCAGCCGGACAAATAGAGGCTGGAGAAACTTTAGAGGAGCTGAGATCACACGTGGATGGATCACAGCGGGCTGATTTAGTGGCTGTCCACTGACTCATGGGATGTCAATAACTGCGACACGGCCAACATGAAAATGTATTGCTATGAGAGTCCAGTTAGTTCATTTAAGTTTAAACTTTGTCTCCAAATTGTCTTCTAAAAGGCTTGAGCTATATTTGAATTTCAGATTTTGATATAGACTGTGCTGATATCTGAGCACTAAAATCTTTTCTGAAACTCTACTGTGGTCTTTTTCTCAAAAGAGTCATGAGAAGAATTGAGTTCATATAAAAATGTCAGTTTGCTATACATTTGATCCTGCTGATGCACTGTAAAAAAAATATTTCAGACAAAAATGTTTGTACACTGAAAAAAAGAATCAATTTTCACTCAGAAATGGCAAGTCAATTTCACAAACAATTAGCCTACAAAAAAAATAAGCAAAAAGCAGAAACACTGGAAATTCATACAGATACTGTACAATGAAGTTCCAGGACTTTCAAGGACTTTTCAAGCACTACTTTTTTTAATTTTCAAGGACATCAATCAGAGATCTTATCAATGTCTTATCTTTCAAATTCGAAAAAACAGATAAATAGATAAATAAAAATATACTAATGAAACAAAACAGCAACAATAAAGTGAAGCACATGCAAAGCTATGCAGTGATGTCAACTTTAAGAACAAGAAAGGAAAGAAAAATAAAGTGTGTGAGATGTAATTATATGGATGTAAAACCACAGTAAATGTTTTTAAGAGATTTATTTTTTTATTTTATTTGTGTATAACCTACTTTCTTCTTTCTTTTTTTAAATTATTTTTAATTTTATTTTTTTATTTTTGTATAACTGTATTGCCCCAGTGTTCAAAAAAAAAAGAAAAAAAAAAATAGAAAAATGATTTGCGAAACCGTTCCGAAATCCCGATCTGAATCAAATGATTCGCGAACCCTCACTGAAGTCACGATCTGAATCAAATGATTCGCGATACGCGTTCCGAGGTCCGGAGCTAAATAAAATGATTCGCAAACCCGCACCGAAGTCCCGATCTGAATAATGATTCGCGAACCATCAGATCAGGAATCGAAATTATTCAATCGCGAATCACTCAATTCGTGAAATGATTCACGGATCCGCTCTGTTCCTATCTAAATCAAATGATTTGCGAATCCTCTCCGAAGTCACGATCTGAATCAAATGACTCGCGATCCGCGTTTCAAAGTCCCGATCTGAATAATGATTCACGAGCCATGATCAGATCAAGACTCGAAACGTGGATTGCGAATAATTCAATTCGTGAAATGATTCACGAACCCGCTCCGAATCAAATGATTCGCGATACGCGGTCCGAATTCCCGATCTGTATCAAATGATTTGTGAACCCGCACCAAAGTCCCGATCTGAATAAAATGATTCGCGATCGCCGTTTCAATGTCACGATTTGAATAATGATTCGCGAACCATCATTTCAGATCACGATTTGAAACGTGGATCGCGAATCATTCAATTCGCGAAATGATTCAAGAACTTGCTCCGAATCAAATGATTCACGATACGCGATCCGATTGAAGCGCCTCGAAACAGTGAATCATTTTGCGACGAATGGTTTAACTCATCGTTTCAAAACATCGAAAAACTTAGTTTCAACCATCACTACGTATTTTTTCAAATCGTTACAAGCGATGTCGAAATTCGAAAATGAACGGCTCTTTTAATTCGATCTGATTTTTGCTACTGAATCACTTGAAATGAATGATCGAAGTCACGAGTTTAAATCAATCGGAGCGGTTCCAGCGTAAATCACTCACTCAATACTCAACACTCAGTACCAACTGGCTTAACTTGCTGGTTTTATGACATTAACCGAAATAAGTTAAAAAGCTGCAATGTTTTTTGAATTGTGTGAATTTTGTGTGAAAAGATATTAAAGATATAAAAACTTGTGAAGTACCTCTTCAAGAATATTACTATTTTCAAGGGTTTTCTAGGCCTTAAATTTCAAAAAGTCAAATTTAAGTTTGTACAAGTACCTTGTACAAACCCTGGAAAAACTCCAGTAACTTTTATTTAAAAATTTAACAATCATTTTTACAGTGTATAGCTACCCTTTCAGTGTGTCTGGAGAACATAATATTGGGGTATTTTTGTATTGTTGCATTGCAACTTCATCTGTCAGTGTTGGTCTTACCGTAGAAGAGAGGGTCAGCAGATTTTTTATTCTTGACGCTGAGGTTTGCCAGGAGGAATATCGTTGTAAGAACCGTAATGCCTATTGCCAGCATAACCTGTGGACTGAACGAGAAAACGTGTTATTTCATTCATAATGCTGAGTAAGTCTGTAGTTCAAGCATTGAAATGAGATTATCAGAGAAAACTAATCTGGGTCATCACCCAAAAAACAGATGAAAAAATAAAAAGTTATAATTTGCATAAGGTAAGTGAAGCCTGTTTTAAGACCATATACAATTATCTATCATTATTATTAAAGTTGATTTCCATTAAATTCCTAATTCAGCTGCAATACATTTTTTTAATAAAATCAGCATAAATTAAAAGTAATACATTAACTGTAATAAATTATTGTATATTCAATAAGTAGAACATTTTTCATATTTAAATAAAAAATGTTGTATGATGTACTGTATAAATAATTTACAACTTAAATAATATATCTTTTTCCAAGAATAAGGCTATAGTTCTAATTTGGAAATGAGATTATCAGAGGCTTGTTTGTATTTTACATGATCAGCAACAAACTAAATCTCACAAAAACTTATCCAGGTCATATTTCACCCCCAGAACAACCGGGGGAAAAATAAAATAAAAATATATGTGTTATACCTTGCATAAACAAAAGAAAATCTGTTTTAGGACTATATCATTCTCATTATTGTACAATTTAATTTCCATTAATTTGTTATGACTGCAATACAGTCGATTTTATTGTGTTACACTAAAATGCTGCAATACATTTCTTAAATTAAAAGCAGTACAAAATATTTAATTTAATAAATGTACATTTATTAAATGAACAAAATATATTTGTTATTTAAATATATTTGCATGCTGTGTAAATAATACATGATCAATGACAAACTAAATCTTAAAACATATCCAGGTCATATATACACCCAAAACGAGTGAAAAAATTATCATTTGGAAAAGAAAAAAAATCAGTTAGGACAATTTGTAATTCTCATTGGTGTCAAAGTTGATTTACATTACATTCTTATGACTGTAGTACAGTAAATTGTATTATATAACACTAATTTTTAAGTTAAAACAAACAACATAAATTAAATCTATAACCTACTACAGCATAAAATACATTTACAAAATATTTAGTATAATAAATAAAATATTTAATATAAAAAATATTAAATATGTTTAATATATTTAATATTGAAATACTAAATGTTTGCATGATGTATAAATATAATATATATATGCTATATAAATATAATATATATTAGCTTGTTTTAGGACCATATGCAATTCATTTCCATTAAATTAGTATGACTGCAAAACAGTACATTTTACTGAATTACAGTAAAAATGCTGCAATACGATTTTTAAATTAAAATAAGCATACATTCAAACCAGAATACTTAATATAATAAATAAGAATACATTTATTAAGTCAAAGTCAAAGTCAAAGTCAACTTTATTGTCAATTTTGCCATATGTGCCAGACATACAGAGAATTGAAATTGCGTTACTCTCAGACCCTAGGTGCATACACGTAACATTTAAGTACAAAAAGTACAATTTTAAAGATGCAAATAAATACAATTATACATATAATATATAGAATATATAGAAATATCGTGCAAAAAGAGCTTATGATTGTAATAAACTTATAATTGTAATAATAATAAGTGTAATAATTGAATGTTTAAATATAAAATATTAGCATGATGTACAAATTATTTACAATTAAAATAATATATTTTTCTTCAGAGGGTGGAACTGTGTTGTATTATGGAATTTTAATGATATTATGATGTTCATGACTGTTTTAATGGGTTTCACCAATGAAATGTATGAAGCAATGTCAGCTCATTGATCAGATCACCTCAGAATAACTTGATGAAATAAACTAGAGGTTGATTGCCCTCTTTTGGCCAAATCACGTCATTAAAATCTCATAAAACGTTTTTAAATTCACACTTACATAATACGAACTTGTAAAACAAATCGAGTTTGCATTGTTTAATGTCAATGTAATGCTCTTTAACATGCATTACTGTAAAACAATGACATAAGAGGCAAACTTACTCTTGCAGAAAGGACACATGGTTGATCGTGTAGAGAATAAAAGGTGCTGTCAGTGACAGAATAAAAACACTGATTTCTGGAGGAAGATCCATTTGAGAAATCAGGAATCCACAAATAGGAAATCAACCAAGCACTATTTAACTACTCTACCAAAAATATACATGCAATATATTTAGAAAAATAATAAATAGCTGTTAAATAGCTATTAAAATAAATATCTAGAAACTGCAATAATGCATCCTGTGCCTTGATTTCCCTGAGGTTGAAGTGTGAAGTTGCTCTGTGTCGCTGTGTGCGTCGTGTAGTTCAGTCAGCACTGATGATGATGGAATCAACATGAAATCAGGGCAAACCTTACAAAGTCCATGGACTATGAACTATTACCGCCCATTAGTTTAAAGAAAGAGTCCCATCAATAAACCTCCATATGGAGGCGCAACCATGATCAAACACTTGTGACTTCACAAACATTTATCCTGCTAACAAGATCACCAGAATATCATAGTTATTACAGTTTTTGGTTACAGTAAAAGTATGATAAAGCGGTATTAGTCACAACTGTCATAAAAAATAAATAAATAAAAATAAAATAAATAATACATTAATAAAAGAATATATAAACAAAAGTAAACTAAAATAAAATAGAATAAAATGAATGAATTAAAACAAACAAATTAATAAATTAATTAAATTTAAAAAAAAAAGCATCATCCTGACAACTGTTTAAGGTTCCATATTAATTATTGTGATATTACAGTCCACTTTTCCAGAAATAGCAAGTACCATATTATTATTTTAATAATTATTTTAATTTTATTATTATTATTGTCATAAAATATGCTACACATAAATGCTATATAAAAGTTTATATATATATATATATATATATACACACACACACACACACACATAGTTGTGAATATAGTAAAAAATAATTGATAATTTGGTATTAGCCACCACTGTCAACAAAAAATAAAATAAAATATAAAAAAATAATTAATAAATTAATTATTTAAAACAAATAAACAACTGTTTAAGGTTCCATATTAATTATTATGATTTTACAGTCCACTTTTCCATAAACATCAAGTACCATATTATTTAAATTAGTATTTTTAAATTTTAATTTATTATTATTTTAGTAATACTATACATACAAATGCTATGAAATATTAGTAATATATATACAGTAGTGGTTACAGTAAAAATAATTGATAATTGGTATTAGCCACCACTGTCAACAAAAAATAAAATAAAATAATTAAAAATAAAATAATTAAAAATACATGAATAAAATAAAAATAAATAATTAATAAAAAAATAATTTAAATGAATAATTTAAACAAACAAACACACAAAATAAAAGTAAATAAATAAATAAACACATAATCCTGACAACTGTTTAAGGTTTCATATTAATTATGATGATTTTACAGTCCACTTTTCCATAAACATCAAGTACCATATTATTATTTTAATAAATAATTAATTTTAAGTTATTATTATTTTAGTAATACTATACATATAAATGCTATGTAAATATTATTAATAATTAAATCTTTTATCGAATTATATCTGCGCAAAATATTTAAGGCTCAGAAGAGACCCATCAATAACTGAATGTAATTTTACCCTCGTATTATTAGGAAAAAACATTAAATAAATATATTATAAACATATTATATTTATATATTATATTCATTAAATAATATATATATATATATAGCCTACGTGTTTAGACTGCAAAATGTCTTTACAGTAAAGACATAAAATACACTAATAAAAACACAATTATAATAGTAAACCAAATGACTTATTTTCTTTTTTTAATGCACAAAATTCACCTAGCGTAAAATATCTGCAAACGTTCCGTTCGCCATCCGCGGTGACGTCAGCGGAAGAGTCCTCCTTCTTTTAGATCAAGATGGCGACGTCGACCAGGAAGTAGGTAAACAATCGTACAAGGGTAGAAAAATATGGATTAACCCCTCCAATTCGCCCTTTCCGATCAAGAAAAACCCAGATTGCGTGGTCGTTAGTGCTCGTGGAAGGGTTTCGCGGACAGGGGGGTTTAATTAACGCGCGGTGAGTGAGTTTTCTGTCAGGTTAGCATGTTAGCTCGAATCAAACAATAGCGCTCCATTGAGTCAGTCAGAAAAACACGCAGACAGTTGATAAATTCGCTAATAAATCAATTGAGTTAATGTTTAATAATCAATACGAGCTGGTAATCATATCAAAGTGACGTGCTTGAGGGGTCAGTGCTGTTTGGTTAATGGTTTTCAGGTTGACAAACGCTCAGACTTATACTTTTATCATAATCTGATTTATAGTTAAGCGTTTTTAGTTTGATAATATCTTTTTTTTATTAAGGGTGAGTTAGTGAGAGGTTGTATTATAGAGGTCAGAATAAAACTGACACACTTAAAGTGTAATTCCCTTCAAACTGTCACATAGACAGGCCTGTATCTCATATTTAATATATTATATATTAACCCATTAGTCCTGTCCTCGAATTCTATTTGTTCATCCATCTATCATTTAGCTTTTTATCTGAAATATGAGCTTTATTTCATATAGAAATGCCACAAAAAGGGCGCCATAACAAATAGGTTATTTGTGATGGTTATCATGCTGAATGTTATCTCTCTTTTTTTTTTTTTTAAGAGATGGCTGGAGAATGACAGGGGTTTAACACATGACCATGTTTCTGTTCGGAGCCTGATGCCCACTCTTGCCACGTCTGTTGTCATGGACACGGAGGACTTCCTGCACCCTGAAGGCCCTCAGCTCGGGAGCCCGAAGTTCAGCGCTCCCAGTCCTCCTCTCACAAGTTCCATGGAGGTACATGCTGCACCTTAAAATGTCTGAACAACCGCACACGTTTTACATTAAGACACACTGTTTACTGTAAATGTTACAGTTACCCCTATATAAATAGGCTCAGGCTAAAGGTCAGTACATGTTTGAACCTGAATCCTGAACCCGAGACCCTGAGATTCAGTTGTTAAGACCAAACCAGAAATTGGTTGATTTCTTTTAATTTCCTCTGTGAGTGAGTAGAACAAGGGTCATATGAGGAAAAAAACTTATATTTCCCATTAAAAATGATGTAGGCCTTTTATAATGGTGTTTTGGTTTTTTGTGTGACTTAATTACAATGATGTTTGCAAATAATTGACCTTTTTTAAAAAGGTATGTTTAAATGATGCAATTTTGTTGTATTTAGAGTAATGCAATTTTTGGAAAAATGCTTTATTATTGTTAAAATGCCACATTGCAAAAGAAAAAATCCTAAAAAATAGGCTTTTCTGTTTTTATATATCTTGTGTCATTTTATTGTTGCGTTTAATTTCTTGTGAAATTTCTATTTTCTATTTTTTTTTTTTTTTTTTTTCCAGTTTTTGTGAGATCCACCCAAGAATCACAGTAGTTCAGTACAAAATTGGTTAAAATTAAAGTATTATATATATAAAAAATACTGGAGTACCAGTTTTAAAATTGAAATCAGTATAAATTAGCATACATTAAAAGCAGTTCAAAATATTTAGTATATGATAATAAGTAATATATTTAATAAATATAATATATTGAATGTTTAAATATTAAATATTTGGGTGATGTGCAAATAATTTACCATTTAAATAATACAGTTTTCTTTATTAATCAATCAATAATTGTCCTTTTTTTTTTTTTTTTTTTTTTTTTAAAGGTATGTCTAAATTATGCAATTTTGTTGTATTTAGAGTAATGCAGTTTGGGGAAAAAATGCTTAATTATCTTTAAAATGCCGCAATGCAAAAAAAAAAAAAAAAAAAAAAATATATATATATATATTTATATATTTATATATTTGTGTAATTTTATTGTGAAGTTTAATCTCTTCTGAATATCTTTTTTTTCCAGTTTTTGTGAGATTCACCCAGGAATCACAGTAGTTCAGTACAAAATTAGTTAAAAAAAAAAAAAAAAAAAAAAAAAAAATATATATATATATATATATATATATATATATATATATATATGTATATATTATTTTTTATTTTATTTATTTTTTTCATATATAATGTTTTCTTGAATTACAAAAATGAACCCAAATTTTGTGGGAAAAATGTAATAGAAAGCTCACAGTGCAAAAAAATCATAATGATCCTAAACAGGCTATTTTCCATTTTTATATGATTTTGCATAATTTTGCAATTCAATTATAAACCTGAACTTGAAATTAGATGTGAACAACTCTCTTACAAACCTTTCTGAATCCAGGTCAGGCTCAGGTTTAGTAGAAGATTAAATTCAATATACAAACTTGTGCGAGTCTATTTGATGTTGCACTTTCTGCTGTCACTGTCATGATGACAAATTTCCTTAATCTGATTAAATCTGCAGTTTTGAGCTTGAACAGTTTGGTCTTCTTCATCATTATAACTCTAGCTGGTCTTGAACCTTGTCCAAAATGGGACGGACCTGGAGTGCTTTGGTAGCCAATGGTAATCATCTCTAGAACCAGTAGCCTCACTTCACCTGGTTTATTGTGGTTTATTTGGTGAACTGTTGCGTGCACGGTTTGTGTCGGGTCTCACCGTGTCAAGATGAGTCACTAAATCATCAGCGCTGCCAGTAAATATTTGGGGTGATGGGTAATATCTCTGCAGAACAGTGTTTCCAAAGGGCCACTTCCTGTGTCAAATATGCTGTTTGTTTCCTGTTTCCCCCAGAGTCAGCTGTATCAGTCTAACTCATGGACGTATCCACAGCAAACTCAATACAACCAGCACTATCCTATGCAATCTGGGAGGTGAGTTGGGCACACAGTGTCTTTTCCTCTCAACAAGCAAAAACAAAAAGCGTTTGTGAATTTTGCGTTTTGACTAAACATTACAAAAACATTCAGATTCAAACATATGCATTGATTGATTGTTCACAATGAGATCTATAGTATGCATTTAGAAAGTATATGAAATTAGGTGAATTTTCATTACATTCTGACTTTAACCATCTCTCTCTTGTTTAGTTCATGTTCATATATGTATTTCGTCTTGAGTTCGTCATGAAACACATCCAAACTGATGATTCTGTAACGTATATCAATGATCTGAAATAAAATACAGAAATGATGTTTCAGTGCATGCCTCAGTTTAGAAATCACGCTTTTGTACATTTATAGTACAGGAGAAGGAAAAAACAGCCCATAAAATTGCTTATTTTTTTCTTTTATATTAAACAGTGGTTTACTGATCACATTCTGGCTCTGTCTTTAAATAAATTCAATTATAATCATAATTTTCTAATAAAATAATCAGTAATAAAACTGATATTACTTGCATGTTACTATTATATTAAAAGATCCGATTAACAACAGAGCACAAACTATTCAGTTCAATTGCTATTTATTATTAGATATAATAATAATCAACACAAAATGGCATTTATTGTTTAAATTTCCTGATAAATTCAACAGAATTTGAAAGATAACTATTACACAGCTTATTGCAAATATTGGGCGAAAGGCCTGCTATATAATGTCTAGGTAAGTTTATTCATGCATCACCTGAAACAGCATCAATATTAGGATTTAAGAATCAGTATCAGTTAACTTAAAATTAAGATATTTAAAATTTGTTTCAAATTAAAAAAAATATACATTAATTTGCTTATTTTTCTTTTGTATTAAACTGTGGTTTATCTGATCAAATTCTGGCTCTATCTTTAAATAAATTCAATTATAATCATAATTTTTTTAGAGATAAAACTTGCATGATATTATTTGCATGTTACTGTTATATTAAAAGTTCTAATTAACAACAGAGCACAAACTATTCATTTCAGTTGCTATTTATTATTAGATAATCAACACAAAATGGCATTTATTTCAACTGAAACAGCATAGATTAAAAGTTCAATATGAAGATTTAAGAATTAATATCGGTTCATTTAAAATTAAGAGATATGAAACTAGTTTTAAATAGTTTCAGTTTTGTGCATGGGTCAAAGACGAAAAAGGGTTTAAGCATAAAAACAATAAGTGTAATACTGCTTTAAATTGTTGTTGTTTTTCCAAAAAAAATATTAAAAAGTTTTCTGTTTAATTTAATTGCATTTTTGTTTTTGTTTTTCTGAGCAAAAAAATAAATATCATACATTTTTTCCTAATTTACAGAAGACACCCACTAAAATGTCATTCAGTGTAACAATCTTGTCAGACGCATTTACAACAAAAATCAGTTTATGACATATTAAAGCACAATTACTTTTACCCCAAATACTAATTAGTTGTAATTCTACATTTTAAAAATTTGCCACTATCCTAGGTTTTGCCCATTTGTCAATAAGAATTTTTTACTCATTTAAAGCAATAAAATGTAATATGCTCCCTTATTCTTTTATATATTTTAATATGTACAAGTCAGAATAAGCATGTTTTTTGAATTTGTACATAAATATTGTGTTACACTGAATGACAAAGTAACATTATTAAACCAAATTTTGACATTTTATTCTCCAAAAACGTAGACTTACATTTAATGCTTTCTATGGACATAAAATGACTTTTGTAAATTTCTTTTGACGTGTCCATCTTCGTCTTTGTCCCGCATACAGTGGTTGAAACAACACTGTGTGTTCAGCATAAATGCGTGTACAGTTACACACCTATCATATTCTGAACTGATCTGTATTCTAGCAGTATTTGAAGGCTTTAGAGACATTCTGCTCTCTGTGTGATTGTTCCTGATCTCTCTCTCTGATTTATCAGGCAGCTCCAGCCGAACCCATCCTCTGTGAATTTGGACCTGTCTGACATAGACTTTCATGACCTTGTGCGGAATGGAGATTTCTCCCAGGTGAGAGCAGATCCCGTCTTTTTTGCTTTCTGCTGTATTCGTGGTCAAGGGTGAATTCAACAGAACCATTGAGAAATGAATTCAAAATTGGTTCCTGATTCGTGAGAATTGGCTTTGGTAAATGCAGTAATGTGATGTGGACACTTTTTTTTTTTTTTTTTTTTTTTTTTTTTCTTTTTTAAGATTTTATTAAAACCCATGATGATCAGTATATCTGTCTTGTAATGTTTTGATTTTTTTTTTATTTATTTTTTTTTTTTGTGGCTGTAAATGCGTAGATGTGTGTCCTGGAATCATTTGCTTTGAATATTCTGTTTTTTAGTTTTAATAAATAGTTTAGTCTGCAGATTAATCACAATCCTACAGCTGAACAAAGCAGTGCTGTTAAACATGAAGGTGCAATTAACACAAATGGTCATTTACGCCATCATTATAGCAACTGCAGTTGTTCTGCGCGGGATAAAAGCGCAGGTTTTAATAAGTGCAGCGTACAATTTTGATGATGAAGCTGTGGCATTAATGCAAACACATTAATAAGACTTTAACACCACTAAAACCAAAAACAAATTCTAGTATCACTGAGCTGGTTTTGTAGTTTTTATTAATATTTTAAAATTAATTTTTATTTTTATATTTCCATTTTTCATTTTAATTTTAGTTTATTTTAGTACACAGTTAACTAAATGAAAATGAGAAATGCTGAAATTTTTTTTTTTTTTTTTTTTTAAGTTCAAATTGATTTTATTTAAAGTAATTCATGTTTTTGGTTAATTATAATAACCCTTGTTTGAAATGGTTAGCGTTGCATGCTGTGTACTATTAAAAATAGTAAGATTTGCAGTATATACTGCAGTGGTTTCTCCATGTAGACTATCACTCTGTGACACGTGGAAAGTGATTTTATATGGGGGAAAGAGTTTTTGCCCTCTCTGCGCATGAGAACATGGAAACTAGTTGAGATAGGTTTGCCAGCTGAAAGTTTCCAGCTTTATCTTTGATTGTTCAGTCATCTTTTTCAGATCTTATCCACATAACTAGCACTGACTGAACTGAAATGTTTGCAAATGGAAATATCAGTTATGTGCTGCTTATAAATTGCTGTTCAGACTCGTACTCACTATTATTCTGTATTTGCATACTATGAAAAACCACACTGCTGTCAACACTTCTTAAATCACATATGGTAAAATTAGGCTCGGCTGCCTGTAAATATGGACACAAAAGCATCATTTCCTGAGCGAAGACCACCACACCCCAGAGCAAACACACACTGGATTGTGTTTGGGTCAGTGTTACCTGTTGGAAGGGTGTATTTTAGTGTATTTTAGTATTTAGGTTAGGTGCAGTGTTAAAGTGAATTTTTTTTGCATCAGTTCCTGCAGTGTTAAGCTATAATGCTTTTCTTAAATGGAAGTCTTTCTGGCACTCAGTTGGATGCAGATTCTGCGGTTTTGTACTCTGAGATAGGATGGCCCTTGCTAAAGGTACAGCTCAGGTTTGGTTAAATCTGATTGGTTACCTGAAATCTTTTTTTTTCTTTCTTTCTTTCTTTCTTTCTTTCTTTCTTTCATTTCTGACGCTACTGTTGATTGGTAACTTGAAATCATTTTTGTTTATTTATTTTGTGCTGATACTCTTGATTGCTTACCTGAAATCTTTTATTTTTCTTTCTTATTTATTTATATATTTATTTAGTGCTGCTATTCTTTATTGGTTACCTGAAATTATTTATTTATTATTATATTTATATAAATTATTATTTGTTTATTTAATTTGTGATGCTACTTCAGCAGCATTTTTTTATCTGATATTTATTTACAGTAGAACAAAAATATTTACAAATATTATGCATTTATTTTTTTTTTTTAATTTGTGATGCTGCTGTTTAATTGATGACAAATCTTTTATTTATTTATTTATTTATTTATTTATTTATTGCTGATACTCTTGATTGGTTACTGAAATCTTTTCTTTTTTTCCCTCTTATTTAGTTAGTTAGTTAGTGCTGCTGCTGCTCTTTATTGGTTATCTGAAAAAGTGTATTTTTCGCTCATATGTATTTATTTGTGTTTATTTACTTATTTAATTTGTGATGCTACTTCAGCAGCATTATTTTCGCTGTCTGATATTTTATTTACAGTAGAACATAGAAAAATATTTGCAAATATTATAAATTTTATTATTATTTTTATTTTTTTATTTGTTTGAAATCTTTTATTTATTTATTTATTTTGTGCTGATACTCTTGGTTGGTTCCCTAAAACCTTTTAATTTTTTTTTCTCTTATTTATTTAGTTAGTTGGTTAGTGCTACTACTCTTTATTGGTTACCTGAAATATTTTCTTTTTATAAAATATTTATTTATTTTTATTAATATTATATATTTATTTTTATATCTTATTTATTTAATTTGTGATGATACTTCAGCAGCATTGTTTTCTCTGTCTGATATTTTATTTACAATAGAATATAGGAAAATATTTACAGATATTATACATTTATGACTTTTATTTATTCAAATAACTTTTGATTTATTGTATCAAAGTCAGATTGTGGTGTTTCTAATCTTTTTGTTTTGTGTAATAAAAGTCCCCATTTATTTTAATTGCATAGAAAAGAGTGAACAGCAGAATGCATTTTTTTGCAAATCTAATAAACCCATATTTTATTCCTAGTAGAACATAGAAAAATATTTAGAAATATAATAAATATATTTATTTTAATAACTTTTGTTTATTATATCGAGTCATATTGTGGTGTTTTTAATCTCTTTGTTTGTGTGGTCATTTGCTTTCTGAAAAATCCCATGCAAAAGGGAAATTTATACAGATGCATTTGCATTGAAAATAATGTAGGATCCCTAAATTCACATGTAAACAGTATGAGGTGACATGCAGCTTCCCTTCCAGTGTAGAAAGTCTGAAGCTGTTGATATCAGTATAGAAACGGTGTGTGATCCAGCTACTGCTGCGAGTTTATTTCTTTTATTTCAGCGTCCGCTTCTACAAACATGAGTTTGATGTGTTCGGCCATTTCTGACCTCTCTCCTTGTGCCCTGCTCCTCATTCCTTCCTGTCCAACAGAATTTACTGTTATTGTCCCGTCATCCAGTCCTGACCCTGCTTTATCTCCGCTAAATTACCCGTTTTACTTTCATAGGCAACTGGACATCTTGCTGTTGAGAACAGAGTAGTTTCCAGAATAATACAAGGCAATTTCATCGTCTTTTGACAGCCTCAGATCATTTTTATAGCTTAAAATGGAAAGATCCATCCAGTAGAGCGCTTTCGAAAGGCTGTAACATCTGCAAATAGGAGATTATGGTATCTGGAATGGGCTTTCATTTGATTTGTTGAAAGATTCTGGGTTTGTGAAAGACTCCAGCTGTTCTGTAGCTTAAGTCTGACTTGAAGTTTGCTGTATTATTGAGGTTTGCACTGTCAAAGTCATCATCAGTGCTTTTTATTTCAGTCCTCATGCATAGTTTCAAAAAAATTATGTATGATTTTACATATTAACCAGAAAAGGTGTTGGCTGAATGTGTTGCATATTTTAGCTACCCTTTATTCATAATAAACATCGCTTCCACTACTAAATTTAATCTGCACAAAAATTACACCTTAAATTAACACCTAAGATGTGCGTTTGACCCCTAAACATAGACGTGTGGCTTCGCTTTAGCGGTGTTCAGTTTTCAATATTTCATCTCCTTTAGTAATAACAGAAGGTTATTGCCTTGAGTGTGATCAGGAAAACTGTTTGAACCTTCCAGGAATAAAAAGTGTCTCTTGACAGATTTACAGCGAATGTTTTTGGACATTAGCCATGTCTGAAGTAATGTGTTGAGTCCACAGCTGCTGTGAAAGACAAACTGCAGTTCGCGCATCGTATATAGGATGATTTTATGAGCTCTGGTTCTGAGTATCACAGCTTTTATGAATTGTCATTTACTCATGTCAAACCAGTGTGACTTTTTTTTTTTTTTTTTGGTTTTTGAAGAATAGTGGCTACCCTTTTAAATGTAATGAAAGTTATTGAGTTAATGTATCCTCGTGCAAAGTGATAGCATGACTTCAGAAGACTTAGAAATGTAGTGCATGTGTTGACTTCTAAACTTTTTTATTTTATTATTTTATTTTTTTAATATTTGATTTAGGTTTTTATTTTTTACATTTTAATTTTAGTTACATTTTTGGTAATTTTGTTGTTTATTTTTGTCATTTTTATTAGTTTTAATTTTTAAAAATGTTTTTAGTTTTTGTTTCGTTTGTCATTTTAGTATGTCAAGTTAAACTAAAAAAATTGAAGCTGCAATGTTTTTATATTTTAATTTAAGGTTTATATATTTTATTTTAGAATTTTTGTTTTTTTTATTTTAGTTAATTTATTTTATGTCAAGTAACATTTTTTATTTAATTTATAAGTGATAAACTTTTTTTATATTTGATTTAGTTTTTATTTATCAAATTTGTTTTTTATTTTAGTTAAAGTTTTAGTCATTTTGTTGTTTATTTTTGTCTTTTTTTTATTAGTTTTCATTTTTAAAAATGTTTTTAATTTTTATTTGTTTCAATTTGTTATTTTAGTATGTCAACTTAAACTAAATAAAAATTAGAAGCTGCAAGGTTTTTATATTTTAATTTAATTTTATACATTTTTACTTTAGAATTTTTATGTTTTTTTATTTCAGTTAAGGTTTATTTTGTCAAGTAAACATTCTTTAAAAATATTTATAATTAAGAAACGTTTTTTATATTTATATATTAGTTTTTCTTTTTTGTAATTTTAGTTAAAGTTTTGGTAATTTTGTTTGTTTTTGTCATTTTTATTAGTTTTCATTTTTTTACAATGTTTTTATTAATTTTTATTTCAGGTTCTGTTTGTTATTTTAGTACGTAAACTAAATGAAAATCAGAAGCTGCAATATTTTTTCAATGTAATAATTTAAGGTTTATATATTTTATTTTATTTTAGAATTGCAGTTAAAGTTTATTTTATGTCATGTAACACTTTTTAAAAATAGTTTGTGTTATTTGTATATAATAACCCTGGTGAACAGTACATTACTAAAATGTTTTTTGTTTTGTGTTTCCTCTAAATAAAGTATAAATAGCCACATGCTTTGGCTGGATAACTATATCTAAAATAAAACTGCTTCACGTATTTCAGTAAAATGATATTAGTGACTAAATTGTCAACTTCTGAACATGTTTTTTGTGGTTATTTTTAGGACATAGATGAGCTGTCCAACACATCGCTGTTCTCCTCGCCGTCTGATTCTCTGTCGGAGTATCCAGACCCTTCAGGAATTGTCACCGATAGTCTGGCACAGTTACCCGCCGAGAACCCAGCGCCAACGATGGGATACTGGGATATACCTGGACACAGTCAGAGACAGGTATTCATGAACTGCTTTTCTCTTGGATCATTTATTTGATCAAAAATACAGAAAAAACAGTAATATTGCAAAATGTTATTACAATATAAAATAATGTTTTTTATTTTAATATACTTAAAAATATAATTTATTCCTGTGATGCAAAGCTGAAATTTCATCAGCTGTTACTCCAGGCTTAAGTGTCACATGATCCTTCAGAAATCATTCTAATATGATGATTTATTTTTAGAATTATCAATGTTGGAAACAGTTGTGCTGCCAAATATTTTTGGAACCCGTGATTCTTTTTTTTTTCAGGATTCTTTGATAAATAACAAGTTAAAAAGAACAGCATTTATTCAAACTTTTCTAACAATGTAAATCTATGCTATCACTTTTTATTAATTTAACACATACTTGGTAAGTAAAAGTATTAATTTCTTAAAAAAAAAGAAAGAAGAATTTACTGACAATTTACTGACCCCAAACTTTTGAACAGTAGTGTATATTGTTAGAAAACCTTTCTATTTTAAATAAATGCTGTTCTTTTTAACATTTTATTGATCAAAGAATCCTGAAAAAAAAAAAAATAAATAAATAAAAAAAATGATTAAAGGTTTAAAAAAAATGTTAAGCAGCACAACTATTAATAAATCGGCATATTAAAATGATTTTTGAAGGATCATGTGACACTGAAGACTTTAATTACAGATATAAATAAAATTTTTATGTATATTAATATAGAAACACATTGTTTTACATTGTAATAATATTTTACAATATAATTTTTTTTTCTGTATTTTTGATTAAATGAACACAGCCTTAATGAGCATAAGAAACGTCTTTAAAAAAATCTTACTGATCCCAAACTTTTAAGCAGCAGTGTATATCTGGATTTCTGTATTTTACAACCTGAAAAGTATGACATTAATTGCATAAATCTGAGAAAAAAAGTGTTTTCTGCCAAAATAAAAGCTCTGTGATTTTTGTTGTGTGAAAGGAAAGAAATGTATGCAACCATAAATATTAGTATTGCAATTTTACTGTTATGGCAAAATAATTTTTTTTTGTCTTTTTTTAAATTTTATAGTACAAATTTAATACTTCTGTATTTTAAATTATGTTTATATTTAAGATTTTAAATGATAATGAAATGATAATGAAATCTTTACATGCCTGAATTAGATCAAGAGAGAGTTCACCCGAAAAAAGTTGGAACAACTTGAGGTTGCGTACATGATGACAAAAATGTCATTTCTGTGTGAACTATCCCCTATCCCTTTAATACTCCTCACCAGTAGTTTATACATTTATACATTTTCTCTTCATGTAATTTCATATGAGTGTTCAACATCTCTGTATCCGTGTTCTTCAGCAAAACCTGAGCGTGTTTCCTGGTAGGCTGGATGACTTCAGTGCAATCCTGTCTGCGTCGGTAGCAGGATTTAAGGTAGATCTTCTTCTTTTCTCCAATATTCTATCCTGGGTTTCACCGCATTTCATCATCTTTTGTTTTCTGCCCCTTCATTCCTACAGGCTGCTGCTCCTCCTCCGCCGCCACCGCTGGAAGAAGAGGAGGAGGCAGATGAGGAAGAGACGGAGGAGTTAGGGCACGCTGACACATATGCCGAATACAAGCCATCCAAATGTAAATAGACAAGTCATATTATAATAATCTACAGCACATGAGTGGGCAGAATGAGCCAAATATGTATTTTTATATCACAGTAAGGATGTATAACATGTTGTAGTGATTTTAAAATCCTTGCAGGTGCTAAAAAAGTCTTATATTCCTGTTTTTTCAAATTTTCAAACATTTTAAAGGCCTTAAATATTTAAAATGGCATAGGAAAAGTCTTAAAACCTCTTAAAATGATAATTACTTTTAGGAAATGAATTAATGTGATTTATTAAAAGCAACAATTTAGTTAAAATAATCCAAGCGTTGCATGTTCAAAGTCAGAATGTAGCGATGTTTCACATTCTACAGCAGGGGTCACCAGATCCGGTCCTGGAGGGCCGGTGTCCCTGCAGAGTTTAGTTCCAACCCTAATCAAACACACCTGAACCAGCTAATCAAGGTCTTACTAGGTATACTTGAAACTGCCAGGCAGGTGTGTTGAGGAAAGTTAGAGGTAAACTCTGCAGGACACCGGCCCTCCAGGAATAAGTTTGATGACCCCTGTTCTACAGGCTTGTAATCAATTAATACCATGCATTTATAATGGTACATATGTGACCCTGGACCACAAAACCAGTCTTAAGTAGCACGGGTATATTTGTAGCACTAGCCAACAATACATTGTATGGGTCAAAATGATCTATTTTTCTTTTATGCCAAAAATCATTAGACTATTAAGTAAAGATCATGTTCCATGAAGATATTTTGTACATTTCCTATCGCAAATATAGCCAAACTTAATTTTTTATTAGTAATGTGCATTGCTGAGAACTTCATTTGGATAACTCTAAAGGCGTTTTTTTTTTTTTTTTTTTTTTTTTTGCACCCTTAGATATCAGACTTTCAAATTTTATTATTTTTATTATTCCCAATTTTAAAAAAATGACCCTTATGACTGGTTTTGTGGTCCAGGGTCACATATAATGTTTATAGTGTAATATGTTGTGTATGCTTAAGAGTCCATATTTAATCTTTTTGAATGAGCAGCTGGAAGTAGTAACGCAAACATTTCAAAATAAGAGTCCTCATGTAGTTTGAGCTTGTTTAAAATTAAAAGTCCTACATATATGCACACACATTGTACAGTACTTTTTTCGGTACATTACTCTTTGTAATAACAAAAACATTAATTTCAGTGACAAAATAAGTCAAAATCTCAGTTTCAACATTTTGAACAATAGGGCCCTACAATCTTAATTTATTTTTTTCTGAAAAAAAAACAACATTTTTATAATATATATATATATAATATATATTGCATTTAATTGTGGAGAATATAAATGAATTTAATTTAACAATAAATAAAATAGTTGAATATAATGCAAAATTTACCTTCAGCCTACAGCTTTCAGTCAAGTTGTTTGTGTTTTTTTTGGGGGAGTTTTTTGGCTCTTCACAGTTTAAAAAAAAAAAAAAGCACTCTGACATATGGTATTAATTTTATTTGCACAAGTCTTAAAATATTTAAAATTAATAAACATCATGGCGCCCACCCTCATACAGAATAAGTTCAACTCATTGAATTCATACTTTATGGTGCTTCCTTTGCAAATAAATGCTCTGTTCACGTGTCCAGCTACTATAGGAATCTCTCATCCTGACATCGTGGTGGAGACCAACACACTGTCCAGCGTTCCTCCTCCTGACATCACCTACACACTGTCCATTCCAGACGTCACCATTAACTCCGGCCTGCTGTCCGCCCTGCAGCTGGAGGCCATCATCTACGCCTGCCAGGTACTCTTGCTCTGCGCTCTCTATGCTCTTCTCTTTCCACTCACAAATGTGTTTAGTGTGAGTGTTTAAAATCATCTCCGTGCTTTTGTTCTTCAGCAACACGAGGTGATTCTTCAAAACGGTCAGCGAGCGGGATTTCTGATCGGAGACGGAGCCGGCGTCGGGAAGGGCCGCACTGTGGCCGGAATCATACTGGAGAATTTCTTAAAGGGACGGAAGAGAGCGCTATGGTAAACACCCGCATGCGTGCTCACATTCTGTCAAACTCATCTGATTGTTGATTCATTCTGATGAATTCATGCGTAACGGAGAGATTTTTCTGGATATTTTAGGTTCAGTGTGTCAAATGACCTGAAGTACGATGCTGAGAGAGATCTCAGAGACATAGACGCTCCCAACATCCCTGTGTTTGCTTTAAATAAGGTTTGTGACCTGAATCATCACTGCTTTTACATCGGTGTTGTGTACTTTAGACCAGTGTTTTCCAAACGTGATGGATCTGAAAAGTGTTTGTGCGTTGGTGGAAAACATGTGACCCTGGACCACAAAACCAGTCTTAAGTTGCATGGATATATTTGAAGCAATAGGCAACAATACATTTTATGGGTCAAAATGAATGATTTTTTTTTTCTCTCTCTTTTATGCCAAAAATCATTAGGTAATTAAGTAAAGATCATGTTTCATGAAGATATTTTGTAAATGTCCTACCGTAAATATATCAAAACTTAATTTTTGATTAGTAATATGATTTTCTCTCTTCTCTCTTTCTCTCTTTTTTTTTTTTTTTTTTTTTTTTTTTGGAACCCTCAGATTGCAGATTTTCAAATTGTTGCATCTCGGACAAATATTGCCCTATCCTAACCAACCATACATCAATGGAAAGCTTTTTTATTCAGCTTCAAGATAAATGTATAAATCTCAATTTTAAAAAGCTAACCCTTATGACTGGTTTTGTGGTCCAGGGTTGCATATGATTGATTAAATCATAATGTAAGATTTACATAATTTTAAAATAAAAACCAAAAAAACAAAATTAAATGCATAAATAAAAATTATATATATATATATATATATATATATATATATATATATATATATATATATATATATATATATATATATATATATATATATATATATATATATATGCTAAATTTGAGCTTACAATAATAACAGGTTAAAAATACAGGAGAATAATGAAAAAAATATTGTATTTTGTTTACTTGCATTTTATGTGACCATTAACTGACATAAAAAAAACTGTGAACCAGTGTTATTTTAGTATTATTTAAATACAATTAAAGTATTTATCTTTTTTTTTTTTTCTTTTTTTTTTTTTTTGATTTTTAGTTTTTAACTAGGTTTTAGTAATTTTATGTTTTTTTTTTTTTTTTTTTTTTTTCTTTTTTTTTCATTTTTACAAAATATATTTAAATATTATTTGTAAATATTTAAATATTTCTATTTAGTTTTCATTTATTTTTATTTCAGTTTTAGTCATTTTAATACTAATTTATTTCCGTTATTTGCTAAGGCAACATTTTTATTTTTGTTTATATTTTTCATCATCTTATTCTTTATTTCAGCTTTATTTCAGTCAGCTACACTTATTTTTAATAGTTTAAGTTTTGTTTCAGTTAGCAACACTGCCTTGAACCTGAAAATGTTTTAAATGATTGAAATATTAACTTTAAATCTCAGATGGAATTTTAGGTCAGAGGGCTTCGGCTGACAAAAATGTTTTTGAATCTATTAAACAGTAATAGCCTTTTTCTGTAAAAACAAAAATAAATAAATAAAAAATACTCTAGTAAACATTCAGGTATCTCATGAGAACATCACAATCACACATCCGCTTATGCAGCTTACTTTTATAAATTTCTTGTTTTCTGCCATGTGCATTAGCAAAAGTTGTGTGCCAAGTTTTCATTTACTCTTTAAAATGTACTTGAATAAAACTACGAGTCAGCTGAAACATTTATTCAAAAATCACAGTAAACCTCTTACTTTTCTATTTTACACTCTGGTTGGTCATTAAATGTTTATGTCGGCTTTTTCTCTTTCACACAGATTAAATACGGAGATACGGCTACCTCAGAGGGCGTTTTATTCGCCACATACTCAGCGCTGATTGGAGAGAGCCAGGCCGGAGGGCAGCACCGCACCAGACTCAAACAGATCCTGGACTGGTGCAAACCCAGCTTTGATGGAGTCGTATCCTTCACTTCCAGTGTTGCACCTTGTGCATTGAAAACTTTAAGAAAGTCAAGTTTGTATTAGCATTCAGCAACATTGTTTGTCCATTGTTTTCAAAGGGAACTTATTTACAATGTTGCATGTTTTTTTTTTTTTTTTTTTTTGCTTCTGTGCCTTTAAGACTTATGTATAACAATATGCAAATGACCTCTGTTATGATTGGCTAACCTCTATGTAGCATCATAGTGCACACCGTTATTCATCAGGGCGTCACTTAATATGCATGAACAAAAGTTTTGTAGCTGTGCTGTTGATCCTTGACCTTTAACCTCAGATTGTGTTTGACGAGTGCCATAAGGCTAAAAATGCGACCTCCACCAAAATGGGCAAAGCCGTCCTGGACTTGCAGAGCAAACTGCCCCGGGCGAGAGTGGTGTATGCTAGTGCCACAGGTGAGTGTTTTTTAAGAATTTTTTATTTTTTTTATTTATTTATTTATTTTTTTATAAAAGAAGTCTCTTCTGCTCATCAAGGCTGAATTTATTTGATCCAAAATAAAGCAAAAACAGTAATATTGTGAAATATTATTCAAATTTTAAATAACAGCATACTTTCAGCATCATTATTCCAGTCTTAAGTGTCACATGATCCTTCAGAAATCATTCTAATATGCTGATTTGCTGCTCAAGAAACATTTCTGATTATTATCAATGTTGAAAACAGTTGTGCTGCCCAATATTTTTGTGAAAACCGTGATACATTTTATTTTTCAGGATTCACAGATGAAGGTTCAATAGAAATCTTTTTTAACATTATAAATGTATTTACTGTCACTTTTGATCAATTTAATGCAGCTTTTTTATTTTTCAAAAGTATTATATTTTTCACAAAAAAAAAGTTTTCTATATTCAGCTATTTCATCACAGGAATAAATTACTTTAATTTACTTTATATTTTTTAAAATATATTAAAATAGAAAAAATGTTTTAAATTGTAATGGTGTTTCTTCTTCTTCTTATTATTATTATCATTTTGAAAATTGATTTATTTTATTTTTATTTATTTATTTATTTTTTTACGGTTTTTGATCAAATAAATGCAGCCTTGGTGTACATATTTTTAGATTTTAGATTTTCTGTTTTTATTTTAATTATAATGTTTTTGTTGTTTTTTAAATGTCTAAATACTTTTAATTTTTAAACTAAATGAAAAATGTTGTCTTTATGACTAGATATATAGTAATAATAAAATAAGTAAAATAATGTCCTTGCAGAGTAAAAGTATTGTTTTCTTTCACCAATTAAAAAAAATCTTAGATCAAAAATAATAAAATCGCAGGATTTAATTTCTTTGAATAATTTACTGCAAATATTTTAAAATATATTAAAATAGAAATTTTTTTTTAAATTGGAATAACTTTTCACATTATTATTATTATTTTTTGATTAAATTCTTCATATTTTCTGTTTTGATTTTAATTATAATGTTTGTTTTTTTTATTGTTTATAGTCATTTTTGTTTTAGTATTACATATTAATTTTTAATTTGTTATTTCAGTACAGCAAGTTTAAATAAAAAAGAAAAATGTTGTCTTGATGACTAACTGAAATAAAAAAAAAAAAAATCTTATCTGAAACATTTTCCTGAAAAATAATAAAATGACTAAAATAAAGTGTAATATAGTCTTGTAATATAATGTAATATTATATTACATTTTTATTTTAGTTATGTTATTAAATTTCAGTTTAAGTGTTGTTGTTGTTGTTGTTTTTTTTTTTTTTTTTTTTTAAGTTACAAAGATTTTTTTTACGGTAGTCCTTTTTGATTTAATTGATTAGTTATTTTCCAAAAAAAACAGCCAAATCCCTTTAAAAACCGTTCATTATGGTTTCATGCATTCTGATCTGTTGGTCTTTGTGGATTTATGAGATCTGAGTTTTCTGTCTTCCTCATTCTCATTCACTAGGTGCTTCTGAGCCAAAGAATATGATATACATGAGCCGACTGGGGATCTGGGGACAAGGAACGCCGTTCAAGGCGTTTGACGACTTCCTGCATGCTATAGAGAAGAGGTCAGAGGTCATGCTCAGTATCAAAGATGAGGGCTTTGATTCCTCCAGTGATGTTTCTTTTATGTGACGAAACATTTGTTCACGTTCCGTGTTCCAGGGGTGTTGGTGCCATGGAGATTGTTGCCATGGACATGAAAGTGAGTGG
>CM070008.1:39101145-39141145 GCA_036247105.1 Cirrhinus mrigala | reverse complement strand
GAAATGAAACACGGACACAGTCACTGCAGATGCAGCTCACGCTAATTAAATCAGGGCTAATTTCAGTCTAGACGGCCAAACCACAAAGGAGTGATTAAGGTCTGCTGCAGACTCTGCTGAAGTCATCCTGTGTGTGTTTCAGCTAAACTAGAAGAACTCAAGCAGAGGCTGCTGGGTAAAATAGCAGAGCTGGGGAAGGAGCTGCCGCTCAACACTCTCGATGAGCTCATTGACAGGTTTGGAGGACCAGAGAAGGTGTCTGAGGTGAGGAGTCACTGTGATGCATTGTGTTGTCACTCATCAGTGCGTTTTGAATTACACTTACATGAATACTAAATAGAAATGGTGACATTATAATTTCCATATTACTGACTAACATTTAGTCTCGGCCTCAGACGGCACGTACGAGCATTCACAAACCATCTGATGGAAATTTCACACAAAAAAGACATGTTTTTGTTAAGCTTTCAGATTCAAAGTCCACCAGATAACAAAGTTATATATATATATATATATATATCTGCAAATTTTTTTTAAATTGAAATAAAGCTAAAAAATAAATAAATATAGAAGGAATATATGTATGTGTGTGTGTGTGTGTGTATGTATAGATATATAGTATAGATATATATATATATATATATATATATATATATATATAATATATATATATACTAAATACAATACATACTAAAATACATTATTAATAAAATAAGTAAATAAATAAATCAATATTACATGAAATACTAAGTATATAATAAGTATAGAAATAAAGCTAAATAGAAAAAAAAAAATAAAAATGTAAAAATTAGGCAGATGAGCAATATTACTAATATTACTGAAAGTACAATGGAAATAAATATAAATGTATAAATAAAGCTAAATAGAAATAATAAGGAAATTAGGCAACTGCCTTAAATAGAAAATTGTTGAAAGTACTAAAATTGCTAAAATGACAACTGAAATAAATAAAAAAAAATCCTTAAAAATGCTTCATAGAAATATAAAAAAAAATTAAAAATGACACAAACACCTAACAAAACTTATAAAGCTACAACTGAAATATATATAACATAAATAGAATAAAAAAAAAAACTTAAGTGAAAATGAAAATTTTTTTAAAATTTTAAAATTATTAAAATTACTGAAAGTACAATGGAAATAGATTTTATTATATAAATATAAAGCTAAATAGAATAAAAAAAAAACAAAAAATTAGAAAATTAGGCAACTGCCTTAAATAGAAATTTTTTGCAAGTATGGAACTGAAATAAATAAAAAAACTAACAAATAAAAAAAAACTACAACTAAAAAAAACTACAACTAAAAAAAACACTTAAATGAAAATGAGAAATGTTACTAAAATTACTTAACGTAACGTATGTAAATAAATATGAATATATAAATAAAGCTAAATAGAAAAAAAACTAAATAAATATTAGAAATTTAGGCAACTTAAATGGAAAATAGTGGGAAGTACTAAAATTGCGAAAATGACAACTGAAATAAATAAAAAAAAAAAACGTAAAAAAATGCTTAATAGAAATGTAAAAAAAAAATAATAAAAATGACACTGAAATAAATATAAAGTATATATAATTTTTTTAAACTTAAATGAAAATGAGAAATGTTTCTAAAATTACTGAAAGTACAATGGATATAAATATATAACAAAAAACACCTAAATAAATATTAGAAAATTAGACAACTTAAATAGAAAATTGTTGTAAGTACTAAAATTACTTAAATTACAAATGAAATAAATAAAAAGCTAAAAAAAAAAAAAACAAACAAATCTAAATAGAGATATAAAAAAAATCTAATCAAAATAATAAAAAATAATAAAACCACAACTGAAATTAATATAAATTAAATGGAATTTAAAAAAAAAACCTTGAAATGAAACTTGAAATGAAAATGAGAAATGAGAAGTTATAAGTAATAACACTGCTCTTAGGGTTTTGGTTGAGACACTTGATGCTTGTTCACATTTGTATATTAGACTAAGATCACAATGCCATGTTATGGCACACAAGTTAAATGCTAAATGTGTGTGTGTGTGTGTGTGTGTGTGTGTGTGTGTGTAGATGACGGGCCGTAAGGGACGTGTAGTGCGGCGTCCTGATGGCAGCGTTCGATATGAGACCAGAGCGGAACAGGGCCTGACCATCGACCACGTCAATGTCAGAGAAAAAGAGCGCTTCATGACCGGGGAGAAGGTGACGACCTCTGACCTAAAAACACAGATCACCACCTACAAATTGAGCCCAGCTCCGTTCTGAATGTACTAACGCGCTTTCGCTTTCTCTCTCAGCTGATAGCCATTATCTCTGAAGCGGCTAGTTCGGGCATCTCTCTACAGGCGGATAAACGTGTGCAGAATCGCAGGAGAAGAGTTCACATGACCTTAGAGCTGCCATGGAGCGCCGACCGCGCCATCCAGCAGTTCGGTGAGTGTCTGTTGTTTGCATGTGTGTTTGAGAGGCATGGTGGAGGTTGCTAATATTGTGGCTGTGTATCTTTATCAGGTCGAACGCATCGCTCGAATCAGGTTACGGCTCCAGAGTATATCTTCCTCATCTCTGAACTGGCTGGAGAGAGACGCTTTGCCTCCATTGTTGCCAAGAGATTGGAGAGCCTGGTAAAGTCTAACCTCAGTCTGTTTTTTAGACGTTACATACACTAGCACATGTGCACTGCACATGATAATGCATTTGAATCATGTTATAACAAGGTTTGACTCAAAGCTTTTACTGTTAAGTCATTTTTATTTCATACTAAAAGCAAAATACTGCTTGAAGTGACAAAATATTCGCAGTAAGAACTTGATGTTTCAGGGCTTAACGTCGACTTTGTCCTTCAAAGAAAACATGCTCCTAATTTGGAAAATTTAGGAAATAAATATAAATGTATAAATAAAGCTAAATAGAAATGTAAAAAAAAAAAAACTCAAATAAAAATTTAAAAATTAGGCAACTGCCTTAAATAGAAAATTGTTGAGAGTACTAAAATTGCAAAAATTCCAACTGAAATAAATAAATAAATAAAAACTAAAAAAGCTAAATAGAAATATAAAAAACTAATAAAAATGTCAAAAACACCCAACAAAATTACTAAAACTACAGCTAAAATAAATATAAATTAAGTGGATTTTTTTTAATTAAATGAAAATTAGAAATGTTGCATAAACGTAAATTAAAATTAGAAATTTAGGCAACTTCTTCAAATAGAAAATTGTTGGAAGTCCTAAATTGGATAAAAGTACAGCTGAAATGAATAAAAAAAGCTAAATAGAAAATATAAAAACTAATAATGACTAAACTACAACTGAAATAAATATAAATTAAATATAATTTTTTTTAAAAAACTTAAATGAAAATTAGAAATGTTGCTAAAATTGCTGAAAGTACAGTGAAAATAAATAGAAATGTATAAATAAAGCCAAATAGAAAAAACGTAAATAAAATTAGAAATTTAGGCAACTGCCTTAAATAGAAAATTGTTGGAAGTACTGAAAATGCTAAAATTACAACTGAAAAAAAAAAAAAAAAAAAGCTAAATAGAAATAGTAAAAAAAAAATAATAATAATAAAAATGACAAAAACACCTAACAAAATTACTAAAACTACAACTGAAGTAAATATAAATTAAATTGAAACTGAAATTGAAAGTGCAATGGACATGAACATAAATAAACAAAGCTTAATGGAAATAAAAAATTTTAAAAAATTAGGCATCTGCCTTAAATAGAAAATTGTTGGAAGTACTAAAATTGCTAAAATTACAACTTAAATAAATAAATAAATAAATAAATAAAAAAAAAACTAAAAAAAAGCTACATAGAAATCTTAAAAAACTAACACCTAACAAAACTACAACTGAAATAAATATAAATTAAATGGGTTGAGAAATGTTGCCCTGGCAGCTGCCTCATATTGAAAAAGTTAAAGTAGAAATACTGAAATTACTAATCATGTTCTAACAAGGTTTGACTCAAAGCTTTTACTGTCAAGTAATTTTTCATGTCATAATAAAAAACAAAAAACAGCTTGAAGTAACAAAATCTCAGTAAAAACGTGATGTTTCAGGGCTTGACGCTTACCAAAGAACACATGCTTATAATTTGGAAAATTTTGGAGCACATAAAAAACTTTGTTGAAAATGTATTAGTTCATTTGTATTTCTTTAATAAAGGGTTATGAGGAGACATTTACAAGCAATTTATGTAAAAACAAAAAAAGTGCATTAGAGTTTTAAATATCTCTGCTTTAGACTATAATTGCCAGATACAGTTTATTTAACCAAACTACTAATTTTATCCCGAAAACTGATTGTTCTTAATAATGCGGTATATAAACAAGCCTGAAATGTGGTGGGACTCTTATTTTGTGATGTCTTTACTAGAATGTTGACTTGCAGTGCTCATATTTATCTCAATAAATCATCCTTTTAATCACATTAAGCACATTAATAAACAGCTAAGTGGCAAAAATCATTGCAACTTGTGAACTTAATGGAAATGCATTCACATTAAAATGTGTGATGTGTTTTATAGGGGGCGCTGACACACGGGGACCGACGAGCCACTGAATCCAGAGACCTGAGCCAGTACAACTTTGAGAACAAAGTAGGAGCATTTCCCTTTTTATCAACCAAAATACTATTTTCTGTTCTTCTACATGGCTTTATTAGGGTGTTATTTTAGTATTACTTATATACTATGATAGCATTTATTAATATTTTGAATTAGCCTTTTTTTTTGGTTTGTTTTAGTAATTTTGCATCCTTTTGTCATTTTTATTTTTTTAAACATTTCTATACATTAATTCATTTTTATTATAAATTTACAACTTATTTATACAAGTTAGTTTTTTTTATTTATTTATTTAATTTTTTTTTTTTTTATGTAGTTTAGCTTTATTTCAATTACTCAAAAAAAAAAAAATAGTTTTAGGCTTAGCTTCAGTTAATAACAGCACTACCTCATAACCTCATGTGACTTAAAAAATGGTTCACAGTTGGACAAAATCTTTTCATGCTGATTCCCATATTGCAAATGTACCACAGACCCACAAATATAATGTGAAACAAGCCCAGTGAGGGTAAAACTAAAGTTTGAACCAAGGAATTTAACCAGTTTTTTACCTTCTGTCTGTCTTAGTATGGCACCAAAGCTTTGGATAAGATCACTAAAGCCATCCTCGGGCACATCGACAACAAAGTCCCTCCACCGAAGGGCTACCCAGGAGGACCCTTCATGTTCTTCAGAGGTAATGTCAGTTGTTCTGATGTGCTTCAGTGATGCAGATCATGCCAGTTTGATCAAAAGTGACAGTAAGGATGTTTATAATGTTACAAAAGTGTTCTGTGTTAAATACATCCTATTCTTTCATCTGTGAATCATGAAAATATGTGAATACAAAAATATTGTGCAGCACAACTGTTTTAAACATTGATAATAATCAGAAATGTTTCTTGAGCAGAAAATCAGCACATTAGAATGTTTCTGAAGGATCATGTGACACTGAAGACTGGAGTAATGATGCTGAAAATTCAGCTTTGCATCAAAGAAATAAATTATATTTTAAAATAAATTCACACAGAAAGCAGCCATTTTTCAATTGCAATAATATTTCATATTTTTTACAGTATTTGTAATATTAATATTCAAATGTGTGTTTCAGATATGAAGAAAGGCATGATCGATGTGGGAATCTTCTGTAAGGAGCCGCGTATGGGTCTGAATACAGAGAAAGGTAAATGCAGTACAATAACAACACGACGCAATGAAACTTCTGCTTGAGTACATTTATTAGTGATAAAAATATAACTATGCTGATAGATTCAAAATACACTGACAGCATTGTTGGATAATGCACATTTGTTCTTATGTGTTACTGATGTGATTCCTGTCATTGGAGTGCTTTGCTGATAGTTGCATAACATTTACATGCAGAAATGTTTTTTGTTTTTATGTAAATGACATGCATGAAATGCATTGATTGTATGCAAGCAATTTGCACCCGACCAAGTGGCTAATTGCCTTTTTCTGTCCTGTATCCCAGACTGCACCATCACTAAGTTTCTGAACCGTATTTTGGGTTTGGAGGTCTATCAGCAGAACTCTCTGTTCCAGTACTTCACCGATAACTTCGACTACTTGATCAACAAGGACAAAAAAGAGGGAAAATATGACATGGGGATATTGGGTGAGGAACCTGAATGTGCACATCAGACTTATATTGAGTTAAAAAGAGTTTCAAGGTATGGGGTTCGTACGAGGTGCTTAAAGTGCCTGAGTTTAAATTTTTGAAATTTAAGGCCTGGAAAACCCTTGAAAATAGCAATATTCCTAAAAAAGTACTTGAAAAGTGCTTGAATTATTGAAAGAGAACGTATCTATAAAAAAAAGTGTTTAATTTTGTCAATAAGCATGTATCTTTTTACACAAAATTAACACAAAACGTCATACCGTTTTTCATTTATTTCAGTTAATGTGAGAAAACAATCGAGCTAAGCAAGTAGTGGTACTGACAGTGTTGTGTAAACATGGCTAAAGATGCAAAAAGAGGAACACACTGTAAAAAAATAAAAAAACACAATTTGTTGAGTCAGCTTAAAATAAGTTGTTACCCTGCTGCCTTAAAATTTTAAGTTCAGTCAACTAAAGTAAGTTTAGTCAACTTGAAATGTTAAGTTGTACTAAGTAACAACTTAGATATTTGTGTCTGCTAAACTTAACAGATGAGTAAGTAACCCAGCTGCCTTAAATTTTTAAGTTGATTCAACTCAAATTTCTAAGTTGTCACTTAGTATAATTTAACATTTCAAGTTGAATAAACTTTTTTTGAGGTGACTGAACTTAAAATTTTAAGGCAGCCAGGTTACAAATTATTTTAAGTTGACTCAAATTGTTTTTTACAGTGCAGATGAAATGAATCAATTGAGTCATTTATGCTGGATCCGCTCAGATTGATTCAAATTTCGATCATTTATTTCAAGCAATTCACTAGCAAAAACCAGATCGAATTAAAAGAGCCATTCTTTTTCGAATTTCAGCATCGCTTGTAACGATTTTAAAAAGCACGTAGTGATTGCGTGCAAAATGATTCACTGTTTTGAAGCGCTCCAATCGGATTGTGTGTCGTGAATCATTTCTTTCAGATCGGGACTTCAAATGTCGTTTCGCGAGTCATTTGATTTAGATTGGAAATTCACGTATCACAAATCATTTGATTCAGGTCAGGCCTTCAGAGTGTGTATTGCGAATCATTTCACTTCAATCGGAATGGGTTTGTGAATCATTTATTAATAGTGAATTGAATGATTCAAATTAAACGATTCACGATATGTGATTTGAAGTCCCGATTTAAATCAAATTCAGATCAGGACTTCAGAACATGGATCGCGAAACATTTCATTTAGATCGGAACTTCGGTGCGGGTTCGCAAATCGTTTGTTTCAGATCAGGTTTTCGGAGTGATTTTGTGAATCTTTTTTTTTTTTTTTCTGATTTCTTTTTTCTTCAAACCATTAATGCAGTACAGTTATAAAAACAAAAAGAAAAAAGTATACACACATACAAATCCCTTAAGAAAATTAACAGTGGTTATACTATAGTAAAAGTGTAGTATACTTTGTAATACTTTAGTAGTAATACTTCTCACGTTTCTCTTTATTTTTGTCATTTTTTTTTTCTTAGTATATGTTTATCTATTTCTCTTTTTTAGGATTTGAAATGGAAGACATTGTTCAATAAATGAGATCTCTGATTGAAGTCTTTGAAAATCAAAAAAGTAGTGTTTGAAAAGTCCTTGAAAGTCCTGGAATTTTCTTTTACAGTATCTGTATGAACCCTGATGGTATTAATGCGTAATTGTGCCATTATATTTGTGTCTATCTGGTATGTGTATCTGGTTTACACTGTATGTGTGTCTGAGATAAATGTTGTTATTCTTTGTGTTCAGATCTTGCTCCTGGTAATGATGAGATTCATGAAGAAACGCAGGAGAAGTTTCTAACTCCAGGAAACCCTCAGGAGGGCCAGGTCATCCTCTATAAGGTACATGTGAATAAAAGGATGTGCTAAATTGATCAAAAGTAAAGTCATTTATAATGTTGCAAAAGATTTCCATTTCAAATAAATTCTGTGCCTTTTAACTGTCTATTCTTAAAACAATCCTGAAAAATAAAATGTATCACCGTTTCCACAAAAATATTGTGCAGCACAACTGTTTTCAACATTGATCATAATCAGAAATGTTTCTTGAGCAGCAAATCAGCATATTAGAATGATTTCTGAAGGATCATGTGACACTGAAGACTGAAGTAATGATGCTGAAAATTCAACTTCGATCATAGAAATAAATTACATTTTAGCAGATATTCACATAGAAAAGAGTTATTTTAAATTGTAATATTATGTCACATTTTTACTGTTTATTTTATCAAATAAAAGCAGCATTTAAGTAATGATGCTGAAAATTCAGCTTTGATCACAGCTTTGATATTCATATATTCACATAGATAAATTGTAAGAATATTTCACAATATTACTGTTTTTATTGCATTTTTTTGTAAATGTACCCTTGGTGAGCAGAAGATAATTTCAAACACACAAAAAATGTATTTTACTGACCTCAAACTTTTATACATAAGTTTTTCATATATAATATATAAATATTTTATTTTTATTTATTTTTATTTGAGAATTTAACTGATATTTTATATATAATATTAAATAGTTGAGTATATAATTTATATACATAATACATATATATAATTAATATAATTATATTTTTATAATATATATAATTTAAAAAAAAAAATAAATAAATATATATATATATATATATATATATATATATATATATATATATATATATATATATATATATATATATATATATATATATATAATAAATGAATTAACGATGAACAACTGTATTATTATTAACCAACATTAACAAAGATTAATAAATAGTGTAATACATGTATTATTCATAGTTTGTTCATGTTAGTTAATACATAAACTAATGCTAACAAATGACACCTTATTGTAAAGTGTTACCTATATATTTATAAAATGTATTATATGCACTATTTTTTATTATTTGTTTACTGAGTGTTAGAAATGTCCTGACGTTGTGTTGTGGCTGTTTTCAGATCAGTGTGGATCGTGGGATGCCCTGGGAAGAGGCCTGCAGTAAAGCAGAGAAACTCACTGGGGACTATGAAGGCTTTTACCTCTCAAACAAGGTACATGTCTGACTATAACTCATATTGTAACTCAGAATTGCTGTTTATGTAGTCAAAATCATTCAAATGTCAAATTACCAACCATCTTCAAGTATTTTAATACCAAATATGTGTGTTTGCGTGTTCAGCTGCGTGGCAGTCAGCCGTGCGTCCTGCTCGCTGAACAGGGTCGGGGTCGCAATCTCATCCTGTATAAACCCAACATTGGTAAACAGGCTCATCCTGAGAACCTGGACAACTTGCTCCTGAGATACTACAAGGTACAACACGCTAAACCTGTCAGTCCTTGCCACATATTCCGTAAACCTGTCCCTACAGCTCACACACATGAATATAATGTTAAGTCTTACGCAGAGCTCTTGTTGCACAGTGACATCCAGTGGTAGAGAGCTGGTCTGTCACGAACACTCCTTTGAGATGAATACAGATGTCTGACTGGCTGCATTGAACATATAACTAACCCTAAAATACAATATTATAAACTTGTCAAGTTTTGATGAATTTAAAAGAGCATAAGTTCAGATCCACACTAAATGCTCTGATGAAAACACATACTACAAGTGTTTTTTTTTTTTTTTCCTGCTCTGAAGGTGACACCTGATGAAGCAAAGGATTTCTGGGAGAGTCAGTTTGTCTTTTCTTTCACCAATTGCACACATGCCAACTGGTGAGTAATACTATTTATAAAAGTTCTTTGCTGAGGTTTTTGTTGTTGTTTGAACTAATAGCTTATTGACAGCTATAATACAGCTATGTTAACTGATTAAGTGTGTGTTTAAAGGTGTGGTCACATTTACTGTTGCTCTGCAAGATTTTACAGGTGATGATGATGATGAAATAAACATCCAAAGCTATTCTAACAGACTGCAATTGAACCAACCCTGTTTACTTTCCACACAGCTTCTTTTTTTTTTAGTATGGATTATTTTATAATATGAATGCGTAGGGTGATACAAAACAGTGTATTTTAGTATTATTTATATACTATAATAATGTTTATTAATGTTTTGATTTAGATTTTATTTGCAAATTTTTAGTTTCAATTTTAGTTATGCATTTTTTATGTTTATATTTAGCTTTAATTTCTATCTGAGTTTTAGTAATTGTAGTAAATGTAGTTTTTATTTTTTCATATTTTTATACAATATTTTTTATATTTCATATAATTGTATTTATTGTATATTTTAATTGTAATTATCAATCGTTTTAGATTATTTTTTTTAAACTATAAGTAGATTTTAGTCATTAGTTGTGTGCTTTTGTCCCTTTTGTTTTTTTTTAATACATATATTTTGGTATTTTTTTTATTTTTATAGTTTAATAACTTAAACTTACCACTTTAGTTTTTAGTAATTGTAGTAAATATAGTAGTTTTTAGGTTTATTTTTTCATATAATTTTTATACAGTAGTTTTAGGTCTATAGTTTTTTTTTTTTTTTTTTTTTTTTTTTTTTTTTAACTAAGTAAGTTTTAGTCATTAGTTGTGTGCTTTTGTCCTTTTTATTTGTTTTTTTAATATGTATATTTTGGTATTTGTTAATTTAATAATTTATTAATTAACTTTAACTTACTACTTAGCTTTTAGTAATTGTAGTAAATGTTGTAGTTTTTAAAAATAATTATATAATTTTTATACAATATTTTATAATATTATATTATATTTCATATAATTGTATATTGTTGTATTTACGTTTTTATTTATTTATTTATTTTTTTTAAAGTTTAGTAATTAGTTGTGTGCTTTTGAAATATTTATATTTTGGTATTTTTTTTTTATTTAATTTTTTAATAAATAACTTAAACTTACTACTTATTTTGAGCTTCAACTTTAAAAAATAAATAATAAACTAGGTTTATTTTTTCATACATTTCTATATAGCATTTTTAGATTTCGTTTTTTTTATTTTGTTGTATTTAAGCTTTATTTTAGTTAGTAATTAACAATTTAAATTTAAATTTAAACCTGTCAAAATGGGTTTCATCCACTGTGGATCTTTAGCTTTGTTCAGTGCTGTAAATTTGTGTGTCAGAGTTTAATGAACCCGAACGTGACGCAGAAACCGCCTAAGGAAATTTCTTTGCCACTGGAAGTCCATCAGACAATTTCTTCATCACACTGATTCCCTTTAAAATGATTGGATTTCACTCATATAATTTCACATAGTAACATTAAATGTACCCACAGCTTTAATGGTGTTGTGTGTCTGTGTGTTTCTCATAGGAAGGGTAAGTGTAAGCTGATCGAACAGGGCCAGGAGTGTTTTCTGGGTATGCGTCTCAGGCAGTATCACATGCTGTGTGGAGCGCTGCTTAGGGTTTGGAAACGGGTGTCTGACATCGTCTCGGACATCACCAACTCCAGCATCCTGCAGATCGTACGCCTCAAAACCAAACAGAACAGCAAGCAAGTTGGTGAGTTGACTTTTTGTTATCTGTATAGACTGTTTGCTATCTGTATGACAGCTGGCAACCACAACTATGATTGGTAGTGTATATAGAAATAAATTTAAATCACAGTAATCGTGATTATATCATGATTATCCATTCAACTATTATTGTGCAGCTCTAACAATGAATATCCCAGATTTATCTGAGTATTGATTTTCGCAATTGAGCATTAAGGCCTGTTCACATCAAAGACGATAACAAAACTGCTGTAACGATAAAGGCGCAAAGAAAAGGTCACTTTCAGATTGTTTTTTCAGCTGATGAAACACACACACACGCTGCTGCTCAAAAGTTTGAGATCAGTAAGACTAATGTTTTTTTAAAGAAGTCTCTTATGCTCATCAAGGCTGCATTTATTTGATCAAAAAAACTGAAAAAAAAAAACAGTAATATTTGAAAATGTTAATACAATATAAAATAATGGTTTTTATTTTAATATACTTTAAAAGATAATTTATTCCTGTGATGCAAAGCTGAATTTTTTTTAAAGGATTCTTTGATCAAAAATAAAAAAAGAACAGCATTTATTTAATAAACAATAAACACTACTGTTCAAAAGTTTGGGGTCAGCAAATTTTTATTCTTTTTTTTTTTTTTTATATTTTTATTCACAAAGGATGTGTTAAATAAATAAAAAGCGATAACATAGATTTACATTGTTAGAAAAGATTTATATTTTGAATAAATGCTGTTTCTTTTTAACTTGTTATTCATAAAAGAATCCTGAAAAAAGAATCACAGGTTTCAAAAAATATTTGGCAGCACAACTGTTTCCAACATTCATAATTCAATACATTGTATGGGTCAAAATGATAAATTTTTCTTTTATGCCAAAAATCATTAGGGCATTAAGTAAAGATCATGTTCCACAAGATATTTTGTAAATTTCCTACCGTAAATGTCAATTTATTTTTGATTAGTAATATGCATTGCTAAGAACTTCACTTGGACAACTTTAAAGGTGATTTTCTTAATATTTAGAATTTTTGTTTTTTTGCACCCTCAGATTCCAGATTTTTAGATAGTTGTATCTCGACCAAATATTATCCTATCCTAACAAACCATGCATCAATGGAAAGCTCATTTATTCAGCTTTCAGATATCATAAAATTGACCCTTATGACTGGTTTTGTCATCCAAGGTCACAGATTAGAATGATTTCCGAAGGATCATTGTGACACTTAAGACTGGAGTAACCGCTGATGAAAATTCAGCTTTGCATCACTGGAATAAATTATATTTTAAAGTATATTAAAATAAAACACATTTTTTTAAATTGCAATAACATTTTGCAATATTATTATTTTTTTTCTTCTGTATTTTTAATCAAATAAATGCAGCCTTGATGAGCATAAGAGACTTTTTAAAAAAAAACATTACAAGTCTTACTGATCCCAAACTTCTGATATAAATATTGACAGCCAGTCAGAATCCACCTTTAAAGAGCTTGTGCATTTAAAGCGGCAGGCAACAAAACTGCAGCACATGCGTTTAATAAACAACGTTGTTGTTAATATAGTTGTCGTTCTTGGTGTGAACAGGCCTTATATGTCAGTTTACCTCCCTTTAAGAAGAAAATAACAATCTTCTGTGTCTCACAGGTATAAAAATTCCTGAGAACTGCGTATCCCGTGTGCGCGCCGAGCTCTCTCGGATGGACGAGGAGGTGAAGAAAGCGCGACGAGAGAGAGAGCAGTTCGCAAACGACCAGCGCCTGCGCCAAGAGATGCTGGCCAAGATGCTCAACACCCGCAAGCTCATCCCAAACCCTTCCCACACCCTTCAGAACCACCTTCACTACCCACGATCCCTTCTGCCGCCTGCGGCGAAGCCAAAGAGCGAGGCCGTCAGCGAGATCTTGGATCTGACCATCAGCCCCTGCCCGTCGCCAGACATCAAAACGCCAGCGGCAGACCTAAACGGCGTGAGAGGACGCCCGTGCGCGACCCTTCCCGAGACGTTCGACCTGGAAAATTTGATCTCCCAGGAGCAGCAGAGACAGGTGGTGCTGAACCCGAACATGCGGATGTTGTCGACCCACGTCCCGCAGCAGCACGTTCACACACTAAAGCAGAATCATTCGTCGTTCGGAGTGCTGACGCAGCAGCAGCAACAGCAGCAGCAGAGCGGCTCACGCGCGCAACCGCCTGTGCAGTACAGCACGCTTCTGTCGCAGCTGCACCGAGGGCAAGACAAGTCGCTCATGCTGCGGCTTCTCACGCAAATGCGACAGCAAAGCGGCGCGTCGCCGCAATCCTCTCACGTCACGCTACCCCCGCACGTGACGCACGCTTCCAACGCACACTTTCTCGGGGTGCCGAAGCAACCCGCGCAGCAGGCGCAACCCCAAGCCATGCAGTCGCATGTGGCTCCGGCCACTACGGAAAGAACAAACGACGAGTTCGATTTCGAAGACTTGGACTTCAGCTACCCGTCGCCCGATTCGCTTCAGTACCCGTTCACCTCACAGGCCCTGTCATCCTCGACTCCGCCCCCTCCGCCTTACTCCTCCTCCCTCTTCGCGTCAGCGCCCACAAGCTCCTCCCTCTCAGACTCTAGCTCCTCCTCCTCACACTTCACGCCTTCGTCCTCTTCCTCCGAACAGACGCATCTGTTACCGAACGGCCACAGCAGCATGGACGCCCTGGAGACGCTGGATCACATGATCCTCGGGACGCCTTCGGATCACCGGCAATCCGTCATCCAGTTTAAATCGGATTGGGACGCCACCTAGAGGCTCAAACACGCACACGGTCAGAAGAGTTCTTTCCCAAGTCATTCTCAGTCCATAAGCTACGAGTTGGGTTCGTTGAGGAAGAAGACGATTTTAGAAATACACGGGCACTTGAAATTGGTTTTTGTTGGCCTTATTTGAAGCAATAGGGCTTTTCCACCCGCCATTTCATCACATCAGACATTGAGGTAAAAGAGATGTTTATTTATTAAGATATTGGTGTATACTGTTTCCTGTTTTAGGGAGTTTATCTTTTTCAAAAAAAAGCCTTCTGTTAAAGCAGTGCCTTTATCTCCTTCAGATGCAGTCTTGTGTACGTATATATATATATATATATATTTCTAGACAGAGTAGTGCTATATTATTTATTTCCTGCGGCGTCGGTCTCCTCTACCCAGAGTTCTGCGCTTAGGGCAGCGTACGGACCCGATCGCATGATTCTGAAACTGCTGTTTGACCCCTTGAACCCTGTGAATTTCTCATTTCTTTCTACATTTCAGTAATCCGAACACAGGGACAGATTCGTTCACGATCTAGTGATGGCGGCGCTCGCCGGAATACTTTCTCTCAGGTATCGTATAGACTCGTCACTGTCCAAACAGATTGTTTTATAGAACATAATAGGTTGCGGATGGATCGTCGTGAGCTTTGGGAATCGATAACCAAATTATTTATTAGCAGACTTGGTTGTGAACGAGCGCTGAAACCACTGGACCTCTGTGGAGCGATAGCAATAAAAACCAAACGCATGTTATAAATCAAATACTGCCCCACGAACAACTCGCGATTCTCTTTGTATCTGTTCAGAAGTGATATTTTTGAATCGTGTTGGAAGAATATTATATTTGTTATGCAGGTTTGTTTGTTTGTATGAGGTCAATGTTTTTTTTTTTTTTTCCTTTTTGGTCTTGTATTCTCGTGTAGTTGGAATGGAAGCAAATGTATTGGCGTCTTTGCTATTGCTGTTCGTATTATTATTATTGTTATTATTAATACTATTATTATTATTATTATTATTATTGTTGCTATTTATATCCAAGGGACATTATTAGTAGAGGTAGACTTTGTTATAATCACGTGTAGAAGTTGAAACACTTTTCCAATGCCTTGTCAGGGTTTTATTTGATTTCTCCCGCTCCCGAAACAGAATCGAAGCCCGCGGCCTGCCACCAAAACCGAGCTGCACTGCCCTGCGCTGCTGTTTGGCATTTGCGCGTTACTTTTTTTTATTCCTTCACTCGAAATTCAGTTTTTGTTTTCTTTTGGGTCGGGCGTCTTGATTTCCCATCGCACCAAAGTTTTCTGTGCGGTTTTTGCAGGCTCCGTTCGGTCGTGCTCAATCTCAGGAAAAGTCGAGGGAAAGAACGCGCCGTCGCGTGATACTGACTACTGTATTCTACAGGCCTGGCTACCGTATTCTAGACTTGAAGTATATAAGAGAAAATGCGAATTTTGGAATATTGCTCGAGTATTACTACAAGTTCTCTCCTTTTGATATGATTTTTTTTTTTTGTATGCAAGCAGTTTCAAAACTGGATTGGTAATATGAACAAAAGTAATCCGGTTCACAGGAGGCTGTGATTGGCTCCAGTTGCTCAGTTTAAGCATTTTTGTGTGTAAAAGTGTAAAAACCCAGTACAAAGAAATCACAAGTGAACACTTTAATAATAAAAACAAAACATTTATTAAAACTGCTACTGATTGTATGTATTGTTGTCGTTGGTGTTGTTCTTCTTCTTATTATTATTGTTATATTATTAATGTTTCCAGTTAGAATTCTGTTCAGCACTTTTACTTTGGGCTTCTTTGTTTTATCCCAATATTTATGAGTTTAGACAGAACTGTAAATAGTGTAAACAAATGTGCCTTTTGACTCATTCTGAACGTTTTCTACATTTAACAGAAGGAATATATTGTACTGCAATATAATTTTTAACAAACAATAAAATTTTAAAAGTTTGTTCAAATTCTTGTCTGTGTCAGTTTGATTTTTAGAAGCACCTGCCTGATTGAAATTCTCAGTAAAGCGTAATGCCATTTGAATGCAATGCTGCATAAGCGTAGGTGTTTTTCAGGGGAATAGGTGAGGTGCTAAACAAGAAATACCATATTAATACTAGAATATGAAAATGCTGATTTAAGGCTGTTCTGTACCTGCTCAAAATAAAGTGTAAAGACACAATGCTGCATAAAAGACAGATAAGGTATTCCTGCTCCGCCCCTATTACCCAAGTGTATACTGTTGTAAGCATTAATGCCACGTCTGAGCAGCATTAAACAGTGTGTAAAGATGCCTAAATGCCACTTCAGAAGCGCTTCTGTGCCACTTTTAAGGTGTAATTTTTTTTTTTTTTTTTTAGGGGAATAGGTGAGGTGCTAACCAAGAAATACCATGTTAATATCAGAATACAAAAATGCCAAGTTAAGGCTGCTCTATGCTTGCTCAAAATAAAGTGTAAAGATACAATGACACATAAAAGCCAAACTAAAGTTTTCCTGCTTAGCCCCAACATCAAGGTATACTGTTGTAATTGCTATGTAAATGCATTTATGCCACCTCTGAGCACCATTTAAACAGTGTGTAAAGACGCCTAAATGCCACTTCAGAAGCGCTTCTGTGCCACCTTTGCAGTGTAAATTCAGCATAGGTGTTTCTTCAGGGGAATAGGTGAGATGCTAAACAAGAAATACCATATTAATACTAGAATATGAAAATGCTGATTTAAGGCTGTTCTGTACCTGCTCAAAATAAAGTGTAAAGACGCAATGCTGCATAAAAGACAGATAAAGTATTCCTGCTCAGCCCCTATTACCCAAGTGTATACTGTTGTAATTGCTGTAACCATTAATGCCACCTCTGAGCAGCATGTAAAGATGCCTAAATGCCAGTTCAGAAGCACTTCTGTGTCACTTTTAAGGTGTAAATTTGGAATATGTGATTTTTTTTTTTTTTTTTTTTTTTTTTTTTAATTATATAGGGGAATAGGTGAGGTGCTAACCAAGAAATGCCATGTTAATACCAGAATACAAAAATGCCAAGTTAAGGCTGCTCTATGCTTGCTCAAAATAAAGTGTAAAGATACAATGACACATAAAAGCCAAACTAAAGTTTTCCTGCTTAGCCCCAACATCAAGGTATACTGTTTTAATTGCTGTGTAAATGCATTTATGCCACGTCTGAGCAGCATTAAACAGTGTGTAAAGATGCCTAAATGCCACTTCAGAAGCGCTTCTGTGCCACCTTTGCAGTGTAAATTTGGCATAGGTGTTTCTTCAGGGGAATAGGTGAGGCATTAACCAAGAAATACCATGTTAATACCTTAGAATATGAACATACTGAGTTGAGGCTGCTCTGTGCCTGTTCGAAATAAAGTGCAAAGATACAATGCTGCATAAAAGCCAGAGTAAAGCTTTCCTGTTTAGCCCCCATTATCCAAGTGTATACTGTTGTAATTGCTGTAAAAGCATTTATGCCACCTCTGAGCAACATTAAACAGTGTGTAAAGATGCCTAAATGCCAAAAGTGCTTCTGTGCCACCTTTGTGGTGTAAATTTGTTTTTTCAGAGGAATAGGTGAGGCACTAACCAAGAAATGCCGTGTTAATACCGGAATATCAAAATTCAGAGTTAAGGCTGCTCTATGCCTGCTCAAAATAAAATGTAAAGACATTGCTGCATAAAAGCCAGACTAAATTTTTCCTGCTTAGACCCTATTATCAAAGTATACCATTCTAAATGCTGTGTAAATGGATTTATGCCACCAGTAAACAGCATAAAAACACCTTAATGCCATTTCAGAAGCGTTTTTTGTGCTAAAGAAGAAATACCATGTTAATACCAGAATACGAAAATGCCATGTTAAGGCTGCTCTGTGCCTGCTCAAAATAAAGTGTAGAAAACCAATGCTGTATTAAAGCCAGATAAAGTATTCCTGCTCAGCCCCTATCACCGAAGTGTATACTGTTGTAATTGCTGTATAAAAGCATTTATGTGACCTCTGAACACCATTAAACTGTGTGTAAAAACACCTTAATGCCACTTCAGAAGTGCTTCTGTGCCACCTTTGTGGTGTAAATTTGGCATAGGTGTTTTTTCAGGGGAATAAGTGAGGTACTAACATGTTAAAACCTTAGAATGTGAACACACCAGGTTAAGGCTGCTCTGTGCCTGTTCAAAACAAAGTGTAAAGATGCAATGATGCATAAAAGCCAGACTAAAGTTCTTCTGCTCAGACCCTAATATCAAAGTATACCATTCTAAATGCTGTGTAAACTGATTTATGCCACCAGTAAACAGCATGTAAAGACACCTTAATGCCACTTTAGAAGCGCTTCTGTGCCACTTTTGGGGTGTAAATTAGTTTTTTGTTTTTTTTTTCAGGGAAGTAGGAATACCATGTTAGTACCAGAATACGGAAATGCCAAGTTAAGGCTGCTCTATGCTTGCTCAAAATAAAGTGTAAAGATACAATGCTGCATAAAAGCCAGACTAAAGTATTCCTGCCCAGCCCCTATAATTCAAGTATACTGTTATAATTGTTATGTAAATGCATTTATGCCACCTCTGAGCAGCATTAAACAGTCTGTGTAAAAAGATACCTAAATGCTACTTCAAAAGTGCTTCTGTGCCACTTTTGTGGTGTAAATTTGGCATAGGTGTTTTTTTTTTTTTTTTTCAGGGAAATAGGTGGGGCGCTAACCATGAAATACCATGTTAATACCTTAGAATATGAACCTGCTGAGTTAAGGCTGCTCTGTGCCTGCTTAAAATAAAATGTAAAAACGCAATGCTGCTTAAAAGCCAGACTAAGTTTTTTCTGCTTATACCCTAACATTAAAAAGTATACCATTCTAAATGCTGTGTAAATGGATTTATGCCACTAGTAAACAGCATGTAAAGACACCTTAATGCCACTTTAGAAGCGCTTCTGTGCCGCCTTTGCAGTGTGAATTTGGCATAGCTGTTTTTTCTGTGGAATAGGTGAGGCACTGACCAAGAAATACAGAATCAGAAGCAGAATTAGCTTTATTCGCCAAGTGTGCGCAAACACACAAGGAATTTGTTGTGGTTTTTTAAGGTGCTCCTGGTTCATACATACATACAACATTTAAATAAAATAAAAAACTTAAAAATAAATAATAATGTATGAATCTGGAACAGATGATTTATGTACAGATTTGTGCATTATTTTCTCTATATACAGCTATATAAATAAGAGATGTGCATGAGAATTTACATGATAATACTACAGAAAGAGACAATAATTAGAAATGGAGAAAGAAATACAGAAATGAATTGTAGAACCCAGGTAATGTTCATGTTTATCTGTTTAAACTGGAGATGGCATTGGGGAAAAAGCTGTTTTTATGTCTAGATGTTTTAGTGCTCAGGGATCTGTAGCGTCTGCCTGAGGGGAGAAGTGCAAACAGGTTGTGTCAGGGGTGAGAAGGGTCTTGGATGATGTTTCCTGCCCATTTCTTCACTCTCAAGATGTATAAGTCCTGAAGGTTGGGCAGGTGCACACCAATGATTCTCTCTACTGTCCTAACAGTCCATTGCAGTCTTCTTGTATCTGATTTACTGGCTGCCCCAAACCAGACAGTTATAGAAGAGCACAGAAAAGACTCAATGACAGCGGAGTAAAACTGTGTCATCAGTGCCTGTGGTAGATTGAACTTTCTCAGTTCAAATACCATATTAATACTAGAATATGAAAATGCTGATTTAAGGCTGCTCTGTCCCTGCTCGAAATAAAGTGTAAAGACGCAATGCTGTATTAAAGTCAGATGAAGTATTCCGGCTCAGCCCCTATTACGCAAGTGTATACTGTTGTAATTGCTGTATAAAAGCATTTATGCCACCTCTGAGCAGCATTAAATAGTATGTAAAAACACCTAAATGCCACTTCAGAAGCGCTTCTGTGCCACCTCTGCAGCATAAATTTGGCATTGGAGTACCATGGTAATACGATATAATATGAATATGCTAATAATGTAGCTTCTGTACTATGGTTTTACCATCTCATACCATCACATCACCGCAAACGGTCTAAATGTGTCTATTTATTTAAATTTCACATGTACATTTTGATTTTTTTTTTTTTAAGTTTTATTTTTAAAATAACATTTTATTTCAAATAAAAAGTCTTCGAGTGACTAAATGTGTTAAGAGTCGTCACATGACCATTTAAGTTCCCAATTTGTGTCCCAGAAATAATGACTTTGAGTCACTGACACATGGACAAGAAGTCCTGATGAAACCTGTGCGTGAGTCATATTTGAATTTCACTAACTGTCATGTTGCTGTCAGGTGATGTTTGTTTAGTGGCTCTCCGGCAGGTGCCAGCAGCGTCTTCGAGACCGACGCGACGCTTCTGCAGCAGGAAGAGAGAGAGCGAGAGTGCGCGGGCACGAGTAACTGAACTATCATGATGGGGAAGTAACTGTCAGTCGCAGGAGAGCCTGGGGAGACATTTTCACAACTATTTGCCTCATTCCTCAAACTTTGCGGTGCGATTTCAGTCGACTGGAGTAAACGGCGTGAACATGTTCTCTCGAAAGAAGAAGGAGACGACGAATAAAGCGCCTTCAGCCTCCAAAAAGAACAACTCTGCGCAAAACCCTTCGGTAAGACCCACAACCCTCTCTGAGGAAAATTAAACACCGAGTTCAGTTTAGTGATAGGCTGATTCTACAACTATAAACGTGTTTAAAAGAGAAAAAGTATTTAAATCTAACGTTACCAGAAAACCTGCGCGTTTACAACAATTGGTTTGTTTTAAACGGTTAACAAATTGATTCACATTCATCCTATTACTTTCCTCAAGTAGTTCGCAAATGAATTATGTTTTAGAAGGGTTAAAATACTCTATTCTTAAAGATATTGGACATGTGTGGGCAGTACGATTCGTTTTAACGAGTTGGTTTACTCGGATGATTCATTTGAGTGAACCGGAGCACACTATTTAAGACCGCGAACACATTGCGAATCGGTTCGATTGAATCATTTAAAAGAATCGGCGAATAATTTTGGGTTGATTAAAATCGTTTTGGGTGGTTGGGTGGTTGAATATTATCCATTTCCGCATATTGTAATTCAAAATATTTATTTAATATTTAAATAAATGTAGTAAATGTTGGATAAGGAAAAACTGTCGACTGTATTTGCTATTAAAAATGAATAAATAAATAATGAAAATTAAAGATAATACTTTTGATTGTAATATTAGTAAATACTGTGTAAAAAATGTTGTATGTAATATTTAGTCAATTTGCAATTATAAATGTAGAAATATTATTGTAGAAAATAATTATTTTTGTAATATTAGTAAATATTGTGTAAATATTTATGTAATATTAACTCAAAATGTTTAATTATTTAATATTTTAATACATCATAATTCGTTTTAACCAGTTGGTTTGTTTGGATGATTCATTTCAGTGAACCGGATCGCGCCAGTTGAGCGATTTAAGACTGCGAGCACATTGCGAATCGGTTCAACTGAATCATTTAAAACAATTGGCGAGTTGTTGTTCGCGAATTCGTATTGAAGTGTAATTCATTGTTTAATATCGCGTATTGTTGATCAACATCGCTGTAAAACTGTCACTGCTGAACAATGCCTGGTGAAGGACACTTAAGACGTACGTCTCGCTCTTTGTTTCGCAAACAATACCAGAAATAAACCGAGAGGAAGTCATGCAAGAGTCATATCAGAACAAGCAGCAGTTTAGTTGTGCAGTTCCAGTTGGAAACGAGAATAGAATAGTATTTAACAGAAAAGGGCTTCACTGTTGCTGTTAACAGATGATGCAATTCATTGATCTGAAGAACCTGTAATTACTTTTTTGAATCTAAAAGAACCTTATGGTTGAACTCAAGAAACCTAAACAGTCGAAATGGTTGTGGAAACGAAGAAAGAACTTAAAGGGATAGTACACACACAAAATTAAAAGACAGTACTTTTGTAGTAGTAAATATTGTTTAAAACATTTCTGTAATATTAACTCAAATTGCAAATAAAAATATTGAACAGATTTGTAATATTAATAAATATTCAGTAAATTTATTTGTACACAATATTTACTTGCATTGCAATTAAAAATATTGAAATGTTTATTATTTAAATACATATATACAAATTTAATATAATACATTTGGCTGAAATATTGGTAAATATGGTGTAAAATAATTCACTTGTGCACAGTATTTACTCAACTTACAACTAAAATAAATTTAATATTGAAATAAATAAAAATAATTTAATATTATTATATATTATATAATTTAATAACATTATAATTTAATAATTATCTAAATAATTATCTAATTATCTGATAATTATCTAAATTAATTATTCTAAATAATAAAAATAAAATAAAATATTTACTATTTAAGTAAATATTTTGATTGTAGTATCAAATCTAATATAATATTTTGATGAAAAATATTGAAATAGGCCTATTTAAATAAAGTAAAAAATGTAATTTCTGTAACAATAATTCAAATTGCAATTCAATATATGTAATATGTAATTATTTCATATTTAAATAAATAAAAAACAAATATAAGTAAATGTTGGATAGAGATTTTTTATTTGCAATTAAAAAATATAGATACTTAAGTAAATAAATAAATAATTAATTAAAAGATAATTCTTTTGATTGTAATATTAGTAAATTGTAAATATTGTGTAAACATTTTGTATTGTATGTAATATTTAGTCATATTGTAATAAAAATATTTAAATAAAAATTAAATACAGTACTTTTGTAATATTAGTAAATTTTGTGTAAAATATTTCTGTAATATTAACTCAAATTGCAAAAAAAACATTTTGACATTTAAATAATAAAAATAAATATTGTGTAAAATACTTTATTTGTACACAACATTTATTCACATTGCAATTAAAAATATTTAAATATTTAATATAAAAAAATCTAATTTAATACATTTGGCTGAAATATTGGTAAATATGGTTTAAAATAATTCATTTGTACACAATATTTACTCATTGAAAATATTATATAATATTTAACTAAATTAAATGTAATATTTAAATAATTAATATGTAATATTTAAATAAAATATTTAATATTTATTAATATAATAAGTAAAAAAAAATAAAATTTGTAATATCAGTGAATATTGTGCGTTAGATTTGGATTTGTAGATCTGTCTTAAAATTGACTGGTTCAATCACCTCAGCACTTTGACCTCCATATTAATAACAAACCATTTCACCTGTATCATTAACCCTGTTCATAATATTCATCTCCATAATCACCCATCATTCACACTCCATCCCTCTCCTTCCATCCCATGTTAAACCCAGTTGTCCATCCTTCAGGAACACTTTCCCAACGACACTATCGATGGCCCCTGCACGTTGGCCACTCCCGATTTAAGCCCTTTATCCTGTCCGGGAACACCGTCCTCCCACTCCAAGCTAGCAGGGTGCAGTTCACCTGTCGGCACGCTCAAACGGCCCACGGGTCTGAGCCGTCACGCCAGCGCCGCCGGCTTCCCCTTCCAGACGTCGGGGACGTGGGGCTACCATAAGGGCTACGTACGGGCCTCTCTCAACTACGGATATGCGGCGGAGTGTGTGGAAACATCGGTCATCGAGGTGGAGGACATTCCCTCACTGCTAAGAGATGTCGCCCGCTTCGCAGAGGCTGTGGAGAAGCTAAAGGACATGGTGCTGGGAGAAGGTAGGACATTTTTGGGTGGGTTCGAAATCATTTTGGGTTGATAGAATCGTTTTGGATGGTTTTTGTGTGTTTTGTAAATTAAAATAATAATTTTCAAATACTTTTGATTGTAATATAAGTAACTATTTCATTGCAGACAATATTTACTCAAATTGCAATTCAAAATATTTAACTATTTAATATTCAAATTAATTAAATTTAAATATAATACTTTTAGTAAATTTCGGATAAAAAGAATGTATTGTACACAATATATGCAATTATAAATTGTAAATATTTAAGTAAGTAAATAAATAAATAATTAAAATTAAAGATAATACTTTTGATTGTAATATTAGTGAATACTGTGTAAATAATTATTGTTCATAATATTTAGTCAAATTGCAATTAAAAATTTTGAAATATTTAAATACAAATTAAAACCTGTATTTTTGTAATGTTAGTAAATGTTGTGTTAAATATTTCTGTAATATTAACTAAAATTGCAATTCAAAATATTTAATTATTTAATATTTAAATAAATAAAAATCTAATACTTTTACTAAATGTTGGATAAAGAGAACTTATTAAGCAGTGTAAATATTTAATATTTAAGGAAATACATTAAAAATAATTAAAATTAAAGATGATACTTTTGTAATATTAGTAAATACTTAAAAATATTTAAAATTTAAAATATTTTAATAAAAATTAAAGACAGTATTTTTGTAATTAGTAAATATTGTGTAAAATATTTCTGTAATATTAATGCAAATTGCAAATCAAAATATTTAATTATTTAATATTTAAATACATTTATTGTATATAATATTTAGTCAAATTGCAATTAAAAATGTTGAAATATTTAAAGAAAAATTAAAGACAGTGTTTGAGACAATATTAGTAAATATTGTGTAAAATATTTCTGTAAAATTTACTCAAATGGCAATTCAAAATATTGAATTATTTAATATTTAAATAAATAAATAAATAAAAATACTTAGTAAATGTTGGATAAAGAGAATTTTTGTAGACAGTATTTGCAATTAAAAATTGTAAATATTTAATAATTAAGTAAATAGCAGATACTGTGTAAAAATGATTGTATATAATATTTACTCAAATTACAATTAAAATATTGAAATATTGAAATAAATTATGGACTTTTATAATACTAGTAATACTTTGTAATACTAGTAAATATTGTGTATATTAATATTTTGTGTAATATTAACTCAAATTGCAAATAAAAAATGTTAAACATTTTGATATTTAAATAATAAAGAGTTTTACTATTAGTTAATATTGTGTAAAATAATTTATTTGTACACAATATTTACTCACATTGCAATTAAAACATTTAAATATTTAATATACATAAAAATTAAATTTAATATATTTTGCTGTAATATTGGAAAATATGGTGTAAAATAATTTATTTGTACGCAATATTTGCGATTGCAAATATTATTTAATATTTGAATAAATAAATTGTCATATTAAAATAATGTATTATTTTTAAATAATTAATATTTAATGATTAAATAAATACATGTAATATTTCAATAAAAAGGTATAATACCTTTGATTGTAATAGTAAATAATATGCAATAAGAATTTATTGTATACAATATTAAATTGCAGTTTAATTTTTTTGTAATATTTAAACAAAAATTAAATATCATTATTTTGTAATAGTAAACATAATTTAAAATAATTTAGTATACGCAGTATTTACAGAATGTATTATTAAAATAAATAAATGATTAAAATATTATTTTAATTATTAAAAATATTATAAAAAAAAAGTGGCTCTAAATTGTAGTTCTAAATGATCCCTGTTTGAAGCTGTTGTTTTTCAACCACGGGCACTGACATTTTATTATATTTCTTGTCAGAAATTAGTTTGTTAGCTAATTGAACTATTTATTCACTGCTGTGTTGATTGTTTTGTTATTTGCTCATATTTCTGTCTTTTTTTTTAGTAGAAGGAATAAGACACTAAAGTCTTTGTGTTACATAAATAAAACTAGCATTAAATGATATCAGATAATTGTAACTGGCACAGTCTTCAGATTTCCTCTTGAGTCTTGTTGAGGAATGGCCATTTGTAATGCGTGTTTTTTCATTGAGTTTCCATGGTGAAAGAGAGGAAGGAAGAGGAACTGTGCGTCAGATGTTTTCTTTGCAGCCTTCAGTTTGAGATTACACACGTCCGCTGGGCTTCACCCCTCCACCTTCCCCTAGAAAGGGGCTTCATGGGCAAAACCCTACAGAGGCCTTTTCTCATGATGCTGCTGCTCACCTCATGCAAAATTGTGGTGATGTGGTGTTGCAATGAGGCTTTTGATAGTCCTTATTTAGACTTCATGTACACTCATTTGGTGAAATGTAATCGGATATAGGTGGTGCACAAATTTAGGAAGGACTGTTAACGAGCTGAGATGTTTTGAAGGATGTTTGAGATGGTAAACTTGCATATTGGCATCTACTTTGAGTCATTTACTTGCCGAATTCCTCTCAAATCAGATCAGATGTCAGACTTATTTGACTTTAGATAATGATGTCCATCGCTGGCGGTTCTTGCATTTCTCGTAAACTGTACGAAGTGCACCTTGTCTGCTTTTATTCAGCGCAGAGGGCAGGAGACAGATGAATCACGTCAGCTCTGTCTGCTTTATAAAGAGCAGAAGTCAGTTGAGTCTCCTCAGGCCTTGTGGACTTCCTTAAAGTGTCGCTATTTTCATCAGCTCTACTTCCTGTTTACATCTGCTCTGCTTATAGAGTTGCAATAGCGATGTTTCCAATGTCATCTCACAGCTGTTCTTTATTTCAGTCGTTGGTGTTGGCACAACCAAGGGTTTCCCAAACTTTTTTGCCAGCTGAACCTCTTCGAAATGAAATATTTTCTTGAAGTCTCCCTGAGATTTTAAGATAATGTTTCAATATTTTACAAAACAGGGTTATTATAGTTAACTGCAACATTTTTGTTGAAAATAAAATAGAATATAAATTTTAAATGAAAAAACATAAATTAAATGAAAATTAGAAATTTTGCCTTGGCAACTAACTGCAGTCAGTTTAAGATGAAGCACTAAAATGAATAAAAACTGAAAAAAAAAAAAAAAAAAATAAATATATATATATATATATATATATATATATAAAATAAAAAAAATTAAAACAAAAACAAACAAAAGCACAAACTGCAAAAATAAATTAAATAAATTAAAGTATAAAATTATTAAATTATAGTCTATAGTCTAAATTAATATATAATATATATTATAGTATATAATATTGAAAACAACACATTTACATGATCACGGGTCTCTGATACAGGTAAAAAATAAAAACTGAAACTGAAATGAAAATTAAACCTAAATAGTAATATTTGGGGGAAAAAAAAGACAAAACTGAAAATATTAAAAAATAAAAGCTAATTTAAAATATAAACAAAATCATAATAGTATATAAATAATAATAAAATAACACTGTTTAACAACACATTTGCATGTTCATGGGTCTCTGATGTTGTTTAATAGTCACATGACAAACAGGTAAACAAAACTGAAACTGAAATTAAAATTAAACCTAAATAGTAATATTTAAAAACAAAACAAAAAATAATCACATAACAAATTACTTAAAAAAATAAATATAATTAAAATGGAAATATTAAAATAAAAGCTAATTCAAAATATACGTAAAAATAGTATATAAATATTACTAAAATAATACTGTTTAACAACAAACCAAGTTTGGTTAATGGTCACAGGACATGCAAGTAAACTTATAGGATAATTTTATTTTATTATTTAAAAAAAAGGTGTTCTGAAAAAAAAAAAAAATCCTAAATAACAATATTAAAAAATGGACCAAAAAAAAAAAAAACTATAATTAAAATGAAATAAAAGCTATATTTGCGTGTTCACGTTTCTCTGCTGTTTAATGATCACAGGACATGCAAGTAAACTAATAAGATCATTTTATTTTATTAAAAAAATTTTTTATTATTATTTAAAAAAAAGGTGTACTGAAAAAAAAAAAAATCCTAAATAAAAATATTCCAGAAAATGGACAAAACACACACGCACACACACAAAAACTACTAAAAAACTAAGAAACTATAATTAAAATGAAAATTGCACAAAAATAAAATGAATAAAATAATTTTATTTTATTAGTAATAAAAAGTATACTGAAATTTAAAAAGGAAAAAAAAGAAAAAACGATAATCCTTAATAAAAATATTTTAAAAATGGCCAAAAAAAAAAAAATCTATAATTAAAATGAAAATTACACGTAGTTAATGATCACAGCACATGCAAGTAAACTAATAAGATTATTTCATTTTATTAGTAGAAAAAAACAAAAAAACAAAAATAAAGTATACTGAAATAAAAAATAATCCTCCTAAATAATAATATTTAAAAAAAAAAAAAAAACTTAAAAAGAAACTATAATTAAAATGAAAATTGCACATAAAAATAAAAGCTACAGTTGCATGTTCACAGGTCTCTAATGGTCACAGGACATGCAAGTAAACAAAAAAAAAGGTATACTGGAAAAAAATAATCATAAATAATAATATTAAAAAATGGACAAAAAAGCACAAAAATTAAAATAAAAAAATTGCACATAAAAATAAAAGCTATCCGTGATGTTGGTTAACAGTCACATGACATGCGGGTAACCAAATTTAGTTTTCTTCTTTTATATTAAATGTTTTATTTTGATTGTTCTTATTTTAAAATGACTTTATTTTTATGATTTATTTAATAAAAAGCTTTTCATCAGCTCAAAAAAAGAAAAGTTAGTATATAAAAATATAAAAATTTTCCTCATGAATTTTAGGAGCAGCATCTGAGATGAGATTTTGAACAGAGCGTCACAGTGAATGAACCTCTGAGTGATAACATCTTCCTTAGGGAAGTCACATAGTGTTGTGTTGTCATGTTTACCTTTGAAATTTAAACACCTTTGACTTACATCACTATTACTATTTTGCAACCTCCCAGAACGGTCTGGCACCGTGGCAGGGAGTTTTCCACGGGCAAACACCGTTTGTGTTTACTTAACAACATGTTAATTTGTCTGAGATGCGCACGTGTGTAGGAGTTCATTGCATTGCAGCGGTGGAGCTTCTCTCAGCCGTGGCAGAGCTGTAAAAGCCACAGAAGGCGATTCATTCACAGCTCACCGCCGCAAAACGACTGCAGCATGCAGGCCTGTACAGGCCTTCGCAGTTTCTCCTTTTCTCCTAAAATAGCAGTCGGCTTTAATCAAAAGTTGATGCCGGTGAGAAGTGGGGGCTTCTTTAGGAAGAAGATAAGGCGTCATGTTTGTCTTTGTCATCATCTCATGACCTGCAGATTCATCTGAGAAGAGCCGGACAGTGACATGTCAGTTTCAGATGGGCAGTGTGAGTAATGCGCTTCAGGGAATCTGTTGAGATCTGCACGGCATGCGTGCATCGACATGTACGTGCGTAAAACATTCCCCTCACTTTCTCACATCACTATTAGGGAGTTTTACACGCTCGCATTTTCTTCGAGACATATTATATAGTCTGAGTAACCTGTGTGTAGGAGTCCATTGCATTTTCCAGCGCTGCATCAAAGACGAACGACTGTTTGAAATGTTACACTCTTGTGTTTTGCTTTGTGTTTTTCACATTTTTAAGAACACCCACACTCTGAACATGCATTTAGGCATGGAGACGCACACATAAGGACTTTTGTCATGAGCAACAACAGCTTTCATTGTCCTGTTGAAAAGGATACGCTTACAGCGGCCAAACTCCTGCTCTTTTCCCCAACCGTTATGGGATAACGCCAGGTTTTTCTTTGTTCACGGCTGCTGACGCTGATTTACAGTGAATTTTTTGCCCATTTATGAAACTGCAAAACTGTTTTCAGTTGGGATTATAATCAGAAATGTTTCTTGAGCAGCAAATCAGCATATTAGAATGATTTCTGAAGGATCATGTGACACTGAAGACTGGAGTAATGATGCTGAAAATTCAGCTTTGATCACAGAAATAAATTACATTTTTTTTCACATGTGTTTTGTATGGAAGCCCTTTTCCACCACTGAATTAAAAAAGAAAAACTGACTGTTTTCTAGCAATTGCAAGATTACATCTCACAATTTGGACTTTGTTTCTCAGAATTGTGTGACACAAACCCGTAATTGCAAGTTAAGTTAGAACTAGGGATGCTCATTTTAACCGGTTAACCGACAGGAAGAATTTTGACTGATTAATACAATCAGTTAAACGGTTTAAAAGGGTTTTTTATTTCATTAATTTATCAAAATAATTTAAAATGTTTGCTGGATGGTTAAAATAATATACAGTTGCATTTCTGAGAGAAACAAAGTTAAATCGCTTAGGCTTATAACGTTAAGTCACATTTTACAGTTACGTTCAGAAATAGACCTGATGCTGACACAAAATGTTTACAAACACTATAAACAAAGGCTAGGCTATTTTAGTTCCCCTCACTCCACAAAAAATCCTTTTAATTTAACAGTATTTAGAAAAGAACAAGAACGAAAAATATAAGGAGCTAGGCAATAAAAACAAGCCAAAACGAATTTATTTAGGCTAAAGCGAAATTGAAACTAATGTTGGGTCTCTCATACGACACAAATCCAGATGTTTCCATATTCGAGATTTGTATTTAAAAAATATTATTTATTATGTAAACCTTTTGTACTTCACTCGCATTCCAATATCCACATAAAACAAAATGTTTGACATAATATCACGACAGTACGTTGATAGCGATTAAGCAGTGTGTTTTTTCCATATGTTTGGCTGAGTATTTTTTTATGATAATGGAAAGGCTGCGTTAAGTTAGCAATGCTTAACTGTGTGTTGACTTTTTTTTCCCCTTCTAACCGTGGAAACGACTCCTAGTCATACAGATAATCGAAACTGTAAACTGTTTGCTTTTATTTGCGTACGCTCACACAAATCTTTGTGTATTTGTAAAATAAAGAAAAATAGGATGCTGCTTTCAACCGTCTTCCTTTCACGCAGCACAACAATAAACCAAAACTCTGCATACTAGCTACTTGTTGCACGTTTTTTCTTTCGTTTTGTTAATTAAGTAAAAATATTAATAGTATAGGCCTATTCATTATATATATATTTAGCCTTGCTTTATTGTTTTTCTACGTTCACAGAAGCGCTGCAGGTGCGTGATGCGATGTGTCCATGTGAGTCCTCATGTTCTGTTGTTTGCTGTTTTTTTTGCGCATGTAAAATGAATCCCTGGAAAACAAATTTTGGTATTTTTAACAGTTCACAGACACTTATCCTTTCTAAAATAATTAAGTTCTAATTTAAAATTATCTTGTTGGTTAACGGTTAATAATCGGTTGACAAGCCTTGGCGATCGGTTAGGAAAAATAACCGAAATGAACATCCCTAGTTAGAACTGTGAGATATAAACTTGCAATTCTGAGAACATATTAGTCTTTTTTCCCCACTCAGAGTTGGATTTTATTACTCAAAGTTGGAAGTCAGAATTGTAAGAATTTGCGAAAAAAAAAAAAAAAAATAGCAAGATACATGCTCGCATTTGTATGGAAGCCCGTTTCCGCCACTGAATAAACAATAAAAAAAGGTTATTGCAACTTATCTCACAGAAATGAAGTCAGAATTGTGTGATATAAACTTTTTTTCTTTTTTTTCTCTTCAGAACTGGACTTTATAACTCGCAATTGCGAGTTTGTATGTCATAATTCTGAGAAAAAAAGTCAAAATTGCGAGATAAAACGCAATTGTGTGAAAAAAAAAAAAAAGTCAGCATTGCGAGATATAAACTCGCAATTCTGACTTTTTTTCTCAGAATTATGAGATACAAACTCGCAATTTTGCATTTATATATCATAGTTCTGAGAAAAAAAGTCAGAATTGCAAGTTTATATGACAATTCTGAGAAAAAAAAGTCTTTTTTTACGAGATGTAAACTCAAAATTGCAAGAAAAGTCAGAATTGTGAGATAAAAAGTCACAGTTACCTTTTTATGTTTTATTCTGGGGCATAAATGGGCTTCCATACATTTGCGAGAAAAATGTCAATTGCATTTTTTTTTTTTTTTCCACTGTTCTGACTTTATTTATTGCAGTTGTGAGTTTACATTCCATTATTCTGACTTTATAACTCGCAGTTCTGATTTTATAACTCATAATTGCGAGTTTATATCAGGTAGGGCCCTTTCCGTGATTTCTGTGACGTGGAAAACGCAGACAGAATCTCGGAATCCAGTCAAAAAATGTCTTTTCTTTTGTTACTAAATAAACATGAATGAACGTATTTTATTTCAACCGCGGAAAGACACACAGTTTTTCAAGTTTAAGTCCACCAAAGTTAATCTGCTCTCCTGTCTGATTTGTTTGTTGGACGGAATGGCAGTTTTGGCGTTATGATTGGTCGAATCACCTGTCAGCCAGGCTGTTTGCGAAGGGTCAATTATGAGTTTATCGAATTTTACGAGTTTCAGAATTGTGAGATGTAAACTCGCAATTACAAGAAAAAATTCAGTCCCAAAAGTATGTTAGACATGAGGAAAAAAACGCTAAATATATTTTACAAAAGTTTTTGACACTAATATAATGTCATGGATAATTTAACAAAAAGTGTATGTGACACCTAATGGGTCTCCATACATAAATGGGTCCAAAATGGCCCAAACGTGAAATGTTTATCTTTTTAAAAATAGTTATATCTCTTAAAAAATAATTGTAAAAAATCTGAACAAAATAAATGTTGTGTATTTTGAGGGTCTCAAAGGAACACTCCACTTTTTTTGAAAATAGGCTAATTTTCCAACTCCCACAGTTATACAGATGTGTTTTACCGTTTTGAATCCATTCAGCCGATCGCGGGTCTGGCGGCAGCACTTTTACCATAGGTTAGCATAAATCATTGAATCCGATTAGACCATTAGCATCTCACTATAAAATGACTAAAGAGTTTCGATATTTTTCCTATTTAAAACTTCACTCTTCTTTAGTTGCATCGTGTACAAGGACTGGCGGAAAATGAAAAGTTATGATTTTATAGGCCGATATGGCTAGGAACTAGGAAAAGTCAGAATTAAGATATTGAGATAAACTTGCAATTACCCTTTTTAAAATCTTTTATTCAGTGGCGGGCTTCCATAGTTTTGACCCATAAAAGATGCATAAAAATGTCTAAAAACTGCATAATTATTAGGGAGGAAATGAAACTTTGTAAGTAATTTAAGACCCTCAAAATACACATCATTTGTTTTTTTTTCTGATTTTTTACAATTATTTTTTAAGAGATATAACCATTTAAAACTAGTTAAATGATTTATGTTTGAGGCATTTTGGACGATCCATGGCAGCATAAAAAAATCACGTTTTTCATCAGAAAGTGAAAGTTTATGCAAGTGAATTTTTATTTTGTGTTGTTTTGTTAAAAATAAATATGTCGGTTGTGTAAGCTTGAACTGTTTTTAAGCAGTCATTATTGATAAATTCTCTTATTCCAATAGGATTCATTATTTAAATTAGTTAGATTATTATTTTTTTTTATAAGTTGCATAAAATAATATATTCATATAGGATAATTTATTTAAAGGAAAAAAAACAGTAATATTTTGAAATATTATTGCAATTTAAAATAACACTTTTCTATTTTAATATACGTTAAAATAATTTATTTCAGTGATACAAAAGCTGCTTTTTTTTTTGCATCATTTCTCGTCTTCAGTGTCACATGATCCTTCAGAAATCATTCTAATACCTGTGATAGTTTTTTCAGGATTCTTTGATGAATAAAAAGTTAAAAAGAAACAATTCCTTAATTTTTCTTTTATTAATCAAAAAGGAGTAAATGCTTTAAAATCAAGCTAACATTCAAAACTTTGAACGTTGTTCGCATTCACTCATTACTGAGAAGTTGCAGATCAGACACAGTATGATTATTTTTAAAAAATTCAGTACTTCTCAAATTGTGGAAACTAGTTGCTCATTTGCATCTGTTAAACCTGATGAACTCATTGGTTCGTGACCGTAATATTACACACGTAGCATCAGTGCATGTGTGCAGCTGTAAGTTCCCTCTTGTGGTACTGAGCAGAATGAAGTGCATTGTGGGATTGGGTGGGTAGGAAGTGGACAAATAACTGACATGTTTTGGTGAAAATAAGAGGTAGGGCTACTTCCTAACATGTGGCAATATAGTGTTAGAGCTGCTTTGGAGTGATTTACAGTACATGCACATTTAATGCACATCTAAAATGCCATTGCAAACGGGAAACTATTTAACAAAACTCCCTTGCTTCCAGATATCTTCCGAAGTGAGACATGTTCATGAATCAACATGTTTTTTCATCTCTCCACAGTGAAAGAGGAGCCGCACAGCAGGGCGGCCGTTCACGAGTGTTTAGGGGAGGTTCTGCGTGTTCTTCGGCAGGTAATCAGCACGTACCCTCTGCTGAACACTGTGGAAACACTCACCGCGGCAGGAACTCTTATCTCAAAGGTCAAAGGTCAGTGCAACCGCCATGTTTAGCTCCTCTTCTTCAGTTCCTGTCATTGGTTACTCCTCCTCATACTTTCTCACCCATGTAATGCAATGACATGAAGCATTAGCATCAGATGAGCAAAGCCACATCAGATACCACACAACCAACATCTAATCTTACGGAGGAAAAAAGTGTATAACTTGCAAACATGAACCACTGAAATACAGGTGTTTCCACTTTTGTGTCTAAATGTGATGTCACTTCTAGTTTTATTTGTTATCGAAGCAGAAGCGTTTGTGACCGTGAAGTTGTTCTCTTCTCTGTGTTTGTCAGGGTTCAGTTATGAAAGCACCACTGACGCTCAGAAGAAAGACTTTGAGAAGGCCATTGAGACCATTGCTGTGGCCTTCAGTAGCAAGTAAGACCCGACGCTCTGCTTTCACACAGATTACCTGCTCATTTACTTTATTCTAAATTAAAATGTAATTGTATTAAATAAATTGTAATATATAAACAATAATTATATGCATTTTTTAGTTTTAATTTAATTTAATAAAATTTTTATTTTTACTTTATAAATTTTTACTATATAGTCAACTTATAATGTAGACAAATTAATTATATTTTAATTCTGTATAAATATAATATATCTATTATTCAGAAACAACTTTTAATTCTAATATAATATTATTATAAAATTATAAACATTGTATATTTTTTAATATTATTTTTTAGATATTTATATTGTGTTGAATTGAATTGAATTTTATTTTATTTTTATTGAAAGTAATTCTATCAAATTGAATTAAAATATTTTATTCATAATAAAAAATAAAAAATTAATTTTATTTATAATTTTGTTTTATATATGTACATATGTATTTCCCTAAATAATTGTGTGTGTGTGTGTATATATATAGAATATATATATAGTATATCTATAATTTAAATATAACTGTTATTTTAATATAATATTATAATAAAATAATAAGAAAGTTATATTTTTTTAAATATTATTTTATGTATTTTATTTTATTAAATTAAATTTTATAAGAATACTTTATTAAAACTAATTTCATGTAAAATTCTGTTATTCAAATATAACTTAATTCTGATACATATATATATATATATATATATAGATGTATGTCTATATATATATATATATATATATATAATTTATTTTATTAAACTGAATTAAAACATTTTATTAATAATAAATTAAAAAAATGTATTTATATATATATTATTAAACTGAATTAAAATATTGTATTAATTATAAATAAAATTATATATATATATATATATATATATATATATATATATATATATATATATATATATATATATATATATATATATACATTTTTTATATAATATTATTATAAAATAATAATATATATATATTTATATATATATTTAAATATTATTTTTATTTTATGTACACATCTGTTATTGAAATATAACTTAATTCTGATGTGTGTGTGTATGTATATTTATATATAATAATTTTTTTACATTTATTTTATATATATATATATATATATATATATATATATATATATATATGTATGTATGTATGTATATGTGTGTGTGTATATGTTTTATTTTATTAAACTGAATTAAAATATTTTATTAATAATAAAAACATTATATATATATATTTATATTTTAATTATATAATGTAATATTTTATAATTTATATTCTATAGAGTAACATTCACTCTCCACATTCATTTTATAGCTTTTGCTAGATGAGAAATGTCAACTTTTTTTTTTTCTTCTCTATTTAAAGCTGATAACTGTGACATCTGAGCAGAATTTTCTCTCTCTGTCAGTGTTTCAGAGTTGTTGATGGGAGAGATTGACAGCACTACTCTTCTGTCCCTGCCACCTACAGAAAAGAGCAGGGTGAGTGTGTGTGTGTGTGTGTGCGGATGTTGTTGGGAGTGTGTGTGTGGGTCGCTTCCTGCGTTGTCTTGCAAGCATATTGTTTCCTCCGCACCTCTATACAGACTTGACAGAGTCCCTGACGACGTGAATTTTCAAGAAACACTTCTTAGAATGACACTGATGACAAATTAATTATTTTATTATCCAGAAGAGACACTCAAATCATTTCCCAGAAACAACTAGAAGTATAGCAACCACAATAACTAGAAGTCTTACTTCCTTTGATAAAATGCACTTTACCATAGATTGTCATGCTACTCTGAATCTGTAGTTTACCAAGCAATTACTCAATATTTAAAGCAGTTCATTTTTAGTCAAGAAACATTTTTAAAGAAGGACTGCACTACAAGCTACTAACAAAAGTCGCTTAGAACCTGAAGATACCTAAAGGGTGATGTTAATTAGAACTATACCGCCTTAGGGATATAAATCATTTATTTTTGGTGCAAAAACAAGGGTTCATTACAATGGGTAATTTCCAGATAATATTTTCTTAAATATTTCATAGAAGGATTTCTTTTGCTGCATTTATTTGAATAAAAATAGAAAAAAACTGTAATATTGTGAAATATTATTGTGATTTAAAATAACAGTTTTCTATTTTAATATACGTTAAAATATAATTTATTTTAGTGATCAAAGCTGAATTTTTAGCCTCATTACTCCAGTCTTCAGTGTCATGTGATGGTTCAGAAATCATTCTAATATGCTGATTTATTATCAGTGTTGGAAACGGTTGTGCTGCTTCATTTTTTTTTTTGGAAACCGTGATACTTTTTCAGGATTCTTTGATGAATAAAAAGAATCGATTTCTCAATTTTTTAATTAATCAAAACTGGGTAAATGCTGTAAAATCATGGTAAATCAATTTTTGAGTAAATAAATGATGTGAACAGATTCAAGTTGAATTTTTAAAAAAATTCTTTAAAAAATTCAAATTTTTATAAAATATCAATTTAAAAAATTGTGTATAATTTTTATTTATTTATTTATTGTTTGTAAAAACAATATTGTTAAATTATTGTATACAATTCATTGAAGTATTGTTGTTATTTTTGAGTTCGCCTTTGATTCTGATGTGATAAAATAATAAATGAAAAATTAAAACCTGAATAATAATTATTAACTAGAATACACTCTAACTAAAACTGAAAAATGAACAGCAGGATTTAACTAAATATTTAATATTTATAATAAATGTATAATATATTTTAGGTCACAAGGATTCCGTTATAGTTTTGCACATTTCACCCCAAAAAGAGAGAAAAATTAATTAGATTTAAAATATAATAATAATTATGTATGTTTAAATAAATATTTTTTTTTTATTATTGTTAATATATATTTTTTATTGTTAATAATATGTATTATTATTATTTTTTAGAATCCTAGATAAATAGATAAATATTATATTTAATAAAATTAAAATAAAAAAAAAAAGTCTAATTTTTGGATCTTTTTAGATTTTTTTTTTTTTTGTATTTTTTATATAAAATAAATAATAAAAGAAATTAAAATAAAACAGAAAAATATGAAATATTTGTTTACCTACATGTCATGTGGTCATTAACCAAAATCAAAGAACATGCAAACGTGTTGTTAAATTATTAAAAGCTTAACTTTAAAATCTCAGGGCGACTTTAAGAAAATATTTTTGATCACAGGGATTCGGCTGAGAAAAACATTGCATGTGTTTTTTTTTTAAATGGTTTTGCACATTTCACCCCCCAAAAAAGAAAAAAATATATATTCAAAATATAATAATAATAATGATTTATATTTAAATAAATAAATACGTAATTTTTATTATTGTTAATATTTTGTCATTTTTAATTATTATTAATATTTATTTATTTATTTTTTTAGAATCCTAGATAAATAGACAAATATTTAACAACAAAAATTTTAATAAAAAAAGTAATGTCTAATTTTTGAATCATTTCAATTTTTTTTATTTTTTATATTAAATAAATAAAAGAAATTAAAATAAAACAGAAAAAAATATGAAATATTTGTTTACCTACATGTCATGTGATCTTCAAGAAAATATTTTAGGTCAAAGGGATTCGGCTGACAAAAAAGCTGCATATGATTTTCCGGTGTTGCATATGATGGCGAGAATATTTTAGGAGCGTGTGTTCGATCGCTGTCTCCGTAGTAGTAGTAGTACTTTCAGCCGCTATAAGGTGAAGTAATAGTAAAATGGAAGAAGAGAAGGAAGTGATATGTACTACTACAGTCTCACCGCATGCATCTGACTCTAACCTCAGTCTCAAAATCCACACAGTTTAATTTCATAATGCACATTATTGCCAAAAAAAGTTTCCTTAAAAATGTACTAACTAGCTTTCCCTCTTTCCCATGTGTTTAGTCAATGGAGGATCTGTACAGGGTGTCATCAGGTCAAGGTCCTGAAGGAGGAGGAAAATACGAGCACCAGGACTGCAGTGAGTGAATCCCTCTTTCATTGCCTTTAGTTATGCATAAAATGGCATACAAAATACTGTTTTTGAAAGTGCATAGTATGCATAGGGTGCACCGTATGCAATTTTTCAGTATGCATACAAAGCAATACATTTTCAAGAATGCATATTATATATTATATTATATTTTGTAGTATGCATCCATTCTGAACACAGCTTTTGCATATTTTTCGTTTAAATTTCAAGTGTTGTTTGTTCATATACGAGATGGCTGATGTTTACCGTGTGTGTCAGCAGTGAGTCCACAGGAAGTTGATATTCTCCTGCAGCACAGTGAAGGCGGCGTGGACTCGGCTCTGAATTATGCCAAATCTATTGCCAAATACATGAAGGACATCATCATCTACGTAGACAAGAGAATCGCTCTCGGTAATGACGTTTTCTTGACCGGTTTGGTGATTTTCGCATGTGTCTGTCTCTTTTGATTGGCTTCCAGTTATATAAATTACTCTTAATATAAATGCATTTTACACTTATCTACCTGGACCTCTCAATTTTTCTCTTTCACAGAAAACGAGTTTTCTAAAGGTCTTCAGAGACTCTACCAGTCCTGCAAACAAACCATCATACAGGTACATCATGATGTTTCTCCTGTTCTTGTTTGATTGTGTGTAAGTTGTTTATGATCATTTTACAGTGTTTTTAGTCATTTTGGCACCCTGCTTTTGTTTTATCGAAAAAAGAATATAACATAAAAATATTACAAAATATATATATATATATATATAGTAAACATCCTTTAAAAAAATTCTCCGGAAATTTGAAAGAGTGACTGGATCATGATAGAAAAAAAAATTAATTTTTATTTAAATACAGAATTGTCATTATCATATAAACTATTCCTTGTTGAACTGATTCTGTTTTGCTTACTGTACATACAGTAGAACAGGTTTCTGAAACCTCTCTCTCTCTCTCTCT